>QEOW01001060.1:487135-684642 GCA_003123825.1 Juglans hindsii
TTTTTTTTAAAAAACTCAAGAGGGTTCGAAAATGCTTGATCTTGATGCGATCGAATAAGTCTAGGACATGACCAGACACTTTAGGGATGTTACTATGCTGGTCTTCTCTAGGAGAGATTTGGTGTATGTACTCCCTCATTTCTACAATTGTACTTAGTGGTCGCACGGCCTATTTATTTGTATGAACAAGATTGAGAACATTAGAGAGATGATGACCTGGGGTCATGCCCACTGTGTGCGAGTGGGAGATATTAGTTGGAGGGGCGCCCACGTGGGGCTGACCCCTCCTGCTAGGTAACGCATGGCTTTAAGCCATGCGTTACTTGTAACGTATCTCGTGTAACGCATGGCTTAAAGCCATGCGTTACACAAGACTATTGAAGGCTGGCCTTTAAGGCCAGCCGTGCATAGGAGGACTATATATAGTCCTCCTCAATTGTGTTTTGGGTGTACCCATCTAAAGAATAGAAAAAAGGCTCTCTCTCTTTTTGTTCTCTCTTGATAAAATATTTAGGCTGTGGATTTGTAAGTGTTACTCTAGTTCCATACTACGTAGTACACTTTCGCCACTAAGAGGAAACGCTTGGAGTTTATCAATCTGGAAAAACTTGTGGAGCAATTCTTTAAGCTGAGCTTGAGGTATTTTTCCGCTGTGCATTCTAACATTTACCATTGGAATCAGATTAAATATAGCTTTAAGATCCTAATTTTCTTACCTATTTGTATAGTACTAAACGAAATCATGACATGAATGCACAGAATGAGATGATTGATGTCAGTTGTCAGTATAAAATTTTTTTGATAGCACATAAACTAAATGGTTACAGAGATATTATGCTTGTGTAATATAATGGACCAATTTAATTTAAAACTAGACTAAAAATATTTAATAAATTATTAAAATATGGTTTGGTCAAGAGGTTTAAAAGAGCATTGGCATCAGCTTAATCTTTTTTTTTTGGGTTAAAATTTAACTAGAATTGGCATCTTTGCAACTTTACATAATCTAGTTCCTATGTATCCCACATTAGATTATCTATAATGTGAGAACCGCGAAGGAAACCTTAGAAGAGCACACGACTTAGTGCCAACCAAAATATAGGAAAAAAAAAATCACGAACTTCCACTTGAGATCTTTTAAGCTTGAGGGAAGAACGGATTTAACACATTCAAGGCTCTCCCTTTCAAAAAAAAAAAAAAAACATAGTGCCACGTGGCAACCCTAGAGTGCCATATGGCAATCACAGAACACCCTAGTGGAAAAGACTAGGGCCTGGCCATTTTCTTAAGAGATTGAAACAGAACACTTATATGCTTGACATGTGACATCCACATGGACCAATGTGGAGATGCCACCTCATCAAGACTATGTCACTTCACCATCGCCTTGTCATGTCATCATCCACTTCAGTATGAACAGTAACTGGTCATAGATCTAACTATCCACAAACTCAATCTCAAACGACCCTTAATCAAGTTCAAGAAACTTTTAGACAAATGTCACACATTAAGGGATGGTTGACCATAAAGGACCAAGCAAAAAATATGGTACTATAGCTCATCCTTGGCTGGGCATCCCACTCACACAGCAACCCTATTTGTTTAATCTTTCATGCCTCAAAACTCCCTTAATCCACCATACACATGTACATGAGGATGAAGGACAATATTAAGACCAATCACAAACCATGTAAGGAAACCCTAGAGGCTTCTTAAACTCTCTCTTGCTCGTGGGCCACGTCATTTCCTTCTTCACGTTTTGTCACACTCCCAAATTCTACTTGGGATTTGACAGAACTTGAAGCGTTGAGACATCCAACACAAGATTATCTATCCCCGTTCATGACAGATAAATATGTAATGCACTTAGCATGCCACTAACAATATGCAATATTCCCAGCGGATAATTTTTTTCTTTGAGCAATATTATGTACCAGAAGTAATATATCTCAAAACATAAACATGCTTCATAAAATTCACGTTGCTGGTATTCAAAAGGTTACAGTATTTGTCAAACAAGTATGTATCATAAAGGGTATTAGAGATAAAGCTCCATAACTATAGTTTGGAAATAAAAACTATAATTCACTGAGCCATTCAGGTAGCTTAACTATGATATCCAAATTGACATCCTGAAAATGGGGGATAGGCTTCATCGACTCTTTGTATGTGCTCCACATTCTATTTGACCTTTTCCAATCTCTCATGCATGGGTTCTCCAGATCCTGACATATCGTCTACCATTCCAGAAGGAATGATAGTTAGGACTATCAAGTCAGATTTGATTACAAATCTCAACAAATTAACAAATAACTTAAACCGATAGTTTAAAGATGCATGCATAACAGTAGAAGCATGAATGCAAAATGTGAGCATGAGTAAGCTTGATGTGACATGGTTGCCAGCATGACAAATGCTAATATGACTTGAGCTGACATGAAATGAAATGAACTAACGTGGAATGAACATGACATAAAGCTAAGCATGAACTGAACTGAGACTGAACATCAACTGAACTGAATATTAAAATAATGTGAACATGAATGTGAAATACATGAATTGGAAATGATAGCTTCTATAACTGAAATTATGCATTCTGATTAAGAAAATTGGAGTACTTAGGTAGCTCCTACACTTTTACTATGAGTATCATTTTTGTATTACGGCAAATAATACTCATTCATTGTAGTACTAGGCAACACATATGCATTGAATGCAATACCAGGCAAATTGTATACACCGTAGTATAAATTAATTGATAACAAGAACTTGAATTGAACGTGAATTAATATGGCATAAAACTGAACATGAAACTGAAACTTGAAATTGATTTGACTGACGTGAAAATATTGTTTTCGAAACACACTCTGTACTCGAGAGATTATGTGATATGAAGCGAAAGGACAGATGACTTGATAAAAAGTAACGTGACATGTACGTGAAATGAATAATATGACACAACATGAAACAGATAAACATTTTGTGACATGCCATAACATGTAACAGATAAACATTTTGTAACATGGCATAACATGAAACATACAAATATTTCGTAACATAGCATAATATATAACAGACAAAACATTTCGTAACATAGCATAACGTACAATAGTTAAACATTGCATGACAGAATATATTGTGTAACAAATAAATATTGCATGACAGAATATAATATGTAAAAGACATACATGTAGTGATATGGCATAGCATGGCATATATGATAACATAAGTACATAACCAATAGTTGTCTTATACATAAACAATAATTTGATAGTAAGTTAAAACCTAACTTATAGTGATTGTCGCGTTTACGGGAAAAAGCATGAAACACAAAAAATGTGAGTATGGATTCTAAATGTTAGAAACTTCATTACTTATAACTTAGAAACATGAAAAATGCCATTTTAGAGTAAAATTATCATTTTATCCTCTACATGTGGAAAAATAATTATTTTACCTCTAATTTAGGATTTCACATTCTAACTCCAAAAACACCAAAATTTACATTCTTCATGTAAATTTGTTCCTAAACTAGAATATCTAATTAGAAAATTTTAAATAAATCATAACCATGAGAAACATACTATGGCCAAAACACCCTTAGGCCATTTCTATTTTATTTTTGTTGCAATTTTATCCAACTTCAACACTCATGCTTAAACTAAAATATTGCAACATAAATCATCACATCCTATACTTAAAAGTATTCTTAACACAACCAACAAAAATTCAATTCACATAAACACAAAACGTTTTAGGAAAATGATCTAAACTTTTTAACTAATACACAAAATCTTGAATATCAAGGTTTTGACTCTTTTTAAAACATCTCCAAGAACTTCAAAACTTTCTTCTAACATGTCCATAACACACTCCAAAGAATTAACATTCTTTGAATCATTAAGTAAAAATCATCAAAAGTCACAGAAAGCTAACTTGAAGCACTCAATTCAACACTTCATCAAAACAAAATTTTCTCAATTTTGGTTTTGATCAAACTACTTGATCCGAGACATACCATGATAATAAAAGAAAAACACAAAATAACAACATCATATGATTTCAAAATAGAGCGATGCTACTCTGTCACACAAAATAACAACATCATATGATTTCAAAATAGAGCGATGCTACTTTGTCGCCTGAGTAGCACCGCTCCATTTGACCGTTAGGCCATTTTGGCCTTTTCTTTTTTTTCCTCATTTTTTTCATATTTATTTAATATATTTAAATATTTTAAAAAATAGAAAAAAAATATACCAATACATTAAAAATCTCTTTCTTAATTATTAAGTAACAAAAACTTAAATACACAAGCGGTCAAAGTGAGTGGGCAAAGTGAGAGGGCAAACTAGCATTTTCCTTCAAAATATGTACTAAAGTATATCTAAGCATTAAATTTAAAATCACAAGGCCAAAATTAAACCAAAACATGGATCTATCCAAAAACCTCACATTTTTTACTTAACCGAGTATCCTCATGCATAAAAATCATATATTTGCAAATTAACACCTAAAATCTTCAAACTAACATCCTAACATGTAGATCAAAGGCTTAGGATCATCAAATAAAAATATCAAAGTCATTAGAGTAAGATTAAACCACTGAAGATCCAAGCTTTCATAAAACAAAAACTGTTTACTCCTTCCAGTTTCTAACTTTCTAGATCTAAGAAAATATTTCATCAAAAGCTTATAACATGCAACGAATCCTTAACAAACATTCATATAAACATGTTAAAAATGCTCCATAATAATTTCAGACTAAGATCTGTTCATTAGCTTGGTCAAAAACTCTAAAATACAACATACTATTCAATTTTTCGCCTAAAACAACCTTTCTATGGTTAAAACAACTTTTGACCGATCAAAAAAGATAGCTTCAGATACTAGACTTAAAGAGGAATAACTTTAATGAAAGAATCATTGTGAAAAAATACATATAAGGGCTTCAAGAATTGAAAGAAAGAAGGCTCATAAAACTTCCTGAGAGAGCTTTTAAGATTCTATTTGAGAAACGTGTAGGAAAATGGATGAAATGAGAGGGGGATGGTCTGTACACCTCTTACACAAACTAAAGGGTGAAGTGAGGGCTTGAGTGAAACTTGAGTGATGGTGGTTTTGTCCAAAACAAGGGGCAAAAATAGTGGGCAATAGTAAGTGGTTTTGAGCCAAGGACGCTTCCAAGTGAAGGGTGGTGGTGAGGTGGGCTTTGACCTTCACATCATGCATGACTTTGGGGCTGCCTTGGGTAGTGGGTGGTCAGCCAAGTGTGGGAGGAAACTTCCACAAAAAGCTTTGCCAAGGTGGTCCAAATTCATGTGTTAATGGGCCTAAAACAAGTGAGCTTCAATTTGGGGTCTAAAGATGGTTTGGTTAGGATTTTATATGTTATCAAACCCAAATCTATTTTTTCCTGCCCCAATCAAATATCCAAGGTCTAAAGGGTTGAATAATGATGTCATAACATGAATTTGAGGGATTAATAGCATTTGGAAGTGATTTAATCAAGTGATTAAACACAATGCTAGAAATCGGACCCATTTAGGGTTTGGAATCAAGTTTAGGGTTTTGAAAAAACAGTTTAGGGTTTCGGTTTCAACCAAGATTTTGGGATTTCAATTGGATTCCAAACATTAAGGATTTCACTAGGGTTGAAACCCTCTTTGGTTTGGTACAATTTGGATGGTTGGATGGAATAAGGTTTTGCTTAGGTGACATGATCTCACACCTTGATTTCCTTCACATTTCCATCTCATGGTTCTTCTTGGTGCCAAGTGTCCGATACTATTCACCAAGTATGACTAAGATCTTACCAAGTATCCAAATGAAAATTCTCTAACCTTATTTGGACATTCTACACTAGGGGTGTTCATCCGGATTCCAACCCGGAAACTCGGGTATATCCAGACCGGGACCCGGGTTTCAAACTCGGGCCAGAGCCCGGACCGGGTTGGTTCAGGTTAGACCCCGGCCGGAACCAAGATGGATCCGAGTTTTTGAAACACGAAAATCTAGGTTTCGGATTGTACCTAGATTTTTTATTTCCCAGTAAAACGCCTTTATTTTATTAATTTTTTTTTCTAAGTCAAGTTCATGAAAGCCTTTATTTTATTTCTAAAAGCCTTTATTTTATGTTCTAAAAATACTAAATACATGTAAAACAAAAAAAAAATTCAATATTCATCTATGCATGCATCACAATGCAATCCATTACATATTACACTATTGGTATTTATAAATTACATTACCAAACACAAAATTACAAGAATTGAGTTGCAAAATCGGCAACACAGTCTTCCCATCAGTGATTTAATCTCGCACCAAAAAAGCTCCCAAAAGAAGCCTTTGCTGACATTTCATCAAGAACTTTTCCAAGCTTGCCTAACACAAATTGCTTTAGTTGGATTATCTTCTATCTATTTCTCTGCAAGATAGATACATGTAAAAGAAAATTGTCACAATACTAAGCATAGATTCTAGTAGAAAATTGTACTGAGATACAGTATCTTTGAAGGTCTATTTAGTGATGGACTAAAAAAAAAGATGTTGATCACTGAGTTCTATTTTTAAATCAATAATGAGAAGTTGTAACCCATGTAAAGACTTTCCAGACAGGAAAAGTCTACATTTTTTTCTCTCAGTACTGCTGCATAACAAGTCAAACTTTTCAAAAATACAGGTAGAAGACATTCTGTTTGGCTCTCAAGAAAACAACCCAAGGATCTTTGGCTGAAGAAACTTAAGAACTGGGCAGATCAGTAGTGAAAAACGGCCCATGTTAAAGAAAAGAGAGGAGATCTAAGAAAACATTAATCCATCACTTTCACCCCAAAGTCTAAAACCCATCACAACCGAATAATCATGTTTGTAATATATATGGAGTAGCTACTTCTTATCTATTAAATTCAACTTCAAAATTTTCACTGACAACAACAAATCTTCTAAAAACAAAGCTAAAGAGAAAGCATTGAATCTCACAAGACCTTTGTCGAAATCAACAAAACAAACTCAAAATCAACAAACAGAGAACAAAACATACAGAGAGAAGAAAACATATCCACGGATGAAGATGACGGCACGAGGATCTAACTCATAAACAGACTCCTCAAACATTCAAACATTCTCATTAAAACAAACTCAAAATCAACAAAGAGAGAACAAAACAAACATAGAGAATAAAACATACCCAAGGATGAAGACGACGGCATGAGGATGAAGACGACGCTTTGATCGACAGAGGAGGCTACGACGTGAGAGCAAGAGAGAGAAAGCGGGTTTCGGCGTGTGAGAGAGAGGGGGAGAGAGAGAGAGAGAGAGAGTTAGAAGAACCACAACGTAAACCCTCAAAAACTTAGAAAAAAAACCACATGTTTAACAAAAAAGAGCAGATGTAGAAAAATAACTGCATATACTTTATACCCACATAAGATTTGTCCAAAGACATTGCTCATAGATCGAGAGACACAGAGAGAGAGAGAGAGTTACCGAAGTGAGAGAGAGAAGAGAGACTTACCGAAGTGAGAGAGAGAGAAGAGAGAGACTTACCGATCGAAAGTCCGACCAGCAGCGACAGCGAGAGAGAGAGAGAGATGGCGGCAAAACTTGAAGGAGAAGGCTAGGGTTTCATGGCTCGAGGGAGAGAGAGAGGAGAGCAGTGAGATAAGAAAGCCAACGGGTGGGTGGGGGCTTTGGAGTCAGGCTTCGTGTTTTTTTTTTTTTTTTTATTAAAACCAGGTACCGGGGTTAAAATCCGGTACCCGGATGTAATGCCGTAACCGGCCTGGGTTGGGCCGATTAGGAGTGATGCGGGTTCCAACCCAGATTGTATTCGGGCCGGAACCCGTAACCGGAACCCGGACCAGGCCGGATAAAAATCTGGCCCGGATGAACAGTCTTATTCTACAATGTGATTTTGAAAACACTACACTTGGTGCTACTATCGAGGTTCCGATTCACTCTAGGAAAAGTAAAAATAAACTTTACACTATAAAATCTTAAATATACATACTAACCTTATGCTGCAATTCTTTTATTAAAATTCAATTCCAAAGTGCCTCGAAATAATTAAAATGTGTTTTCGAACAGACGTTTCGTCCGAAAACTAAAAATGAGTTTATTGCTTCATAAAATCCTAAATATTTATCTGAGTCTAATGGTGTAGATTGTCTCTCATTCTGACACTTCTAACTATCTCAAATAAATAAAATCGTATTTTTGGCCTCATAGTGAGTGATAACACTATCTATGTTGACAGACCAAAACCTACACGATTGGTCGATTTGTGAAAACTTTTAGATTTTCGTGAGATTCCTAAAGCCTAAAGAAATCCATCTCTAGAATTTCTGGCTAGTTGTTACACATTTTCCGCTCAAGCTCTCTCCGTTGCTCCCTCACTCACAAGTTCATTTTCGTTAAACACTTTCTCTCAATTTCTAGAGCTAAACTACACAAACACACTTAGAACATCATCACACCAAGAACCTCTCATCTTTGATCGGTTCTTGGATCATATGTGATGTGTTGCATATGTGTATGAAAATGAATGTGTTTCACATAGAAGAGTCTCGATTGAGTCCTATAAGGTCTTGGGCATGGTCCCTATGGATGAATAAGGTTTAACTTAGTAGTCACTAGGTTTAGAAGTAAAAGGATAGACCATTGAGATTCTCGGATTTGGGTCCTTATGGGACTCCAAGGAATGACTCATGTTTAATTTGAAGCCGTAAGGGTCCTCAGTATTTTTGTGTAAGATGGCTAAGGAAGCAAAGAATTTAAGGTAAGAATGGAAAGGGCAGAAGTTAAGTGGTGCTAAGTTAAATACTAAAGGGTAGTGTAATTTTGGCCTTCAACAAGAGCTTGATTACAAAGTCAAAAATCTTAGTTAACCTCAATTTGTCATGTACACTTTCTTCAGTAATTGACAAGCAATGCTATGGGCTAACTAAACCATACTATTTCACAGACAACAATCCAAACAAATCTTCAGTAACACCAGCATCTTCGTGTAAGTTATTCTACTACCATTCTTATGAATGTCTGGTTTATGATTGTAAGTTACGCAAAATGCTCAACATCTATATGTATTCTTGCCTTATTTAGATTAAAAAAAGATCATCTTTAATTAAAGCTATCGATTAGTTAAATTTACACAACATTTATATGTATTCTTGCCTTATTTGAGATGTTCCAGGTTTCTTAGATAAACCCTAGGTGAGCTTCTTCACATTTCAACAATCTGTTTAAATAAAATGGTTTAGATAGTTTCATATATGAAATTGTTTGAAATATAAAAACACGAAGAATTTTGTAAAACTAATTATCGATGTTTTTATTATATCCTAGCCATTTGTTTTTAAAATAATATTTAGAATTTCAATAACATTATATTGAAATTATCAAGAAATAATAAATAATAAATAATATAAAATACATCTAATTGAATCCAATCATATTTCAACGTATTATTTGAAAATTCCTAGAAATTATTTAAGTGCGAGCCATATTAATTTCATGGAGACATTCAAGTGACTCAAAGTGGGAACTGGGAACGACATAGATCAAATGATTTTCATGAATTGATGTCAGAGAAAATGGAAAAAATAACATGCACAAATTGGAAATATAATTAAGGATTTTTTTGCTTCTTTAGTTTTCAATTTTATTATTCACTTCTTCATTGGTTTTATAAGTTTATATATTTAGTTTTCTAGAATTAGATCTTCAATAACCAATCTGATGAAATGGTGATCATGTGGCATGCCACGTAGCTAAAATAGAATAATAAAAATAGTTTAGAAAAATGAAAAAATACTTTAAAGTATTCTATTTAAAAGTGTAAATATATATATTTTTTAAGGAAACTTCAATTCATTGAACTCAAATAATACATGATTTGTCAATAGAGATGATAGGAAGAACCTCAACAGGTCCCTCCTCCATCCATACATGCTCAAAATCTAAAGGCAATGCCAGTTTTGCAGCTGTATGAGCAGCTTGATTTCCTTCTTTGCCAATGAATGAGAGTAGCCAACTTAGACATGAATGATTGATTCCTCCTCTTTGTTGCAGATTGGACAAATTGTATTCTCCACAATCTGTTTCTTAAACAGATTACCTTTGATAGGTAAGATGTCATTGAGAGTTTTCCACACTAGTTGTTTGACTTTACCTGTGCCTACTAAGTTCCACAGTTTCCTCCACTGTTCCTCATCCTGGACACCTCTTGAGGACTTCCCACCCATTTTTTTTTATTCACCAAATCAACATGATAAACACTTTTCACAAAGAAAACCCCCTTCTCTGATAAACCCCATATAATTTTATCTTTAGATCCCCTTGCACTGATATGAATGTTGCAAATACTGTGAACCTTTTCTGAACTAAAAATTGCATCAATCACCTCTTTTTCCCAAGTCTTGTTCTCCTCATCAATTAAAACATCCATTGTGGCATTAGACTCAAGCTTGTTAATGGGAATCTGGATCTCATAAGTAGAGGGATTAGGCACTCATTTTTCCCTCCAAACTCTAAGGCTCGGTTTGGATACACAATCATCTCATCTCATCTCAATCATTACAACTTTCTCAAATTTCCATACAAAAATATAATAAACAATTCAACATTTTCAAATCTCAAAATAAAAATAATACTAAAAAATATATTATAACAATATTTTATTCAACTACTATTCAAAACATCTAAACAAGAGTTAAGAGTATGAAAGCATAGCCCTCCCTTGCTTTTTGTTGTACCAAGCCTATCCCAACATTTCCCATTTCCAGTGTATACCCTTCCAATATTTTTTATGACTCCACCAAAACCTTGCAAGCATGGTTTCAATTTCTTTTAGTAAGGATCTTGGTAATTGAAATACACTCATAGTATAGGCTGGAATAGCCTGCAATACACTTTTGATGAGTATTTCCTTCCCTGCCGAGGATAACAGATTTGTCTTCTAGCTGTTTATTCTTCTCCAAATCTAATATTTGATCCCTCTAAATGTATTGTACTGGACCTTCCTACCACAGTAGGTAAGCCCAAATACTTATTGTAGTTGTCACAAGTAACCCCTTCAGCATGTTAAGAGAAAGAAATAAACACCTTTGCAGCCGCTTTAGAATTTAAGCTAAAGAGAATAGAGATCTAGTGTTTATTAAGGGTCAGCCCTGAGGCATCTTCATATTGCTTTAGAATGTGAAGGATATTAAACCATTCCTCTTGTTTTGATCTGCAAAATAGAACACGATCATCAGCAAATTGACTCACTAAAAAATTAGTAGCATAAAGGCTATCCCAAGTGCAGGAGGATGTCGCGTAATAATTAGGAATAAATTCCTAAATCGTCTCCTCAAGGAAAGTTACTTAAAATCAAACTCGTTTAAAATGGTAAAAATATTCACAAAGAGAAAATAAAAATGATGGTATGTGCAATGGATGGAAGAGTGCAACAAGAATGAAAATGGCACTAATCATGGACTAGATTCATATTTTTTTTATTTTTGAGTGTCGAAATGAAATGTAAAAAACTAACAAATTGAAATTAACAATCAAAAAATAAACTAAACTGAACAATCTTAATTAATGTAAAAATTAAACACTAAAACTGAAATTATTTAAGTCCTAATTAAACTTTAATCAATCTAATATGCAATGTAACTAAGAGATTAATAAAACTAATCTAAGAATTAAACTAGATTAGAAAGTAATTGACAAAATACGAACTGAAAATTG
Source organism: Juglans hindsii (assembly GCA_003123825.1). Taxonomy (NCBI): domain Eukaryota; kingdom Viridiplantae; phylum Streptophyta; class Magnoliopsida; order Fagales; family Juglandaceae; genus Juglans; species Juglans hindsii. The sequence continues at coordinate 498,869 of QEOW01001060.1, forward strand.
AAAAGCCCCAAAATCAAGATTCTAGGATTCATCCTTGTATTCAAATCACAAATTCTCACAATTAATCCATAGCAATTGTAATTACTGTTAAATGAAAGCTTAAAGAAGTGAAAAAAATAAATAATACGAAGTAAATAAACAGCAAATAAAATGCCCAAAAGTCTAAGCCAAATATCTAAAAAATATTCCATAAACTTTAAATTGAAATTAAATAAAAAGTAGGGAATTAAAAGAGCAACCCAAATAAATAGAGATGGAGGTGGTAGATAGTGGAGGAAACTGCTAGAGCGGCAATTGGACCCTAGAAAAGTTCTTCAAATGTGCGGCACTGCTCTGTAAAAAGTCCCCAATTTCGTGCTAATGATATGCTTAAATAGGTAGGAAAGAAACCCTAATGTCTTCATATTCCCACACACAAAATCGCTTAATTTTAGGACTCAACTTGGCAGCCACATACGTATTTCAGGATTTCTATTTTGGAAATCCTTATTAGAGAAAACTTTGTAGCCCTTTAAGATATCTTTCCAACGCATCAAGAATCTTATCGATCCGATATTTGAACAGAAAGTTATGACTAAAATACTAAAGTGTGTCCATTCTGTAAACTTGACTTTTCTCAAGCTTTTCATTTCTTGATCTTTTGGTACCTTGACTTTTCTCAAGTTTTTCATTTCTTAACCTATAAAAACAATAGAAATTAGAAAAAAAAAGAATAATAGAATCTCAAAAATATATTGTGCATGTGAATGAATATTATCCAATTAAATCACAAGTTATAAAATTAAGCATAAATCATGCTATTAACCAATTTAAATCACAACTCGGATTTATTCATATTAACCATTTTTTCATCTAAAATCAATAATAATGTAATGAAATAAATAAAATATATTGGTTCTAAATGTATAAAATATGCAATACTTCAGTTCAATCACACCCTCCAACTAGCGTTTTGCTAATCCTTAAGCAAAATAGTGAAAATTAATTGAGATGAATATTGCATAAAAATCGAAATCCAAACAGAAATAATCAAACACAATTCTGAATTCTCACAAAAGTGACACGTTACTACTCAACCCTCAGGAGCTATACCCACCAAAACTATCTCAATAATCTTTCACATAGAATTGAGGCAAATGTCTCAGAACTCAATTGTGTGTGTGGAGCTAAACTGGTTGTGTATTCCTCATAACTAGCCATGATTTGTTATAGGATTTTTCAACCTTAAGATTAATCACTGCTGATTCTAACTACCTTAAAGCCCAAGGGACTAGCAGTTTTCAGACCAGTTTTGTTTTTAAAGGTTGAACACTCAACCCCCAAAGTCATGGGTAACTGTTTCTAGCCCTTTACTTAGGAAATCTCACTAAGCTGCATTTATCCTTTTTTTTTTTTTTTATATCCTTTTCAAATCTCTTTCTTTTTCTTTTCTTTTCCTTTTTTTTTTTTGAAAAGCATGGCTCGGTAGTCCTACAGTTTACTTCTCCTGTGTTAAATCAATTAACAGTAAATTGAGGAACACTACAAATGTAAGCATGTGCAAAATGTCCTTCAAAATTTGCCCTTCATTCTATAAAAATCTCACCAAGTCTCATCTCAATGAGTATAGCATCCTGGTGTTTCAAGCCACACATCAATAAAATATGATGCATAAAAAATTATGCTTTATGCTTAAGCTTGAAAATAAATCTTCACAAAATGATTCCGCTCAACTACTCCACTAAGATGCTCAGATTTCACAAAATACCAGAAATGGAGTGTGTGTCAATCATATATGTATCAATGCACATCATATTAATTTTTTTTTAAATCTGTGCACACACACTACTCCTAACTAGTGAGAGACATGGTCCTCAATGAATCGAACGAAAGAAAATAAAGTGCATAGAAATAAGAAAGCAAAACAAAAAACAAATCAACATGAAATATAAAATCAAAGCAAAATAACAAATAAAAAGAACAAAATGCAAGTAAAGAAAGCTGTAAAGGGGGAAAAGATCAAAACACTTCCCTAGAATCTTGCACAAGCAAGATCTCTTCGTGTAGATCAAAGACCTTCAGAAACGTCTTTAGACGTTGTCCATCGATAGTGAAGCAATTGCCATTCTTCGGATTGACAATGTCTAACGCGCCGTGAGGATGAACCTTCTTTACAATGTACATCCCCTTCCATCGGGATTTCGACTTCCTGGGAAAAAGATGCAGTCTTGAATTATAGAGGAGCACTTTCTGATCAGGGACAAGATGTTTGTCATAGATCTTCTTGTTATGCAAGGCCTCCATTCGCTCCTTTGCCAAGTGGGAATTTTCGTTGGTCTCTCTCTTTATTTCATCAAGCTCTAAAATCACATCAACAACATGCACATCTGACTCGTCGCAATCACCAGGCATCTTGCAAGTATTGAACACATTCATTTCCAATGTCATATTCTCGAATGTGAGTTTCAGTACTCCACTTCGACAATTTATCAGTGCATTAGAGGTAGCAAGGAATGGGCGCCCAGGGATGACAGGCACTTGGTAAATAGTAGTGGCTGGCTGTTGCATATCAAGAACTACAAAATCCACTGGGTAGTAAAATTTGTCCACCTGGACCAACACATTCTCAACAATACCCATCGGTACCTTGACTGATCTGTTAGCTAACTGTAACTTGATGGAGGTCTTTTTTAGCTCACATAATCCCAACTGCTCATACACTGAGAACGGTAGCAAGTTCACACTACTCTCCAAATCAAGTAAAGCTCTCCCAATGCGTGACTCACCAATCATAATGGAAATGTGGGGAGAGCCAGGATCTCCAAACTTCTAAGGAGTCTCGCTCAATATCAATGCACTGACTTGCTCTGTTAGGAAAGTTTTATTCTTTACATTCAGCTTCCTTTTCACTGTGCACAAGTCCTTTAGAAAATTTTCATATGAAGGAACTTGTTGTATGGCATCCAAGAGTGGAATATTAATTTTTACTTGCGTGTAAATCTCCTGAATCTCAGTGTGGTATTTGTTCTTTTGGCCAGCTGTCAATCTCTGAGGATAGGGAACCACAGGTTGGTACCCCTTACTAGTTTCAGCATCTGCACTCACAGGCTTCTTCAGTTCTGGTCTCACTACCTCTGGTTCTTTTTCAGCTTCATCAGTCTCTGTTGCATCTTCAGGTGTAGGAGCAACTACCTGTGTGTCCATAGTCATCTCTGGTTGGGAAACTTCATTTCCACTTCTCAAAGTAAGAATGGCCTTCACTGTCTCAAAAACCTCCCCTGAGACATTATGCACTTGTAGTTGTTGTTGCCGGTATACTTGAGGATTAGGCTGAGGCTGTGCTGAAAATTTTCCTTTCTCTAGAGTACTCAATGTCGTGCTCATCTTATTGATGGTGCCCCGCAAGTCATTTATGGCCTAAGTGTTCTGATTGTTTGTGGTGGCCTGAATCTGCATGAATTGCTAAAATGTATTGGCTATCTATGCCATACTGTCATCTAGAGATTTCTTCGCAGATGATTGAGGCTGAGAACTCTGTGCAGCTACATGAAGCTGAAATCCTGGAGGTGCTACAAAAGGATAGCTCTGAGAACTCTGATATGACTGATATTGGTGCTGAGGAGCAGCTTGATGAAATGGATGCTGAGAAGGTGGTGGAGACCGGCCAGGCTGATTATTCCTCCATGAGAAATTTGGGTGATTCCTCCACCTTGGATTATATGTATTGGAGAAAGACTGATTTTGTACTCTATTTACCCAGTTCGTTGATTGCATCTACTCAGAGCCACTCTCTTGAAATACTGGCATAATCGGGCAATCTTGGGTCTTGTGGTTCGAATCAGCGCATATAGAGCATGTCTCTACTGTTTTCACGACCTTCACCTTTTCCATCTCCATGACCTCTAATCTTTTAGTCAATGCAGCTATTCGGGCTTGAACGTCAGTGTCCTCTTTAAGCTCATATCTGCCCCCACCAGTAATAGCCCTCAGTGGCTGTGCTGTCAATAAAACTCGATCAGTGTGAGTGTTCCATTGTTGTGCGCTCTCAGCAAGATAGTCAAAAAATGGCAATGCTTCATCAGGTTCCTTGCTAAAGAATTCTCCATTGCACATAGTCTGAACAAACTGCTTGTATTGTGGAGTGAGACCAGTGTAAAAATAATTCACCAACCTCCATGATTCAAAACTGTGATGTGGACAGATGTTCACCAAATCCTTAAAACTTTTCCAGCTGGCTTGGAAAGTCTCGTCAGATTTATGATGAGACTAGCTGATCTGCTCTTGTAAATATTGAGTTCTCTAAAAAGCAAATTTTTTTTGTAAGAACTCATGTTGCATATTAGACCAACTAGAGATAGAATTAGGCCTCAAAGAATTAAACAAAATCTTCCCTTTATCCTTTAAAGAGAAAGAAAATAAACGAAGTCTAATAAATTCATCAGTAGTGGCTCTATTGATAAAAGTAGTGCAGGCCACCTCAAAATCTGTCAAGTGTTGATAAGGACTCTCAGAATCCATCCTGTGGAACTGAGGTATCACTGACATCATGCCATGCTTAATAGAAAAATTAAGTACATCATCAGGTAAAATAATGCATGATGGTGTAGTGGTGTGAGTGGGCTGCAAATAATCCCTAAGAGTGCGTGGTGCAGGTGCAGCCATGATTTGTTCAATTTCAATGTCCTCATCTGTAGAAAAAACAGAAGAGCTACCTATCTCTGAGTTGTGTATACTACTCTCAGTGCTCAATATAACTCTAACCAACCTATTTGAATTGTCTCTCACCCATGACATTAAACATCAGTCCAAATAGCATAAGTAAGGTTCAAGTGACTGAGTAGTAGGGGACAAGTGAAATGTGTAATCAGTGATCAGATAGTGAAAGAAAAATTTGAGATAAAAAATAAAAAATAACGAGTCTAAATTTACGTCAAGCAACTATCCCCGGCAAAGACGCCAAAAAACTTGACTCACTAAAAAATGAGTAGCATAAAGGCTATCCCAAGTGCAGGAGGATGTGGCGTAATAATTAGGAATAAATTCCTAGATCGTCTCCTTAGGGAAATTTACTTAAAATCAAACTCGTTTAGAATGGTGAAAATATTCACAAAGAGAAAATAAAAATGATCGTATGTGCAATAGATGGAAGAGTGCAACAAGAATGAAAATGGCACTAGTCATGGACTAGATTCATATTTTTGGATTTTTGAGTGTTGAAATCAAATGTAAAAGACTAACAAATTGAAATTAACAATCAAAGAATCAACTAAACTGAACAATCTTAATTAATCTGAAAATTAAACAATAAAACTGAAATTATTTAAGTCCTAATTAAATTTTAATCAATCTAATATGCATTGGAACTAAGAGATTAATAAAACTAATCTAAGAATTAAACTAGATTAGAAAGTAATTGACAAAATATGAACTGAAAATTGAAAAGCCCCAAAATCAAGATTCTAGGGTTCATCCTTGTATTCAAATTACAAATTCTCAAAATTAATCCATAGCAATAGTAATTACTGTTAAATAAAAGCTTAAAGAAGCGAGAAAAATAAATAACACGAAGTAAATAAACAGCAAATAAAATACCCAAAAGTCTAAGCCAAATATCTCAAAATTATTCCATAAACTTTAAACTGAAATTAAATAAAAAGTAGGAAATGAAAAGAGCATGCCAAATAAATGGAGATGGAGGTGGTAGGCAATGGAGGAAGCGGCTGGAGTGGCAATTGGACCCTGGAAGAGTTCTTCAAATGTGCGGCACTGCTCTGTAAAAAGTCTCCAATTTCCTGCTAATGATATGCTTAAATAGGGTAGGAAAGAAATCCTAATGTCTTCATATTCTGGCACACAAAATCATTTAAATTGTAGGACTCAACTTGGCAGCCACGTACATGCTTCATGAGTTCAAATTTAGAAATCTTTATTAGAGACAAATTTGTAGCCCTTTAAGATATCTTTCCAATGTATCAAAAATCTTATCAATCCTATATTTGAGAGAAAAGTTACAATTAAAATACTAAAGTGTGTCCATTCTGTAAACTTGACTTTTCTCAAGCTTTTCATTTCTTGACCTTTTGGTACCTTGACTTTTCTCAAACTTTTCATTTCTTGACCTATAAAAACAATAGAAATTAGAAGTAAAATAATAAAAAAAAGAATAATAGAATCTCAAAAATATATTGTGCATGTGAACATTATCCAATTAAATCACAAGTTATAAAATTAAGCATAAATCATGCTATTAACCAATTTAAATCACAATTCGGATTTATTTATCTTAACCATTTTTTTCATCTAAAACCAATAATAATGTAATGAAATAAATAAAATATATTGGTTCTAAATGTATAAAATATGCAATAATTCAGCTCAATTACAAATAAAATGTGGTTGATCCTTTTGTCGTCCCTTGAGACTGCAACTCCTTTTATAAGTTCCCTTAACTCAGCTTGTTATGGCAAGACACTAAGCTCCTTAGCACATATAAAAATTATATAAGGGGATAAAGGATCCTTTTGTCTCAACCCTCTTGAAGGCAAGATAACATCATTTGGGACCCAATTCACTACTACTAAGTAATTGACATATTAAACGCATTCATCAACAACTTTATCCACCTCCCACCAAAACTCAGCTTCTCTAACATAGCCTACAAAAAATCTCATTCCACTATGTCATAAGCCTTAGACATATCTAATTTGACAGCCATGCTACCTTCTCTTCCCTTTTGCCTTGACTGCATAGTATGGAGAAGTTATAAGCTACCGTGATATTGTCTGTAATCAACCTACCAGGAATAAAAGCACTTTGATTCTAAGAAATTATGGTTGACAGCACCAATTTTAGTCTATTTGCCAAAACTTTAGAAATCAGCTTATACCACACATTACATAAACTGATTGGTCTGAATTCATGTACTGATTTTGGAGAATTAACTTTAGGAACTAAAGTTATGAGGCTATGATTCAAACCTTGAGGCATATCCCCACTTCTGAGAAACTCCAGGACTACTTGAACCACATCAGTGCCCACAATTCCCCAATGGTCTTGAAAGAATCCCGCACTGAAACCATCAGGCCTAGGAGATTTGAAAGGGGACATTTGTTTTAGGGCAGCTTCAACTTCCTCTCTGGTAAAACCTCTATCCAATTGCTCCCTCATTTCTAGTGTGATTTTCTAATCTACTCCATATATACACTATTAAATAGACCTTCTGTTGGGTTTTAAGGATTGAAAGACCTTAGAAAAATGAATCCAAAACCCTTTTGCAATCTCCTCCTTAGTTGACAAAAGGTTACCCTCCCCATCCACCACCTTTTAAATAAAATTCTTTTTCCTTCTTTGATTAACACAAGCATGATAGAATTTAGTGTTCCTATCCCCTTGTGCCAACTAATGCTTTTTAACCCTTTGTTTCCATCTTGTATCTTCTTGGTCTAACAAAAACTCCAACTCACTTTGCAGCCTTTTAAACTCCAATATGTTTTTTGCACACTCATTCCTTTGTAACTGACTTAACTCTTTAGTCTTTTCTCTAATTGCTATCATTCTTTCTCTAATTAAGTCTTTACTCCATTTTTGTAGCCCTTTACTACATCCTTCAAGTTTCCTTTGCAAACTTTCCAAGTGATTCGACAAACCAACCCCTCTCTACCATGTTGATACAAATGTGTCACTGCAACCTCTTCCTTGCTCCAACTAGCCTCATACTTGAAATGAAATAGACTCCTTACATCATAGCCCCTCCCATGCACACACTCAAGAAGGATAAGCCTGTGATCTGAGCATAGAGCAGTCAAGTTTCTACTCTAATTTTAGAAAGAGGTGTAAAAAGAAAAATTGAGAACGCAAGAAACAAGACAAATAAAACATGAAGCACAAAAGTAGAAAAACAAAAGGAACATAATTCCAATAATCCATAAGAGTTATAACTTGGGGAGTCGAGAATTGATACCATCCCTTTGGTATGTGGTGGGAGAGGAGATCTCATACTTCCATTTTTATTCTATAGTATATTTATATATAATTTAAGGTTTTTATTTTAATTTTTTGGTATTTTTGGTTTTATTTATTTTTAGTTCTTTTATTTGCAAGTTCTGTGTGTAGAACTTGCCATCCACATCCACGTCACTTACATGGAAAGATATGATTTGTAAGTAAGGGAGTAACCGATCCTGTTCGGCTTGATTTTGAACAAATTTCACAACCAAACCAGTATACGCTAGTTTTGAAAATTTAAGAATCGATATGGACCAATTCATCATCGAAATTGAAACTTTTGATTTTTTCAATTTCGATCCAGTTCAGTTCAACTTTTTTGATTTACCGTTTACACATGTAAGACTACATTAATTTAGTATTATAATTTTTGCATTAAATTAAATTTTTAAAATTTAGTATTTATTATTAATCTTTACTAATTCATTAATGTCTAATTATGCTAGTATAGTATAAGTAGTGTATAACTTATTAGTGAGATTAACTTATTAGTTATAAGATTAATAGACATAAATAATAAAATTAAAATTTCATGTTAAACTAATTAATAATTTAGCATATAATATATATAATATAATATAAATATATATATATATATATATATATNATATATATATATGTACTGGTTTGGTTTAATTTAAACCGATTTTCAAAATATAAAAACTAGTATCGAACCCACAGGTTCGGTCGATTTTTCGATTTTTTTTTAACACTCATATTTGTAAGATTCAAAATTTAAAATCTATCTCCCGAATTAAATCATTTCATATAAGTATTTTGCCATATATATTATCCACAACAGTTTATAAATAATTTTTTATTTTATTTTCCATACCATTAATCATTCTCATTTTATTTTTAAACCTAACCTGGCAATTAAACCTAAATCCTAATAGGCAAGAGTGTCTCAGCCCACTACAATTGAAACGGTGAGGAGCAAGCAAGCTCATTTTGTCATTTTCTATTCGTTAATCCTGCACCTAGTGGCAAGATAGGATTTGTAAATAGAGATGTAACCAGTTCAGTTTTGCTCGATTTTGAACAAATTTCAGAATCAAATCAGTATACACTAATTTTGAAAATTTAAGAACTGATACGAACCGATTAATTATCGAAATCCTAACTTTCGATTTCAGTCCAGTTCAGTTCGATTTTTCTGATTTACCGTTTATACGCATGACACTACATTAGTTTATTATTATAATTTTTTCAACACTAAATTTAATTTNTATATAATGGTCTAGTTTGATTTAAACCAATTTTTAAAATATAAAAATGGGTACCAAACTCACTGGTTCGGTCGATTTTTCAATTTTTTTAATATCTCCATATTTGTAGGACTCAAAATTTAAAATATATCTTTTAAATTAAATTATGTCATATAAATATTTTGTCTATATATTATCCACCACATCTTATAAATAAATTTTTTATTTTATTTTGTTTTTTTTCCATACCATTAACCATGTTCATTTTAGTTTTAAACCTAACCTTGCTATTAAACCTAAATGGGTAAGGGTGTCTCAGCCCACTGCAATTGAAACGGTGAGGAGCAAGCTAGCTCATTTTGGTACGTTAATCCTGCACCTAGTCCTATTGAGAGTCTGCCGCAAAACCCTAAAACCTCGAACGTCCTCTGCGCATGAATCCTAAATCGACCAGTACCCTTCCGATTCTCCTGCAAAAGGAGAGCTATGAGCACCTATTGTTCATCCGAATCCCAAGATAATGAATATAATTGAGGGTGTTATTAGTTTTCACTTCATTTTCTTAGCAACAATGCGACTTTACCTGCGCGGTCTCTTCCACGTTGGTCGTAGAGCCTCTTGCCGTGTAAGCCCTCTCTCTCCGAACACCCTGAACTCCATTAACCCATTTTTCAATACTATCACTGTTTCTTCATCGCATGGTTCTTTCCTTGATTGCCCTTTGATTTGTTTCACCAGCTTCCTTTGCATAATCAGATACCCTTTTGTCAGCAAATCAAGCCCCAACAGTATTTGCGATGATATTAGTAAAGAATCAATTTGTAATATTATTCAAATTATTCAGCAAGAGCCGTGGGATGACAATAGGATTATCGGTTTGTTTGACTCGGCGCTGGCGCCCATATGGATGTCTAGGGTTTTGGTGGAATTGAAAGGGGATCCAAAGTTAGCTTTGCGGTTCTTCAAATGGACAGGAAGCCGAATCGGTTTTTGCCACACAACGGAGTCATATTGTATCTTGATTCATATATTGTTTTACGCGAGAATGTACTTCGACACTCAAAGGATTATTAGAGAGTTAGTTTTGTTGAAGTGGGTTTTGCCAGGTTGCCATGTGTTTGACGTATTGTGGTCGACAAGGGGTGTTTGTGTTCCAGGGTTTGGTGTGTTTGATGCTTTATTTAGTGTTCTGACTGGGCTAGGAATGCTGGAGGAAGCGAGCGAGTGTTTTTTGAGGATGGAGAAGTACAGGGTTTTGCCAAAAGCTCGGTCTTGTAATGAACTTTTGCATAGGCTTTCAAAGTCAGGGAAGAGAGAATTGTCGAGGAAGTTTTTTGAAGATATGTTTGGGGCTGGAATTAGCCTTTCGGTTTTCACTTATAATATAATGATAGACTATATGTGCAAAGGAGGAGATTTGGGAGCCGCTAGAAGCTTGTTCGAAAAAATGAAACAAACTGGCCTTATGCCCGATGTTGTCACATATAATTCTCTTATTGATGGATATGGAAAGTTTGGGTTCTTGGATGAATCAGCTAGTATATTTGAAGAAATGAAGGATGCAGGTTGTGAACCTGATGTAATAACGTATAATGCTTTAATTAATTCTTTCTGTAAATTTGAAAGAATGCCTCAAGCTTTTGAGTTTCTCCATGAGATGAAGATCAATGGGGTGGTACTGAATGTTGTAACTTATAGCACATTAATCGATGCATTTTGTAAGGAAGGGATGATGCAAGAGGCAATTAAATTTTTTGTTTACATGAGACGTGTTGGTCTTCTGCCGAATGAATTTACTTACACTTCTCTGATTGATGCAAGTTGTAAATTAGGCAATCTAAATGATGCTTTGAAGCTGGCTAATGAGATGCTGCAGGCAGGAGTTAACTTGAATATTGTCACCTACACATCTCTAGTGGATGGTCTTTGTGAAGGTGGGAGGATAAAGGAAGCAGAAGAAGTTTTTCAGGCAATGCTGAAAGCTGGAGTAATTCCTAACCAGAAAACTTATACTGCCCTTGTCCATGGGTATATTAAGGCTAGTAAAATTGAGAGTGCTATGGATATGTTGACAGAAATGAAGGAGAAGAGCATCATACCCGATATAGTGCTGTATGGGACCATCATTTGGTGCCTGTGCAGCCAAAATAAGCTTGAAGAATCTAAGCTTTTAATCAGGGAAATGAGTGCTTGTGGTGTAAGTGCAAATCATTTTATATACACAACCCTTATGGATGCTTATTTCAAGGCAGGAAAAACTGCAGAGGCTCTCAATCTGCTACAGGACTTGCAGGACTTGAATATTGAGGTCAGTGTTGTTACTTATTGTGCACTAATTGATGGTTTGTGCAAAATGGGATTGGTTGAAGAGGCAATCAAGCATTTTAATAGCATGAACAACATTGATATGAAACCTAATGTTGCAGTTTATACAGCGTTAATTGATGGTCTTTGTAAAAATAATAGTATTGAAGCAGCCAAGAAGCTGTTTGATGAAATGCCAGACAAGGGTGTGATTCCTGATAGAAGTTCTTACACTGCTTTAATTGATGGGAACTTAAAGCATGGGAATCTTCAGGAAGCTTTGAATTTGCGAGACATAATGATTGATTTGGGTATGGAGTTTGATCTGCCGGCATATACTTCTTTGATTTGGGGTTTTTCTCGGTGTGGCGAGGTGCAACGAGCAAAAGAGCTGTTTGATGAGATGATTCGGAGGGGTATCCAGCCCGATGAGATTCTGTGTATATGTCTATTGAGGAAGTATTATGAGCTGGGAAAAGTGGATGAAGCCATTGAATTGCAAAATGTGATGGTCAAAAAGCGTCTAATTACTTGCAGTGATGATCTCGCAGTTCCTACTTTACAAACTTGAGAGAGAAATATATTTCCAGCCTTAGTTCGACGGAGCTGTGTTCAGTGTTTGGATCAGAAACACAACACAGTTTACCTTTCCTAAGTGGGAATATGAGAACCCACGGTATACATAATTCCTCACTTGTTTCTGACTGGATGGAATGATGTTGCGAAGTGATGTTTGATGGTTCATGATTAGATAAATAGGATGGTGCTGATACTATTTGGCATTGTGTTCAAAGTTCTATGTGGTCTCATCATGCAAATTTTGCTACCAGATGGGTTTTAGTTTAAAGTTCGCAGGCGATCTTCAGCAGAGAAATCAGATGATGTTATTCTAGTTCAATTACATTAAATTCTTGCTCAAGGTGAGTGATTGTATTTTTCGAAATCATTACAGAGGAAAAAAAAAAAAAAGGAGAAGTAAGCATGCGGCCAACATATATTGTAACCTTTTAGTTTTGTAATTACAAATTAAACCAAAATTGGTTGTAACACCTTTGTGCATTTTCTTTTTCAACTCTTCAATCAAATTATTTCCTGGTGTTACTTTCACTATTAGTTGTGGCAGTTGGGTTGCTACTGAAGTGTGTCATTGGAAGCTTTTAGTTATCTGAAATGGGTGTGACGAGGTTTCTACTTGATTTTATCATGAGATGTAGTTAATGGATTCAGATAACTGAAAATTTAATTTAATTTGTGTAGTTTCCTGGAGTGTATATGATGTCAGAAAATGCTCTTGGTAAATAGTTTCGGTTTTTATTTTATAGTATATTTTTTCCCCCCGGCAAAGTCCCATATCAATGTCATAATGCTACAACATTGGCATCCTGCAGGACATTCGTGCCAACTTTGAACACCTACAGTTATCTTTGTTGTGCGGTGTCATAGCCTTGAGGTGGTTGCCCAATTGCATGACAAGCATCGACAGAAAGAGTAAGTGGTGCAGTTAACCTTATTGCCTTTTAAAGAATTTAGTTGGTCAAATAAGTGCCACTTATGCAACAATGAGCCCTAACATGACTATCAATAATCTCTTATATGGTCTAAACAATACCTCTGTGCACTAAATCATGGTTTTTTTCTTCCTTTTCGGTGCAGTGACTAAGACGTGGAATTGAGTGGATGAAGATTATATGCATAAGCCCCAAGCTCAACCCCAAAGGAATTTCTTTTACGCTTGTGTAATGCTGGAATTTCAAGTGGTACAACAACATAGATTTATATATTTTTGGGAAAGCATGCCATACACACCCATGTGGTTTGGACTTTTGAGACCCCATTTTCAAAAAGTGAGCATTTAAGACCTTAGTTTTGGAACTGTTGAAATTTAAAAGCCTTTTTGTAGTTTTTTAACTAAAGAAAGAGAGGGAGGGGGGGGGGGGGGGGGGGGTGAGATCCCCACGATGGGCGGTAGGCCAATGGCCCCTTGTGGTTTAGGGGCGGGGAGAGATAATCCCTTCTGGGTGGGTTTATGGGTTGGTGGGAGATCCTTCTGTGCCAGCTGCCCGCCATGAACGGTTGAGTATCCATTTCTTTTTGGAAGGTATATACTTAATTTCCATTCTTTTTTGTTAAAATACTATTAGAATCCTTTGAAAGCAAAAGTTCCAAAGCTGGTGTCTCAGATGTTCGCATTTGGAACTACAGTCTCAAAAATGCCAGACCACCACAATGGGCGTGTGGAATATCTTTCTTATGCTTTTTGAACATGTGCCAGTCGTTCAACTTGTGACCTTGTGTTAAATAAGTTTTGGTATTCTTTGTACTTGTCTACAAAAGCTATCATTGATGGCAAATCTCAAATGCACTTTGTTTTTGGTGCTAATCAAAACAACCATGATATGCTGCTTTAAATACCAAGTGTTTCGCTGTGGGTATGTGAGACTGCTATTTATTTATTGAGCTTTGTTTTGCACGCATTATAGCATCACTTTTTTACTATATTCCAGCTATATGGATATGGTTCGTGGGTGAATGAGGAGTGATAGCATGCCAAATTCTACTGGTAAAAATTGGAGTTCCGCGTCTTGGTAAGATAGCAGCTGTTAGGATTAAATTCCTCTTGGATGAATGCTGTTAGCTGGTTAGTTATATGATTAAATTCCTCTTCATTTTATCGAATGAGTGGTGTAGGGTGAAAAGAGTCAAAGTCGAACCAGTTATCTCCACTTCATGAGTAGTGTTCCCTGCCTCCTGCGCTAGTGTGGCTTTTGAAGGAGAATATGGAAGGAGTCACTGCTGTCATCACGATGCAAGTTGGTGTTGGAAAGTTTTTTGCTTGAATGGACTGTTAAATAAGGAAGGGGAAAGCTCGATTGTAATTATCGAGTGTTAGCATGGGCTGCTAGCATTCCCATTGGAATTTCTGTGAGAAGACTTGGTTTGACAGAAATGCAAGTGACTACTCAGGCCACTTTCACAATGAGGAGATGATATTCTCAGAAGCTTTGAGAAGCTTACCTGCTGTTGAAATCCCAATAGGAAGTCTTTGAACTTTGGATTCTTGTTCTTGTTCTCAGTCTTTAACTATTAGATGGTTGTGTGTTTTATAATCGAGGTAAAGATTGCAGCAGTTGCTGCTTGTTTATGTGTGGGGTAGATGCACTTGACATATCTTAAAGCACCATTTCTTTTGACTCGGTATGGTTTGTACATTGCCTTCCTTAATGAGAAGGAATGGCTGCTTCTGTTGCATGGATGGAATTATTTGGCAAGTTCGTAGATTTCAACGAGTGGTCAGACGATTATTAATTGGGGTAATTTCTGCAACCAGTTCTGAATGTATATATAAAAAAAGGTTGGTCTTTCTTTGATCTAGTTGATGCGGGAAGCTCAGTCATGGTGATCCTTGTTCATTGGTACTATTCAACTGTTTATTTTTTAATCATTTTTGTTGAATCCACCTTTGAATTTGTGATAACATGGAGAAATACTAGGCATTGTATGGGATTCAGTTTGAAAAATGCTTTAGTCATAAAGAGATTCTATGAAAATAAACTCGATATATTGGCGCGACTTGATGTGGTATGTTAAATCTACTTTACAATTGATTTTCATAGAAGAAATTAGGCTCATAAATCATTTCAGAAAGCTTCAATTGTGATTTTGACTAATTTTATTGGGATTATGTGATTAGCATTTTCGTACATCAATACAAGTTTAGGAACAATATTGGGTTTGATAATATTCACAAAAATCTGAATGATTGAATATTGAAAGTTATTTAACTCAATATTGAAAAATTCTACTCATCATTCCTATAAAACATTACACTTTTTTTTTTTTTTATTTTTTTTTATTTTTTTTTATGGAATATGGATGATAAGTAGAAGAACTCAATTAGTTTAGCAGGAATAAAATAAAAAAAAATTAAAATATATGTAGCATATAGTGTAGAATGATGTATAGCAAAGCCCTTCAAAATTATGTATATATCTTTAAATTTCCAAAAAGTAAAAAATGGAATTTAGCTATTTGGCATCCATGTTAGGCATATATACGCTATTGAAGACTTGACAAAGAAAGTATTGATCTAGATTAAGCTTATTCGCTAGTAAACACTACATAGTGCCACAATGTTCAATCAAATGATTAAAATGAGATTTTGTGCATGCACCTGCGGTCATGCAGATGAAGCTTAAAAATGGGAATTAGCAGTAATATGTTATGGGTTGAGAAGATGTTGGAGTGGAAGGATCGCAGTGGGCAAGGTGCTGCGATGTTGAGGCAGCTGTTGTGTTGCTGTGTTGGTGCTTAAAGCATAGAAAGGGAAGGGTCGTTGTTAGCAGTTACACTCAAGAGGAAAGCTTGGAACGATGTTGTGTTGATACATAGTTTTAATTGGTCATGTCTTTAATAGAACGTTGTTGTTTAATATGTTTTCTTTCTTATTAAATGCAACGTGGTTGTTTTGGTTAATTCTAAAGTGTTAGTTGATGTTGTTAAAACATTGCATTTTAAGTATATGATAATACTTGAGAACAATCGTAGACTTGTTTTTCCCTTGATTTATCCAATTCACCCTTGCCTCGTGTGTTACATGCACTTATTTGGACTTGAATATATGAGGACTTTTCCATATAAACTCTTTTTCCCGCATCCCCCTACTGTACCTTCACCACTGGTATGATTTTAAATCCTAATATCTACTCCTTCTAGTCTACGATTCGTACTGTTATCTCTTCATTGGTGAGATTCAATTACAATGGAACTAGATTTGGGTTGACCACGCGGGGTTGGTTTTCGAAATTTTTCCTCAATAAGAAAACGTGGAACACGTTATGAATCCCTTCATATTCTACCGGTAACACAACTCAATATCTTCCACTTTGGTCCAATCACTTGTGCCTTTCCCGCTTCATCCCAACATATTGACGATCTATATTTCCTTTCATATCAAGGCTCCTAAGGGGTCATCTGAATGGTTGTCTGGTGACTATTGTTGTAGGAAACTTCGATGAGTAGGATGTGGCTTTACCATGAACCCTTAAAGTCCAACACACATACTATTAGCATGTCTTCCAATGTTTGAGTTGTCCTTTTCGACTGTCTGTTGGTCTGGGAATGGTAAGTACTATTGAATTTCAGCTTAGTCTCCATTGCCACTTGTAGACTCTTTAAAAAATAAGACGAAAATCTTGGATCCCTCAATTACTTCTCTTATGTACAACAAAGTGAGCTTACTCAATGTGTCCGTAGTAATGACCGATAAAAGGTGGGCACTCTTTGTTAATCTAGATATGATTACCCAAATGGCATCTTTAGTATGGGGGTTCTGGGTAAGCCGACCACAAAGTCCATTATTACGTCTTCCCACTTCCACTCTAGAATGGGTAAGTGTTGTAAATTTTCAGCTGGTCTCTGATGCGCAACCTTCACCCTTCGACACGTAGCACAACTCTTGGTAAAGTGGGCAATGTCTCGCTTCATCCCTTTCCACCATAAGCCTTTCTTGAGATGCTGATACATCTTGGTGCCTCCAGAATGTATCGAATATGGTGAGGAATGGACTTTGGCTAATATTTGTTCTAAAATCTTCAAATTAGCCTAAAGTATGCTTTGCCCTCTATACAACAAGGTTCCATTCTTGCCCAAGGTGAACTATAAAAGTCATTTCCTTCTTTGGTCTCTTTGCCAGATCTCTAGTAGCTTTGGATCCTTCCTCTACTACATCTTCAGTTCATTGAAATCACACACCCTCAATTGTTGCATGATAGTGAGAATCTCCTCTTATGGTGAATCCTTCACTAACAGGTGCCTTATACCCTCAAGAAGTGAATCCTTATCCGTGGAACCTTCCACGCCCTTCAACTTCAACTTATGACTTAGTGCATCGATGACTAAATTAGCCTTCCCCAGGTGGTACATCCTAAGGGTCCCATCATTCTTCCTAACAAATAGCACTTGCGCTTCCCAATGCAATATACTTGACCTAATAAATTTCGTTGTTAACAACTCCTGTGATTGACTCTTTAGCTCTTTCAACTTGGTTGGGGCCATCCTATAAGGTGCCTTATGTACTGTAACTATTTCGAGTTCCAGCTCAATCGAAAACTCAACTTTCCTAGGTCGTGAGTCAAATTCTCCAAACACTTATGGAAACTCCCTTACTACTAGTATACCTTGTACCTCGATAGGTTCTTTCTCCTTAAGTACTAGGTTTACTAAATAGGCTTAAATCCCGCTCGCCAACTTCTTATTGGCTTATAGTGAGGTAATTATTCCTAACATTGATTGCAACCTACTGTTCTGGAATATTCTATCTTTCATCCTAGGCACTTCGAATGTCACATTCCTTTCCTGGCAATGTATACTCACAAAACTCCTAAATAGCGAATACATGCCTAAAATAACATCGAAATCCAACAACTCAAAGACTAACAAATCTGCTTCCAAGAGAACACCCTGCAACCATTTTTTACAAAATACCTTCTCTCCGTTAGGTAACACTATCAAAACCTTCTGTTTCATAGGTCTTTCCTGAAGATCGCTTATCCTAGCGAACGCAGCGGATACTAACAATTGGGACACACTCGAGTCAAATAAAGTATTCGCACCGTACCACAATATTCTAAGTCAACCTAGAATGATCAAACAACTCGCTATTTGCACTACACTCCTAAAATTGTTAACTAATTAACCAAAGTCAGGTTATGTACCTTGATGACATCTGCTTCATCAATTTCTGGGGCATCCTTGTACACTTCTTCTGGAGTAAGGGCGTATACTCTTGCCTGTACTACCTGCCATTGGTCTCCCTATCCTCCACCAAATGTGGTTCACTTTACTGGTGTTGCCTGAGGGCAATCCTTGGTGTAATGTCTCGACTGCTTGCATCTGTAGCATGAGAGTTGGGTCTAGCGACAAAGACTACACACTCTTCCTCCGATGCATACCCTAGCAATAGTGTACAAGCTTCTTAGGGGAACCCTAACTACTTCCCTCGCCCGTGAACATCCTCCTCTTTAGGCCAATCGTGATAACCAACGAATTACGATGCTCGCATTAGGAAATAAAGGCCATGTGTACCAGCTTCTAGAAACCCTCAATTTTTAAACATGCCACTTATGTTCTGATACGCTATGCGTACCAATAGGGAGTTGCCACCTCACCATGGCCTTGCCATGTCATCATCCACTTTAGCATGAGCAGTATTTGTTCATAGCCATAACCACCCAACTCAACCTCAAACAACCCTTAGTCAATCTCAAGAAACTTGTGGACAAGTGTTGCACATTAAGAGATGGTTGACCATAAAAGATGGCCCATCACCAAAAATCATATAGCTCATCTTTGGCTAGGCATCCCACTCACACAACATCCCTATTTGTTTTATCTTTCATGCCTCAAAGCTCCCTTAATCCACCATATACATGTACATGAGGATGAAGGCCAACATTAAGACCAATCACAACAATGTAAGGAAACCCTAGAGGCTTCTCAAATTCTCTCTTCCTTGTCGTCCACTTCATTTCCCTCTTCACATTTTTTCTCACCAGCTCTCACACTCTCGAGCTCTCTCCTTTGCTCACCCACTCACAGGTTCATCTTTATTAAACACTTTCTCTCAATCTCTAGAGCTTACATACACAAACACACTGAGAACGTCATCACACCAAGAACCTCTCATCTTTCTCTAGACTTGGGATTCTCAGTTTGGGCCTTCAAGGTATGACCCTATTCTCATATGTTCTTTCTGATTCAAGCTTTTAAGGGTTAGTTCGTGTGTGTGTTTGATGATAAGATTTGATGTTGAGTATAAAGTTTTTCTTGTCAAATGTTTCAGGTGTGCTTTTTTGAACCTCTAAGATGTTAATCTTGATATTCTATGTTTTGGAGATATTAAAGTTTTGATGTTTTAATCTAAGAGTAAGATTACAAGGTTGTTTTGAAAGGTGAAGAAATGTGGCTTTTCTTAGGATCAAGTGGTGACTGGAAAATGTGTCATTTTTCTTTGATCTATGCTTTTGATCAATAAGGAGTTGTGTAGGTTTTATAATTTTAACTGAAATGGAGAAATGGTTATAAAAACCAAGGTTTATTTTTTATCCAAGTTTATAAGAGAGATGAAGGGTGCTCGGTTTGGTTAGGGCTATATGATTGAACTGAATTATTATATATTTTGGTTTTAGATGAAAAATAGTTAAGATGTATAAATTCAAGTTGTGATTTAAATTGATTAATAGTATCGTTTATACATAATTTTAAAACTTATGATTTAATTAGATAATATTTCTTTACATGCATAATACATCTTTAATATTTTATTCTTTCTTTTTATTTTTCCGGTTTCTATTTTTTTCTAGACACGCATGCACTATTTCTTCACATTCACAATATTTCTACGTTTGGAGTGGGGGAATAGAGTTTTTTGTTTTTTCTGGTCTTAGACGCACGCGAGAGCAATTGATTTTCATTTGAGACGCAACACAGCACCAGGCTTTGGGGTATTTTCGAGGCAACACAAGGGGTCATTATGGGATTTTTAGATGCACGTGGGAGGAGTTTTTGCTTTTTGGTTTTTGGACGGACGTGAGACAAAAGGAGAGAGCTTCTTGGATTTTGACTCACGTTAGAGCGTTAATAGTGGACTCAAAAAATTTTAGCTCAAATTTAATTAGCAAATTTAGTTTTATAAATTTAACTAGATACTTTTTAATAACATCAAATAATAAGCTCAATAAATCTATTATTATTCTATTAAAATATTGATTTTAAAATTTTTATTTATTTTAATTTTAATTGTAATTTAAATATTTATTCGTTATTAAAAAATTACACATTAATTTTCTAACGTTCATATTATTCTAATGGATAAAATCTAAGTCTTTTACTTCTTTGCATCTTAGTCTTTTACTTTTCCTTGCAACATTAAAAAATCTAAAAATATGAATCTGGTCCATGACCAGTGCCCTTTACATTTCTGTTGAATTCTTTCATTCATTGCTCATATCACTATTTTTATTTTCTCTTTGTGAATATTTTTACCATTTATATGAGTTGATTTTAAACAATTTTCTCTGAGGAGATGATTTAGAAATTTATTCTTAATTATTACGTGACATCCTCCCACACTTGGGATAGCCTTTGTGCTACACATTTTTTAGTGAGTCAAGTTTTTGGCACCGTTGCCGGGGAAGGTTGCTTAACTTAAATTTAAACTCGTATTTTTATTTTTATCTTTACTTTTATTTTTCTTATCTCAATTGTTTCTCTTACTATCTTTATCTCTGATTACACATTTCACTTGTCACTTACTACTTAGTCGCTTGAACCTTACTTATGTTATTTGGAGTGATATTTCATGTCTTGGGTGAGAGATAGTTCAAATATGTTGCTTGGAGTTACATCGAGTACTAAGAATAGTATACACAACTTAGAGATAAATAGCTCTTTTGCAAACGAGGACACTGAATCTAAAAAACCATGATTGCACCTGCACCGCGCACTCTCAAGGATTATTTGCAGTCCACTCGCACCACTATACCTTCATGCATTGTTTTACCTGATGATGCATCTAATTTTTCTATTGAGCATGAAATGATGTCAGTGATACCTTAGTTCCACGGGATGGATTCTGAGAGTCATTATCAGCACTTGACAGATTTTGAGTTGGTTTGCACTACTTTTATCAATAGAGCCATTACTGATAAATTTATTAGACTTTGTTTATTTCCTTTCTCTTTAAAGCATAAAGTAAAGATTTAGTTTAATTCTTTGAGGCCTAATTCTATCTCTAGTTGGTCTAATATGCAACATGAGTTCTTACAAAAAAATTTTCCTTTTAAGAGAACTCAATTTTTACAAAAGCAAATCATTCAGTTCAATCAGAGACCTGACAAGACTTTTCAAGCCAGTTGGGAAAGATTCAAGGATTTGGTAAACATCTGTCCACATCACGATTTCGAATCTTGGAGGCTGGTGAACTGTTTTTACACTAGTCTTATTCCATAATGCAAGCAGTTCGTTCAGAAGATGTGCAACTAAAATTTTTTTAGCAAGGAACCTGATGAAGCACTATCATTTTTTGACTATCTTGTCAAGAGCGCACAACAATGGAACACTCAGACTGATCAAGTTTTATTGATAGCATAACTACTGAGGGCTATTACTGGTGGGGGCAGATATAAGCTTAAGGAGGACACTGACGTTCAAGCTCGAATAACTGCATTGATTAGAAGATTAGAGGTCATGGAGATGGAAAAAGTGAAGGCCGCGAAAGTAGTAGAGGCATGTTCTTTATACGCTGATTCGAACCACAAGACCCAGGACTACCCAATTATGCCAATATTTCAGGAGAATGGGTCTGAGCTGATGCAATCAGTGAACTGGGTTAACAGAGCACAAAATCAGCCTTTCTCCAACACATTTAATCTGGGGTGGAGGAATAACCTAAATTTCTCATGGAGGAATGATCAGCTTAGTCGGTTACCGCCACATTCTCAATAGCCATTTCTTCAGGGTGCTCCTTAGCACCAGTATCAACCATATCAAACTTTTCAGAGCTATTCTTTTGTGGCACCTCCAAGATTTCTGTCTCATGCAGCTCCGCAAAGTTCTTAACTTCAATCACCTGTGAAGATGTATGTTGGCGACAGTATGACACAGATGGTGAATACACTTTAGCAATTCATGCAAATTCAGGCCACCACAAACAATCAGAATACTTAGGCCATAAATGACTTGCGAGGCACCATAAATAAGATGAGCATGACATTGAGCACTCTAGAGAGAGAGAAATTTCCAGTACAATCTCAGCCTAATCCTTAAGTATACCTGCAACAACCACGACAGGTACATAATGTCTAAGGGGAGGTTATTGAGATAGTGAAGGTCGTTCTTACTTTGAGAAGTGGAAAGGAAATTTCCTAACCAGAGATGACTATGGACAAACAGGTGGTTACTCCTACACCTGAAGATGTAATAGAGACTAATGAAGCTGAAAAAGAACTAGAGGTAATGAGACCAGAGTCAAATCAGCCTGTGAGTGCAGAGGTTGAAATTAGTAGGGATACCGAGCTATGGTCCCCTATCCTTAGAGATTGTTAGCTGGCCAAAAGAATAAATACCATACTGAGATTCAAAAAATCTTCAAGCAAGTGAAGATTAACATTCCACTCTTAGATGCCATACAACAAGTTCTTTAGTATGCAAAATTTTTGAAGGACTTGTGCACAGTAAAGATGAAGCTGAATGAGAAGAAGAAATATTTTCTAACAGAGCAAGTCAGTGCATTGATATTAGGTGAAACTCCTCAGAAGTTCAGAGATCCTTACTCTCCAAACATTTCCATTATGATCAATGAATCAAGCATTGGGAGAGCTCTACTTGATTTGGGGAGCAGTGTGAACTTGCTACTGTTCTCAGTATACAAGCAGTTGGGATTGTGTGGGCTGAAAAAGACCTCCATTATGCTACAGTTGGCTGATAGATCAGTCAAGGTGCCGAGAGATATTTTGAGAATGTGCTGGTCCAGGTGAACAAATTTTACTATCCAGTAGATTTTGTAACAAAATGTGATATCGGTTGATTCCTTGTGCGAGGAAGTTTAATTTTATTAAAATGAGTGTGACTTAGAAAAATAGGGTTTCAACACATTTAATATACTAAGTGTTTCGGTTTCATCAAGTGTGAGTGCTTTGATCTTGCTTGATGACTAAAGAATCTAAGTGCAAAGACTTGGAATGTATCAGATCATATGTGATTTATTGCATATGTATATGAGAATGAAGGTGGTTCATGTGGAGTCTCAGATTGAGTCCTATAAAAGTCTCGGGCATGGCTCCCTATGGTTAAATGAGCTTTAACTTGGAAGTCACTAGCAAGGAGTGGTTCGAAAGCATAAGAATAGACCGTTAAGACTCTTGAATTTGGGTTTCAATGGGACTCCAAGGAATGGCTTATGTTTTGAAGTAGTAAGGGTCCTTCGTCTTTTTGTGTAAGATGGCTAAGAAGACAAAGAATTAGAAGCAAAAAAGGAAAGGGTAGAACTCGGGTGGTGCTAGGTAAATACCAAAGGGTATAAGTGTAATCTTGGCCTTCAACAAGGGTGTGATCACAAAGTCAATCTCAATTTTTCATGTATCCTTTCTTTACTAATTGACAATTAATGCTATGGGCTAACCGAACGATATTCTCTTGCAAACAACAATCCAAACAAAGCTTCTGTAACACTAGCATCTTCAAGTAAGTTATTTTATGACCATTCTTATAAATATCTAGTGTATGATTGTAAGTTATGCAAAATGCTCAGCCCTCGTGTTGCAAATTTCGTACATTGTCATGTTAATTGTATTGTTTATATGTTTCATAACATGGCATGTCCTTCCTTGTGTAAAATTACACTATTTTCAAATTAGGAGTAAGGGTTGCTTCACCACCCCAAGTTGGGATGAGGTATTATCTCCCAGTGGAACCCCTTTTGCCACATTGGAGTATTTAAGAATGTAGTGGTATCTCTTGTGTTGATGCTGGGCTATCAACGACCTTAGACGATAATGTAACAATCTTGGGTTGACAAGCTGCCTCTTGGATAGTGGAGGCTAGAGAAACTTAAGGTAAAGGATGATCATGCAAAGCCTTAAGCACTCCTTCAACGAATCACACCGACGGATGTTACTTGTAGTTGTGACAAAGGAAATGACGTGCGTATGAATCTTTAGGAAAGGTCATGGTGTACGGCTAATATAGACAATGAGTCTATTTGAAATCCAAGGTGTTAAGGAATCTGGTGGAAATCCTCCTTAGATATCTACTTGCGAAGGAAAAAAAAGGGAGTCAAGTATGTGCATCGCATGTGCCAACCACAATATAAAAACTAACTTTTGAATCCTATTATTGTGCTCAAATATATCAAAACAAACAAATAAAAAAACAATAAAAAATGGAGTTTTTATCTTATTGTTCATTAATATGTATAGAGTGGAGTACATAAATAAGTAGTCACAAATTGTATTTAGATTAAAAAAGATCTTTTTTTTTTTTACTTCATTGCATTAATGAAACCGAAGTTACAATTGTAACTTATCAATACAAGAAAAATCCAGACTACAAGCCAACCTACGCATCTGCTCTGGAGTACCCCCGAACACAAATTTCTTTGTGACGGACATTGTCTAAACTTCTATAAACTCTCTCTGAACAAACCTTCCAGCTTGTCTGAGAAAATATCGCTCTGTAAAAACAGAACTAACTGACTCCTCTCCAAAAAAGAGAAGCACCATCACCCCGTCCTCCCTAGGAGGAGGAGTACTATCACTCCGTCTCCTAGTGATAGAAACTGGGAATATCAAAAGTGGGGAAAGCAACCACTTTTGACCCCATAGAAACTTAGAAGCTATTGATTAGTTAAATTTACACAACATTTATATGTATCCTTGCCTTATTTGAGATGTTCTAGATTTCTTAGATAAACTCTATGTGAATTTTTTAACATTTCAACAATCTCTTTAATAAAATGGTTTAGACAGTTTCATATATGAAATTTATTGAAATATAAAAATACTAAGAATTTTATAAACTCATCGTCGTTTTTGTTATATGGTAGCCATTTATTTTTAAAATAAATATTTTAAATTTTAATAACTTTACAGTGCATTTATCAAGAAATAATAACTAATAGAAAATACATTTAAATGAATCCAATCATATTTCAACATTTTATTTGAAAATTCCTAGAAATTAAGTGCGAGCCAAATTAATTGAAGCCATTCAAACGGCTCAAACTGGGAACTGGGAACTGTGAACGACATGCATCGAAGGATTTTCATGAATTGATGTCAAAGAAAAGGGAAAAAAAATAACATATGCAAATTGAAAATATAATTAAGGATTTGTTTTGCTTCTTGAGTTTTCATTTTTATTGTTTCGCATCTTAGGTTTAAAAATATTATTGATTAGTATAACGTAAAAACAAAATATGAGAATGCAAAAAACAAGACAAATAAAACATAAAATTAGAAAAACAAATGGAATAGAAATATTCCAATAATCCAGAACAGTTATAAGTAAAACCTTAAAAGTTAAAAAGAAAATAAGTAAAAATAAGAAAACACAAAAACTATAAGAGATAAATAAATAAATAAACAAACAAACAAATAAATAAATAAATAAAATTCATCCCAAGCAAACTTGGGTGGCCTATCTACTAACCACGTTACATCGAAATTTGCAAACCAAAGAGTTTATTTGGACACTTGAAGTGTTTCAGAATTTTGTAAATAATAGTAAAATGATTTGAGTGAACATTTTTATTGGGTTTTGAAAAATGAGAGGTAAGAATTTGAATAAAGATATTATAAAATCAAAAAATTGTTTCAATATAATTTTTTAGTGTAGTTTTAGAGTTGAGCAACAGGAAACTGCACCCCGTTACCCCGCCCCAGCCTACCTCGTTTGTCGGATGCTGGTGGCAGGGTAATCCACCCACAACCTGGCGCCTAGTAGGCTGGGCCCAGGCCTGCCCATTTTTGCCGCATCCCATCCCGCTCCACTTTTCATATATATATGTGTGTGCGCGCGCGCACGTGTGTGTATTAATAAAACAATATATATACTCATATTAAAACGTCGTCGTTTAATAATTCCCTAAAACTCCCCCTTCAAATCGAGACCCACTCAGCACCCACTTAGACTCTCTTGAATCTCTCTACCCTCTCTCTCTCTCTCTCTCTCTCTCTCTCTCTCTCTCTCTCTCTCACTTTCACACCCTCATGTTGTTCTCGTTGCCTTCGCAATTGCTGCTTGTAGCTTTCTCCGTCTCTAGGTGTCTCTCTCAAGTTCTCTTACTTTCTGTAAGTATCCTACCATCCTAAGCATTTTTTTGAGTTTTTCAATTGATTGGACTATGGAGGATGGGTATGATCAATGGATTTGGAAGATGAGATGTCTTATGTGTGCTATGGAGATTGGATTTTGATTTGTGTATATTGGATTGTGAATTTATGATTGTAATTTGTGTATGTAAATTTAGGGTTTTAGATTCGAAGCCTAAATTAGTTTAGGGGTTCAGTTTGAACCCTAGATGATTTTAGGGTTTCTAATTGAAAACATAAGCTAATATGATTTGGGGTTTCAATATTGAAACCCCAAAACTATTTTGGGGTTTCAAAACTAAAATTTTAAATTGTTGTGATGTTCATGATTGTATGATTTTGTTGTGTAATTTTTACATCATGTTAGGTATTCGTGAGCAACATGAATGGATAGTGAGTCAAATTCAAATACTAGCATTAGTGCTAGCCCCCTAACCCTACCCCTACACCCATTGGGAGAGGGGGAGGGGGAAGTTGGAATGGTATATACAATGAAATACCTAGGGCCCAAGCCCACAACCCTGGCCCAGGAAGAGCCTAGCCTAAAAGACCCACACGATTTTGTTTTCGGGTAAGACTCCTTCTCTTTTCAGTTTCTTCTTCCCCGAACCCATGTTCCATCCCAACATTTTTTGTCCTCGAAATCTTCTCCTCCCTTCAATTGCTCCCCCATTTCTTCTTCCATGAATCCCACTGTTTATTCCCCATGCCCCCTTCAGTTTAATTTTCTTTTCTTCACCTTCAAATTATCTTCTCAACAGACTCTCTCTCTCTCTCCCTTTTTTTTCCTTTTAGTCTCTCTCTTTGTTTTATTTTCACCTTCTCCCTCATCTACTCTCCTCAGCTGCTAGACATGAGAACCACCCTGCTCCTACACGACAAAAGTCGCCAAAGCCTTTGCCTTACACCACCATAGACACATGCCACCCCAACACCGCCTAACACCAACTCGCAAGGCTCCACCCACAGTGCTGCCCTTATATGCACCAACAACCCTCCGTCCACACTAGCAGTTGTCCCACATCTAGCAGGTCACGGAAACCACCCTGCGACAACACCGCCTTGGTTGGAATAGACCAATTGTAAGCCAAAGCCCCGTTGCACACCATTGCCAGTGCACCACCCACTATAAACCAAACCAAAAAGTCCTTGTTTTACTACACCCGAAACAAAGCATTCCGGCAACGCCACGACAAAGAAGCCGGCAAGCCATGGTGCCTTTGCACCACCCTGAACAACCATACCCAATCTTGTGCCACCGTGAGCAACCAACATAGGGTGCCTCCACCCTTCTCGATTGTTCCCTTGGTAAAACTCTCTCTCTTAAGTCTTGGTATTCTGGAAGCTTGATATTTATTTTGAGATTTTGTAGTGTTTAGATTAATCATATTGGAGTAGTTGATTTGAAATAGTGAGTCTTATGCATCATTGAAAATTTGGAGTCTATGATTGTATGGTTAAGATATGATTTTAAGTGACAAGGAGTAACTCTCTGACCCACCCAGGATCAGGACGTTACATACAAAGTATGATTCGGAGGAGCGTAGGAGACACTTAGCTTGTATGGTCATAGTAGACAATCATTTCACTTTGTGGAGGGTGAAGGGTTCCAAGCATATTCTAAATACTTGGAACCTATGTTTAACTTTTATTTTCGCCACACGGTGGCGAAGGAAATTAATAAACAATACAGAGTACATAAAGAGTTATTTAGAAACCAATTGAGGTGTAACGCTAGTGCTCTTGTGGTGAGACTTTTAGAAATTGATTTTTAGAAAAAGAGACTGGAATTACTGATCATTTTAAAACTTTTTCACTTTCCTTCCTAGGATATGAAAGAGTTCTAAGTTTAAAATAAAACCTACTCTATGGATTAAAAGAGAGTTGAAGCGGAAATCATAAAATTAAAAAAAAAAAAGGCTTTTTACAAAATATCCTTTCCTATGTTACACAAAACTCGCCTAGGCTGCAATCACTCTTCTCTTGGGTCATGTCTGTCCTACCGCTTCTTCCTCACTTTGTCCCTGAGAGGGGGAGGGACATACATAAAAACAAGAATGCTCAATAAGCATTACTTCATACAATCAAAATATACTAACATAGGTTTTTCAGTCATGCATTCACATTCATTTACATACTTTACATATTCATGAGTAAATTGGTTGCCTTTTGATGTATATATGTGCATATCATGATATTGACTGCTGACATGGAACAAGGATCTTTTTCTGTCTATGGCTTGGGGGTGATTAGAGCTTCTTCATGGCGCTAGCCGCCGGTCTGCTGCCTCTCACGGCAGGGCTGGAGGTTGGAGTCTCCATGGATCAAGAGAGGATGCTGGGTCCACTTCTGCACTTTGAACGTTCGTATGCTGCAGGTGCAGCCTTTGCGGACGTGGTGGCTGCGAAGCCACATCTTTTGCTTGAGGTAGTTTTACCACTGCAGGAACCTCGGTTTCAGGATGGTACAATGTTTTTCATGTTTTCAAAGGCTGAGATTAAATAGTCTGTAGAACCTTTTCGGTTCTCAGTGGTTCTGAAATTGCTTCGTTGACGGCCTTCACTCGATCATATTCGTGCATTTATAAAAAATCGTTGGGGATTGAAATCGATGCCAGTGGTTGGGCAATTGCGTAATCCACGGAACGTGCTAGTTCGGATGGTGAAGGAGGAAGATTTTATTAGTGTGATGGCGAGAGGTAATTCCGAGATGCTCGGAAGTCCTTTCCGGATTTTTCACTAGACTCCGGATTTTGTCGAAGACAAGGATTCTCTGTGGGTTCCTGTATGGCTCACTTCGTCGAGACTGCCTCCTAATTATTTTCAGGAATCAATGTTATGGAGCATAGGGAATGGTCTTGGTTGATACTTGAAGAGGGATAACGCTATAGCGCGTGTGACTCGCCCGAAGGCTGGTCAGATTTGTGTTGAAGTCAATGTCTCTCAGCCTTTGTGGAAATCTTTTTGGTTGGGCCCCCCGGGGCTTGCGAAAAGCCACTTTTAGGAGGTCTTTTTTGAATTGACTCCTTCATTTTGCGGCTTATGTAGAAAACAAGGGCATGTTGAGGTTTGATGTTCTAGGCATGAACGTCCTGTAGATGGAAAAAACAATAAGCAGGTGGCGCAGGATGATGGAAAAAAGAAGAATAAGAAAAATATGTGGAAGGTAGTGGGCAGCCGTGATGGTGAAATGAACAATCTTGATGCGGAGAAGGTGGTGGGAGAATCTTCAAAAGCACGAATAAAGGCTATTCTCGAGTCCATTCGGATGAGAAAGGAAGGGACCAGCGGGGAGGCAATTGTTGTGTGGTTCATTCTGCCAGACGAAGTTCTATTTGAGGCGTGTTTGGAAGAGTCTAGAGAAGATCCTTCTAAGGAGTCCCAGATAGAGGCGGTGGTGGGGCAAGCTAGTGATGATCAACAACAGGCCTGTGATGCAGAGGAGTTGGAGGATCACATTTCTGTGAAGGGGACGTTGCCTATACAATAGGAAAACTGGGTTGAAATTACACAGGAAGATTGTGAGGGAGAGGAACAGGAAATTAATAACAAATCAGAACCAAGAAGTAATTTGCTGCTAGTGGATGAAGCTTTGGAATTTGAGTTAGGTGGGATGGGTGATAGGGATCGTTTTGTTGAGGAAAATAAGACTCATGTGGATTTTTTGTCCAAGGCTGGGTCCGAGGGTGAGTTTGAAGAGGAGTTGAATGAATTAGTGGCAAAACCGTTTGACTTGGATCCCAACATGCATGTTCCATTGAAAAAAGTTAAAGGGGTACGTAAAGAAAAATTGATTGTGGTACTGGAGCGTCGCACTCACTCCAGAAAATTTCTTTAGTTTTTTTATGCATATACTTATTTGGAATATTAGGGGAATTCTTTCATTGAAGAGTAGACTTCTGCGTATCTTGAATAAAAGTCGACCTTCGATGGTGGCCATTTTAGAACCATTTTTTAAATTCTAATAAGTGCATTAGATGGGCTCGATGGATGAAGTTGCCATTTTGTTTCAATAATGCGGAGGTAGGTGGTAAAATCTGGTTTTTTGGGCTACTGATTTTGAGTTCGAATTGATTTCTTTGTTGGATCAAGCTATTAGTGGTTGGTTTGTTCATGGGAATTGTCGGGTGCTTAAAACCTTCGTGTATGCTAGTTGTTTTTGGGCTAAGAGAATGGAATTATGGGAGTTTCTAAAGGCTCAAAATTCTTGTCGGCTTCCGTGGTTCATTGGGGGGATTTTAATATTATAAGAGATGATAGTGAAAAGGTGGGTGGTATCTTGCAGGCCCCTCGGGCGAAGAGGGAATTTAATGAACGCATCCATGAGTGTGCGCTGGTGGACCTGCCCTGTGAAGGTAATCGGTTGTCGTGGTGCAATGGAAGGTTGGGGGGAGAAGAATTTGGGCTCAAATGGATTGAATTCTTGTTAATGTGCACTTCTCGAACTACTTTGGAGATGTTACGGTGTCGTATCTACGCAGGACATCTTTGGATCATGCACCGATGTTGGTGCAACTCATTAGAGAAAGGGTGTCTATTCTTTGGCCTTTCAAGTTTCTCCGCATGTGGGGATCTCATGAGGGCTTTTTTCCCTTAGTGTAGGCAGTCTGGAATGATCAAGTTGAAGGGTGTGCCATGGTCAAAATAAGAACGAAATTAAAGTGGCTTAGGTAGGCATTACGGACGTGGAATAGAGATGTCTTTGGCCGAGTGGAGGTAGAGATGAAAAAGTTGGAGGATCGCATTACTGGGTTGGAATTAGAGTTGTCCCATACTTACTCGTCTCAAACTAAAAATGAGTTACTGAGTTGCAAACAAGAGCATCTGCAGTGGTTCCATAGAGAGGAAGTTATGGCCTGCCAAAAGTCACATATTAAATGGCTTGTGGAAGGGGATGCTAACACAAGTTTCTTTCATGCTTCCATGTGGTTCAAGTAGTAGAGTAAAAAAATAGAAAAAATGCAGCTTGATGATGGCAGGACGTTGGATCCAGGGGAGGCGGTGCATGAAGAGGCAGTTAGTTTCTTCCAACAATTGCTTTTAGTGTCATCGATTGAGAGAAATCTGAATGACCTGGAGCTGATTCAGCTAGTGGTATCCTTGGATGAGAATGAGACTTTATGTGCTGCACCGACTATGACTGAGATCAAGAAGGCTTTATGGTCTATACCAACTGATAGTAGCCCTGGCCCGGATGGTTTTTCGGCAAGTTTTTTCATGATGGCTTGGGATATTGTGAAAGAGGATTTGTTGGAGATGGCTACAAAGTTTTTTGAAGGGCAAGTGATTTCTACATTCTTTGGGGTGACAAATTTGGCCCTAATTCCGAAGGTTGATGAGCCATTGGGTTTTGGGCAGTTTCGTCCGATCAGTTTTTGTTCGGTGGTCTATAAAGTTATGTCTAAGATCATTGTTTTTCGATCGGCACCAATTCTCAATAAAATCATCTCCCCTGAGTAAACAGCTTTTATTCCAGGCAGAAGCCTTTTTGAGAATATATCGTTGGCTCAGGAATTAGTTCAAGGCATTAACAGGAAGGTGAGGGGGGGAAATGTTTTGTTAAAAATTGATATGGCCAAAGCTTATGATAGAGTTAATTGGAACTTTCTTTTAGAAATCATTCATAGGTTGGGTTTTTCTGAAAAGTGGCGAAGTATTGTGTTTAATGTTGTTTCCTCCCCGTTTTACTTGGTGATGTTAAATGGATACTCCAAAGATTTTTCAAGCTGTCATGGTGGCTACGTCAAGGGGACCCTCTTTTTTCTTATTTATTTATTTTATCGGAGGAGATCCTCTCTCGGATGCTTCATAAAAAATTTAGTTTGGGTCGGATTAAGCCTTTCCACCTAGTGGAGGTACTTTGATTTCTCATTTGCTCTATGCGGATGACATTTTGATTTTTGCTAATGGGGGTAAGGCTTTGATTTGGAATCTTATGGAAGTATTGCACATGTATGAAGTGATGTCTAGTCAATTGATTAATCCAAGTAAGTCTTCTATGTTTTTCTCATCCTCTATCTTGGCTGGTCGTAAAAATGAATTGAAGAGGATTTCAGGATTTGAGGAAAGTAGTTGGCCTTGTACATATTTGGGCATGCCTCAAATTGTGGGTCAATTGACAATACGAGTGTTCGATTCGCTCTTGGCAAAAAGTCAAAAAAATTTGGCGGGGTGGAAGAGTAAGATTCTTTCCTTTGGAAGTAAAATTGTTCTACTCAAACATATTTTGAATGGTATGCCTATACACATGCTCTCGGTCATAAATTTACCAAAAGGAGTTATTTCGATGGTAAAGAGGATTTTTTCGAGTTTTCTATGGGGGCTCGTCATTGGAAAACAAAAAAAGGAAGTGGATTTCTTAGAGTAAAATTTGTGTGCTGGTGGAAGAGTGTGGGTTGGGTATTCGGGGGCTGCATGAGGTTCAATCATCCTTATGAAATTTGCGTGGAAGTTAATTAATGATAGATCGATGTGGTCGAATTTTTTCGTTACCAAATACATTGGGAATTCCCATCTCTACTTTGTGATGCAACTAAAAAAAAATCTTGCTTTTGGAAAGGAATCATGGATCTCGTGCCACAGGTCGTAAACAATTCTCGGTGGCTTATTCGGGAAGGCCAAGTGAATTTTTGGCTGGACAATTGGTTAGGGGAGAGACCTTTAATTACTTATATCCCTGTTGTTGGTAATGTAGATTTGCAGGTGGTGGACGTTTTAACTAATGCAGGGCCGAATCTTCATGCATTACGGGAGCTTGTTCTAGAAGAAATAGTCACACAGATATGTGACGCTGATCTCAAGCTACGTTCGGGGGTGGACAGGAGCATATGGAAGCCTTCAACTAGTGGTGAGTTCACGACCAAGTCTACCTGGAACCTAATTCGACGGCATGGTGCAATTTGTACATGGAAAAAATGGCTATAGAAAATTTGGCTTCCCAAGAAATGGTCATTCTTTGTTTAGCTTGCTAAGAGGAAGGCAATTTCGGCAGACAATATTATTCAGCAGCTAGGCATTCCTATTGCATCTAAGTGTGAGTGTTGTGATCAACCTCAAATGGAATCTTTGAATCATATTTTATGTGGAGGTGGAGGTGCTTAAAAAATTTGGAAACTTTTTGCGAATGCATGCTGAGTGAGAATTCCCCAAATTCGAAATTGGGAGGGGATGATGAGTTTTTGGTGGCAACGTGCATCCATGTCTATGTAGGTGGGATGGCTTCGAGGGGTCCTTCCGATTCCTATTTCTTGGGCGTTATGGAGAGCAAGATGCGCGACAAGAATGGAAGGTATGAAATTTAATTTGGATATCATTCTTTGCTCTATTAAAATTTCAATTAGTGAACTGTCGAGCAAGATAAAAGACTTTCGATGGACATGTGGACATGACCGGACGGTCCTAGAAGAATTAGCGTGCCCAAGTATTCCAGTTGCGGCAAGGACATTAAAATTAATTGAGTGGCGACCACCGACGAGAGGAAGTGTAAAGTTGAATGTGGATAGAGGATCTTGTTGTAACCCTGGAAATTCAGGTGGGGGGTATTATTTGGAATTCTCACGGTGGAGTAGTGGCAGGTTTTGCTCATTCATATGGGCATGCTACCAACACAATTGCTGAATGTAGAGCTCTACTTGATGGGCTTCGGTTGTGTAAGCAATTGGGTTTGAGAGATATTTTGGTTGAGTTAGATTCATTGGTCATAGTGGGTTGGTTGGCTTCGGGAGTGTGTAAATATTGGTATCTTTATTGGGAGGAAATCACAACTATTGTTGGAGAATTAAATGTTCACTTTTGTCAAATTTTCCAAGAAGCTAATATGGTGGCTAATTTTTTAGCCAAGCGGGGGACACAAGGGGTCAATTTACAAATTGGTGATGACACCTACCTCCAAGGCCCTATTCGGGGTTTGATTTGTATGGACAAGATTGACATGCCTTATCTTAGACGTAGATGATGTATTGGTTTTTCGGGTGTTTTTTTTTTTGGGCCTTTTGTTGGGTTTATTTAGGATTTGTTATACTGGTGGGTTTGTTTTGTTTATGGTATTTCTCCGCCATAAGTGAGGACTTTTAATAAAATTGAGATGAGGTCACTCTTGTACATGTGACCTTCTTAAAAAAAAAAAAATCTACAAACTTTACGTAAAAACATACATTTCATTGAAAACATTACAAGGTGTGGTTTTTCTTTAAAAATGTTTTCCTTTTGTAAAACATTTCCCACTCCTTGCACTTTCATTCATAAAGAAACTAGACATACATACATGCATTCATTCATTCATTCTTTTCACTTTCCTCTAGCCGGTACACACTATTACGCTTCATGTGTTGGGGTTAGTGGTCTTTTAGACTTGATTTTGCCCGTGGCCTCGAGTTGGAAATCCCTTAGTTAGAGGGTAGCACTGGGTGCACCTCCAGTACTTACCTGGCCTTGCAATCTGTCTAGTCCTTTGGTACCCATTCATTCAGTCATGGCCGTTACGTATTTTCATACATTAAAATATTCAATCATTTCCTTTCATTCATTCAATCCTTTCATTTTCATTCCTTTCACCAATCCATACATTTCATAAATATCATTTAAAAGCATAAGCTTAAACCTCAACATTTAAAAC
The DNA here is from genome assembly GCA_003123825.1 of Juglans hindsii. NCBI lineage: Eukaryota > Viridiplantae > Streptophyta > Magnoliopsida > Fagales > Juglandaceae > Juglans > Juglans hindsii. Next base: position 533,844 of record QEOW01001060.1, read on the forward strand.
ATCTTTTAAAAGCATGAGCACGAGCATCATCATAAACATCAGCTCATGGCATCCTTAAACATTAGTTCATGGCATCGTTTAAAATCCATTTCATAGCCTCATTTAAAATCCTCTTCATAGCATCATTTTAAAAATACACTTTCATTGTGTCATTTCAAATATCATTTAAAGCAATGAGCATAAACCTTTTCTTTTCATAAAAATAAAAGCAATAGCTACTACGTATATCATCCATTCACATGCGTATAAATTTTACTTTGGGGAGCTCAAATAGAGGATGCCAAGGAAGATCACATATACATATACCTTTAAACATTCATACATAGCATATTTTCATAAAACATCATTCATTTTATAAAGCATCGTAAAAGAAACATTTCATTTTCATTCATTTCATATCATTTAGAAAACTCTAAAAAATATGAACATAATACTTACCTGGACTCCATGCTATTTCCATTGTATGCAGTCCATTTATGTGCGTGTCAGATGACAACCTACATACATACATGACCTTACGTTATTCCTTTCCTCAAGTGCATAACTTAAACATAGAAAATATATAAACTACACTCTACTTCGTACTTCCTTCATCCAGACATACTCTTTCATTCCATTCCATCTTCTATACTTTCCTTTATCACATTTCCTCTTTCTCGGGATTGTAACTTGTGACCCACTTGAGGCTACCTTTCCAATACATAGCATTCTACTCCAAGTTATTATCCTTCAAAGTGGACCTCCTTGATTCACTTTAAACGCTAAGATACACAGTTGCCTTCATCGTTCTCTCTACATACTGAACCATCCACTTCAATGCTGAAATTACCCAAGTACCCCTGTAATGCAGCGGAAATAACTACCAATTTACTTAACAAATTGGTTAGTTGTCAAGCATGCAATTAATTTGATAAACAATCAAATACATAAAATAAATAAATTGCATAACACTAAGATTGGTATAGAATGAAAACCCTTTAAAGAACTGTTTAAAGGTAAAATCCTACAGGATAGCCAAACCTAGGAAACTCAATTTTATTACATGAAAATCAATTACAAGTACTCATCAATTACAAAACTTTTGTAACCTGACTCTCTTACTTACCCAGACAAACGACCCGTTTGTCTTCTACCACGGTAGCAGCCAGAACCTTTGGCGATCTTCAAATATTGACTTTCCTCCTAGAACTCTAAGGGCTGAAATCCAATCACATGATCTTCCACGCTCGAAGCATGATCACACTCAAAGAGAGATCACAAATATGAAAATTCACTAAGAAATTTTCTCACCAAACAATGCACTAGAAAGTGCTCTAGAAAATACGTAGATCTGAATCTCTAACGATCTTAACCAGTATGATCCTTTAAATAAATAATCTGAAAAGAGTCCCAGTTGAAGTAGGATTCTGCTGACGGACAGAATCTGTCGCGAAAACGTCTTCTGACGGATTGCTGACATGTCGCGATAACTCTTCTTTGCAGTAACTGATTTTTGTTCAGCTTCTGTTCTGGATAACTTCTTGATAGCTCGAAATTCTTTCTGCTTGATATCTTCTTTTTGAATTTTCTATCCAGATCACTTGAAATCTCCTATCTTTTCAAACATTCAATCTTGATCAAAAGTCTTTTGAACCTTTATCTATTTAACCACTTATCTTAGAATTCAAATATTTATAGATAAAGATAAAGACAAACCTTTATCTATTAATCTATTTATCTTTGAATTTAAATATTCATAGATAAAGATAAAGACAAATTACATTCATCCAATAATTCAAATAGGTCCTAGTAATCTAATCCTAGCCAACAAACTCTTACATCAACAATCTCTCCCTTCGGCGGATTGGTGATAAAACTAACTTGATGAATGTAATATAAAACCTGTCAACAGGACAAACAGTAGACCAAGAGACTGAGTAGAGATTCCGGGCAAAAAATAATGATATAGAACAATAACTAACATTAAATTTCACAAGATTTAAAATCTCAGCATGTTCTAGTCTTGGAGTTGAATTATATCCATATTTTAGTTCTCCCACTCAATATTAAACTTTATTAATCAGAACAATAAAAATTCATTCAATTCCCTCTCAACAACACACTTCCTCAAACTCTCCCTAAAACTCACAATACGAATTTCATAATACCTGAAGTAAATCAATATTCCAATATATCTCCCCTTTTTTTGTCACTAATATGACAAGACTCATAACTCTCATGTGTCTAATTTTTCATGGATTAAATGCATCTGATGTATGAGAATGAATGCAAGTAAAATCATGACAAAATGAATAAATGAATAAATAAATAAATAAAATTTAACAAAATCTTTATATATAAGCAATGAGGCAAGTAACATGCCTAGATGCATCTTAGTTTAAACATAGTGTCACTTACAAAAAAACCTTCAATAGAGTACACCCTCTTATTTGTAACAATCACCATGGATGTTCACACCTTATAAGATCATCAATGTCAAAGTTTATGTGAGTGTGTGAGTGAGCAAACTTATATAGAAAATTAACTCTTTATTTCTTTTTCTCTTCAATATATTTTTGATAAATTTATTCATGAGTATTTTCTTCTTATAGATGCTCCCAAGAGATTGTCACTCACCTCAAAAGTCAAACTTTATGCTAGGGCCTAGATACATGAGTATCTCCTCCAAACACTAGTTTGCACAACTCTTTTTTTTTTTTTTTTTTATGTCCATTTTTGTTGCTCATCTTTTTCCACAATGATTTGAGCCACGATTATTTCTATAAGGATTTAAGGGATAGATCCGTGTATGGTATTTGTCTTTTTCCATAATGATGTAATATCGACTTTTTTTTATATGGATCAACTATTTGTGTTTGGCAAGGGAAGATCTCTCTATAATTGTACTAGGTTCAACTAGTATTAGTCAATTCAAGGCATGGACTCTCTCTATGGTGAGCATCTCAATAATAAATATGGAGCTTAATTATAAGGTGCATACACATTAGTTTCTCACAATGCTTTGTAAATGAACTTTGTCAAGATGACTCAAAGGGTTAGTATGCACAAAGTGAACTGCACAAAGTAGAGAGATGCATAAATTTAAAAATTTATTTTGTGAGAACACACGTGCTCAAAACTTTGATATATCAAGCATGTACTTCCCAAAAAAATTAGAAACAAACCAGAAGATTTTTTTATATTATTTTTCTTATTAAAAAAACAAAAAACAGAAACATAACTTAAAAACAGAAAAATAAAATGCATGTCCTAGACTAATAAAATGAAATGCAAGAATGTAAGAACATGCAAGTGGTCCTATCAATTAATGTGACACGTTATCTTCTTTGATCACCCACTTTGCTTTAAAAATTAGCCTATTATTTTCATTAATACCACTTTGTATGATCTTTTCTTTATTGTGAAAGCAAAATTCTGCTAGTTCACCTAGCTTTAGAGTTATGAAGGTAATTTGTTGACTCATCTCATCAACTTGATTTTCTAGAGTCTTTCCCTTCCTTTTTAACATTATTTTACTTCCATTTTTCTTCACTTTATTCAAGTTAAAGCAATATGGTCTTATATGGCCAAGAATACCACAATGATGACAAGTAGGAATAAACTTACCTTTGGACGTACCTTGGTTGGGTGGGCCTCTTTGTCATTGATCTATCGTGTGAGGCTCTTGGATCATTAGTTTTAGACATGACATTGTTTAGAGCTTCATCATATCGACTTCTTTTAATAAAAATGATACCTTTTGATGAAGTGGTAGCGGATGATGATCCTTTAAGTTCCATACCTTGAAAAGTTGTATACTCCAAACCCGTGCGATCACAACTAGATCTTTGAAAACTCAACATCTCTTCTAATTTCTGTGTTGCTATTTTTTGCTTGCACTCCTGAAATTTTTCCAATTCTTTTTCAAGTGCATTCTTTTGATCTTTTAATATTGATACTTCAACACCAGAAATTTTTAATGCCTCAGAGAGTTTATTTTTCTCATTCTCCACAGTAGTAAATTTATTGTACAGCTTCTTGTTGAGTTTCTTTAATTTGACCACTTCTTCACACACATCATTATATGCTTCCTGTAAACTTAGTTCTTGGTCAACATCAACAAGTGATACATCCAAATCAGTTCGTAAGGAACCGACTAGCTCTTCAATCCTTATTGCATCTAAATCCTTACTTTCCTCAATGGTAGTAACCTTAGTCTGAAATCTTTCAAGAGAGACCTCAAAATCTTTCTCACGACCCTTGAATCTTCCACCTTCTCACCGAGATTAAACCTGGAAATTAACAATATCATTAAGCTTAGCATAAAAATCATTAAAACTTTTATCTTCCAGCATCTTAATCTCTTCAAATTTTGAAGTAAGCAATTGTAATTTTGAATTTTTCACAATTTTTGTTCCTTCATGTGTAACCTCCAAGATAACCCATGCTTTTTTAGCAATCTCACACATGGAGATTCTCTTAAATTCTTCTGAAAATACAGCCATGAATATGGCATTTAGTCCCTTGTTATTCCATTTACAGTTGCTGATCTCATCTTTTATCCAAGCATCAATACTTGTTGCTGGTTTAGTCCAACCTTTTTCAATGCAATACCACACTCGGTCATCCAACGATTTGAGAAAAGCCGTCACACGAACTTTCCAATATACATAGTTTTCCCCATCAAAGTGTGGTGGGACATGTAGTGACATAGTCAACAGGGGAACGAATCACACTCGAATGAGTGAACCATGCTCTGATGGCAATTGAAATTACCTAAGTACCCCTGTAATGCAGCAGAAATATCTACCAATTCACTCAACAAATTGGTTAGTTATCAAGCATGCAATTAATTTGATAAACAATCAAATACATAAAATAAATAAATTGCATAACACAAAGATTGGTATCGAAGGGAAACCCTTGAGAGAACTCTTTAAAGGTAAAATCCTACGGGGCAGCCAAATCCAGGAAACTCAACTTTATTATTTGAAAATCAATTACAAATACTCATCAATTACAAAACCTTTGCAACTTGACTCTCTTACTTGCCCAGACAAACGACCCATTTGTCTTCTACCGCGGTAGTGGCCAGAACCTCTTGCGATTTTTTAATATTGACTTTCTTCCTAGAACTCTAGGAGCTAAAATCCAATCACACGATCCTCCACGCTCGAAGCACGATCACACTCAAAGAGAGATCACAAATATGAAAATTTACTAAGGAATTTTCTCACCAAATAATGTACTAGAAGGTGCTCTAGAAAATATGTAGATCTGAATCTTTAAAGATTTTAACCTGTATGATCCTTTAAATAAACAATCTGAAAAGAGTCCTAGTTGAAGTAGGATTCTGCTGACGGATAGAATCTGTCGCAAAGACGTCTTCTGACGGATTGCTGACATTTCACGATAACTCTTCTCCGCTGTAACTGATTTCTATTCAGCTTCTGTTCTGGATAACTTCTTGATAGCTCGAAATTCTTTCTGCTTGATATCTTCTTTTTGAATCTTCTATCCAGATCACTTGATATCTCCTATCTTTTCAAACATTCAATCTTGATCAAAAATCTTTTGAACCTTTATCTATTTAACCACTTATCTTAGAATTCAAATATTCATAGATAAAGATAAAGACAAACCTTTATCTATTAATCTATTTATCTTTGAATTTAAATATTCTTAGATAAAGATAAAGACAAATTACACTCATCCAATAATTCAAATAGGTCCTAGGCATCTAATCCTAGCCAACAAACTTTTACATCAACAAATGAATAACTTGGACCAACCAAGTTACATATCTCAACCTTAGCCAATACACACATCGCTTCCTCCATCCATGTATAACCTAACCGACACTTCCTCGTAACCTTAACCATGCATAATACACAACTTTAAGCCAATTTTGAGGCTTAGTTTCGTGTGCTCATACTTAGGACATACTATCCATTACTTATGGTAAATTTATCCGGCACATATGTCCAACAAGTTTACACATGTACCTCACCCCTTTATCACCTAAGACCAACTATAACTCACTAAAACACCCACTTGTGCATACATGCTTCATATACACCGACATCAACACCCAACTTGAATCCAACCAACGTAACCTTTAACACAACCCGTCCAACCACTTGGCTTATCCCAACACTTCCCTCGATTTACATGACGTATAACCACATCATAGCTACTCCACATCCCATCACTTTACACAGCACCTCAAACTACATGGCTCATCCTAACCCTTCAAGTGGCATCCTGCCACTCCGCAACTGCATAGTCATTACATCACTATGCACAACACCATCACATCACAACTCCACACCTAGTCCCATCACTTCACAACATATTGCCACATCACCAACTACATCCCACAGCACACCGTCTTGTCACTCTACACTACTTACAGCCATAATACAAACCGCACAGTAATCCCCAACTCTTCAACTACATACAATGACAACACAACTTCACAAACCACAACTTCACGCTCCACAATCAAGCCGCAACAATACAAAGCACCGAACACTCCAACTACACAGCCACATTATCAACAACTCCGTTCACAATCTACAATTCATAGAACACCTTCACAATTACCAACATAGCGCACCAACCAACATTTTACAATACCAATCCAATATCAACTTCGCACAGTATAATTCTTAATAAAAAGAGATTGGAATTATACCATAACGAGAGGCTAAAAGCACTGCGTCCCTTGCTGCCCGGCATGGTCCCACTACGACAGCTACGCACATGTAAGGAAGGGCCAGGTTAGGGCTTGGTGCGGCTGTCTGGGGTGGCTAGGGTTTGGTGTGGGCTCTGTGGTGGCAGCAGGAGGTGGAGAGCGGTGGTCCTTGGCTAGCTTGGCAGTGTATGGTGATGTGTGGTGCCTTGTGGGTGCTGGAAGCTAAAGGGGACATGAGGGAGGAGGCAAGGCCTTGGCTGGTTAGGCAAGGTGGCGCTTAAGATGAGTCATGGGGCTAACCCCAGGTGGTCGTGGGTGGCGGGGCATGGTGGTTGACGGCGGCTAGGCACTAGATCTAGGGAGATCTATGGGTAGAGAGGGAGGGAGAAGCACGGGGGCTGGGGAACCGTCGGATCTATGGAGAATGAGGTTGCAACGATGAGGCACGACGTGGAGGAGGCTCGTGGTAGTTGCCGGTGGAGATAAAAATCCCAATTATCCCAAGTTGATCGTAAAAATTCCTTAATTATTCAATATTTTCTCTTGAACAATATAAAAAATATCTCCAACTAATAACTTCATATCTCTATGTGAATTAACCTAATTGGAGACTCATTAAGTTTTTTAGATTTTTCTTGAAAATACACTAGTCGCGGTAAAGCATCTCTGCTTTCGCTTGACTAATGGTGTTTAATCTCAGAGCTTTAATCACAAATCACCTTTCTGTCTCATTGTAGTCCAAAAGATCGAATAATAGTTAACTAAAAAATTGTAAGCAATAATAACAAGGAATAAGCACTTGGAAATATTTAAAATAAAATAACTTAGAATATAAATTGTGTGTTCAATGCTAGGCTACATCAAAACTTTATAAAATAGAATCAGTTCATAATAAAATTAAAAAGAAAAAGAATAAAACTGGTATTCTTTGTTGAAGTCGGTTGATGAAGCATTCGGCTCTCGTCTCTGCTCTCATTTCCGCTTTCTTAAAAGAACACTTGAAAAATAAATTCTGGAACTCTAAACTTAGACTCTAAAACTCAGGTTCTCGACTCTAATTCAGAACTCCCCTTTCACCCCACAAGATGGGATTAAATAGGCGTCCAAACTCAAATGTGGAAACAAGATAACTGTGGCTACCATCTCGCCTAAGAATCTGGAGCATAGTATCTAAAGATAGATGTTAACATAAAAGAAAATTATCCCAAGAATAACGAGATTATCTAAAATAGAAGATTTAATGATATGCGGCTTGAATTGCGGTGGGAGGATTTGGCCGCCAATAGATTGATTGCGGAACTCGGATTTGGTGGTTAGCAGCAGATCAATCCCAGTCGGGAGGAATTATCGCACCAGGTAGATTTCGTGTTCAATGAATATAACTGGGGTGGAGGTCACAAGTGCATGAGCGTGGAGGTCACAAGTGAATGGGCATGGAGGTCACAAATGAACGGGCGTGAAGGTTACAAATGAACGGGCGTGGAGGTCATAAAGACCACACGACCCTCTCCTCGCCTACTGAGTGGAAAGACTCCTGACCAGGATGAAAGACTCCTCTCGACTTTTCTAGTTGTTGCCCATGATGTTGTTTAGGTTGGTCTTTTAAGTTGGTCGTTTAGACTAGTCACCTAATCTAATTGCCTAGAGCCTTGTCACCAAGTCTTCGCGCCTTTTGGTTGTGCCTTCTATTCAAGAGGTAACTCTTCTCGCATTTGGGTGGGAGAAATCTCTTTGCTACTCTCGAGACAAGGCTCCTCACCCAAATCTCATCGACTCTCTTCAGATCTCATTGCCTCTCATCGGTCTAGATCCGTAGTCTCTTCTTTTGTACCCAAAATGCTCTCCTTTTGTACTAAATCTTCTCTTTCTTTCAAATCCAAGAAAATAAACAAAAATCTGTAGAAATAAAATAAAATCAATAGTATTGAACGGAAAATGACACTTTTCATGAGTGATAAAAAATCACATAAAAATAGCACTTATCAAATACCCTAAACTTAAGCTTTGCTCTCATCGAGCAAAGAAGAAAAGAATAGATAATTAAAACAAGCATTGGTTTGATTCACAAAATTTATTGCCTTAAAGATTTTCTAAAGTCTATAATTCGAAGGAATCATTCAAGATCAATCAAGTCCAAAAGTTAATTCAAAACTCAATTTCACCACATTATTGATCCCCACATTCATGCATACCCATCATTCTCACTTCTTCATTAGCTCCCCGGATAGTTTTATGCAAACAAGTAACTAAATAATGGATCTTTAAAAACTCCATAGGCTTGCTTTTCAAATCACTCTCCACTAATGAAGAACAAAAACTATTACCAGGGATCAATAGATCTTTATTAAGCTTGTAATATAAGGCTAGGGTAAGGGCTACAAAGAAAAGGTAGGATTCAAATAAAGCAAGAGAGCTTAAGTTAAACACTGACAGAATAAATAGAGCATTCTCACTTCTAATACAAACATCTCTTCTCAATCTTTGTAAATCTCTCAATATACATCTCTTTATTGCACTTTCAAGTATCTCTCTCTTTACCCCTCTTATTCGGTAGGTCGTATATATATATATATATATATATATATATATATTTTGAAAATATTCCATATTGATTCGACTGCCTTTGTGGATGATTCTCGTCGGCCTTTTGTTGTTGGCCACAGAGTAGACGAGTTGAGTCTTCACACTCCCAAACTTATGATTTTGATAATATTGCTATAAGTACTTTACTTGTAGACCTTTTACCTCTCTTGCCTTTCATGCTCTTGTGAATCTGTGACTTTATGTAAACTTAGTTCTCTTGAAGGGTAAGGAAATCAGTGTTTAAGCTCAAATAGGGTAGGGAATATGAGGTTTACATGAAATAAAAATATAAGGCCAAAATATATTTCAATAAAGCTCAAAGGGGTGACTAGAGATAAGAAGAATAAACAAGTAAGCTTAAAAGGATCAATCGGTCCAAAGAATGCTTAATCATTTCCTTAGCAATATTCTATCTACGATTTCACCTCGAGTGTAATCAAACAAGATTTAGAGTAAGTTGAAACCATATAAATTCACAAAATTCACATAAAATTTCTCTAGGTACTCAAAATAATTAAGGATCATAAGAAACATTCATTGAACATAGAAAATTTCAAATTAAGTAAGATCAAGTAAAGAATTAACAATTAGACTTGAGCAGTGAGAGTTTTTCCTAAAAATTATAATAAATTTCAATCATATTCTTATCATAGGCTTTTTATTCATCAAACCATACTGTGTTTATCATCATCATCATCATCATTATTATTATTATTATTATTATTATTATTATTATTATTATTATTATTATTATTTGAATAAAATAATATCTTTTCCCCCCAAACTTAAATATCACATTGTCCTCAATGGAAAAAAGGAGAAAAAATTAAAACAAATAATGTGAAAAGGTAAGAGATGCTCCCCTGATTGTTTCTGCCCTATTAGTCTTTGCTTAGTTTTTTTATAAACTTTGTTCCAAAATAATTGTGAATCGCTTAACTAGTCTCTTGCCACGGTTGGTTTCCTTCGAACAAGGAGCATTTATCCCAGGTTGAAGTATCTATGAGAACATTAGCCTAACGAAGGAAATGGTTCATTCTATCAACAAAAGAAGCCACAGCGGTAACATTATGTTGAAAGTAGACATGGTAAAAGCATATGATCATGTGGATTGGAATTTCCTAATAAGGGTCTTGTAGAGCGTTGGGTTCTCGCCCCAACTTTGTGATCTGATTTTCTTTTGTTTTTCTAGCCCCTAGAATTCGGTTATGATGAATGGGACAATTTTTTCCAAGAGGTCGTGGCCTTTGATAAGGTGATCCCCTATCTCCCTATTTGTTTATTATTCAGCAGGAGATCCTTTCCAAGTTGATCCACCAGAGTGTGGCTGAGAATAGATTTGGGCATTTTCCCCTATCATCTCTCCTTTAATGTATGCTGATGATGTGGTTATTTTCTCTAATGGAAGCCAAAGATCGGTTCGGGTGCTCCTAAATATTTTAGAACAATATGAAAGATGGTCCGGATAGGCCATTAATAAACAAAAGTCCGCCCTATATTGTTCAAATAAAATCTCTTCTACTCGCAAGCCCCGTCTTCTCCGTAGTACAGGTTTTGTGGAGGGGCACTTCCCTTTTCAATATCTTGGAGTTCCCATTATTTTGGGACGTCTAAAGATTTTAGAACTTGAAGGCATGATGAATAAAGTGAGACAAAAACTCAGTGGTTGGAAAATGCGGCTTTTGTCTTTTGGAGGGAAACTGGTTTTACTACGTCATGTCATTTCTAGTATGGCCCTTCACCTTTTCGCTATTTTATAGGTCCCTCAAGCAGTCATCAATAAGATCCATCAGCTGATGAGCTCTTTCTTTTGGGACGAATCTAATGGGAAAGATAAAAAGAAATGGGTGGCGCAGAAACATATTTGTAGACCTGTGACTGAAGGAGGGCTCGGGTTGAGGCATCTCCAGGACACTTAGACATCTCTGCATATGAGGTTAGCTTGGAATCTTTTACAAGGTAACTTTCTCTGGGCAAATTTCTTTAAGGCTAAATATGTTGGGTCAAAACCTTGGGTCCTTATTGATGTTGATAAAGGCTTGAGATTTTGGAGAATGGTTGCTCATTGTCTTCCTTCGATATTGAATAATTCTAAATGGAGGGTTAGAGATGGTGATATTTATTTTTGGTATGACAAATGGAGGGACAATGGCCCTTTATGTAATGATCGGCCTATTGTGGGTCAGCCTTGGTTGAAAATTAAAGAGTATTGATTGTCAGATAGTTGGGATGTGAATCTCCTAGAGCATTTGGTCGGATTAGAGAATGTGGATGATATTTTAGCCTCCTTATCTGGGCAAAACTCGGGTAAGGATGTTCTTGTCTGGACTCCCTCAAAGATAGTTATGTTTTCTACTAAATCTGCATGGCATTGTATTCGAGTCAGAGGCTCCTTGTTGGATTGGCATTCTTGGATTTGGCATAAAAAGCTTCCCCTAAAAATGTCTATTCACTTCTGGAAGGCTTGGCACAAGGTTTTGAGTGTAGATGACAAATTGCGCCGTGTTGGCATCCCTATTGTTTCCAAATGTGATTGTTGTACTACTGGTCATTATGAAGACATTAATCATATTCTCTCATTGAGGAAGAATTTCCAAAAAAAATATGGTCCTTCTTCGGTAACCTCTTAGGACTTCCGATTGGTAGAAATTGGAAGCTGCATGTCTCCTCTTGGTTCTGGCGTGCTCAGTCCTATTCTCAGTTGGGTGTTATTATTGGCTTGCTCCCTGTCATTATTACTTGGAGACTTTGGAGAAGACGATGTCTAGCTCGAATGGAGGGTAAGTTGGAATCTCATGTGTGGTCATCAAATCTATTTGTATTTGAATTGGTACTATTTGTCAGGCAATTGTTAATTCTTATAGTTTGTCCCAATATGATGCCATGATCCTTGAGGCTTTACAGATCCAACCGGCTCCATTAAAAGAAAGGCGATGTAAAGCAGTCAAGTGGCATAAACTGCCATCAGGGTGGTTTAAATTGAATACTGATGGTAGTAGTCTTGGGAACCCAGGTCCTAGTGGTATTGGTGGAGTTGTTCGCAATGATCAAGGACAGCTTGTGCAAGCCTTCACCTCTCCTATTGGTTTTGGCTCTAATAATAAAGCGGAGTTACTTGCGCTCCTTAATGACTTGCGGTTATGCAAATCTCTTCATATTCTGATTGTGATTGTAGAGGTTGACTCTTTGGTGATTATTTCTTGGTGAATTGTCGGTTTCAACATGTGTTACGCAAAGGAAATAAGATGGCGAATTGGTTGGCCAAGGATGGCACCAATGGCACTGATTTGGTCTATTCAAATAATTCTATTCTGCCTTGGGCCCTTAGAGGTTTGTTGCTTTTGGACATGTCTGGTATTCCTTCATTAAGATGTCGTTGATTTTCCTATTGGAAGTTTCTTGTGGTCTGTTTTATATAGGCTTGTTTAGTTTTGCCTTCTTTATAGGATTATTTTTGTTTATTCATTTTGTACTATGTTCAGTTGGTTGGTCTTTCCCTTGAATGTAACCACGGTATTCCTCCCCCACAAGTGAGGGTTTATTAATAAATTTGGGATGGGGCCACTATGTGGGTGGCTACCTGCTCTTTCTAAAATAATAATAATAATAATAAAAGAATATTTTCCTTGAAGGTGCAACCGTGTACTCCTTTCCTCTTCGTTCCTGCAAGATGAAAGAAAAGAAATAAAAGTTAATAAAATGAAATAAATAAATAAATAATTGGGTTGCCGCTCAAAAGCACTTTATTTTAAAGTCTATAGCTAGTCATTGTCCTCTCTTCTGATTATCTAATCCATGTAGTGACGGTACAGAAAAGGTTCCTCCCAAAAATAGTATTTCAAGTCGGAGAAAAACTTCTTCTTTTGTTGATATGTCATCTCGGTCGAGAGTATTTTGGACACCAAATAATTTACCATGTCAGCATACCATGGAACAACTTGTGCTATCAATTGCTCGTCCGGGAAGGTCTCAGTAATTGGGAAATTCTCCTCGCCAACCACCTCTTTAAGCTCAAAGCGAGATAAGTGGTCGGCCACTACATTCTCGGTACCTTCTTTATATCTTATTTCCAAATCGAACTCTTGGAATAGCAGAATCCATCTTAACAATCTTGGTTTGACATCTCTCTTCAACAACTAGTATTTCAGAGTTGAGTAATTGGTGTAGACGACCACCTTTGAACCTATCAAATAATAACGAAATTTGTCAAAAGCAAACACAACTACTAACAATTGTTTTTCAGTAGTAACACAATTAATTTGAGCTCCTTTTAAGGTCTGACTTGCATAATAAAAAACATGAAAAATTTCATCTTTTCTCTACCCCAAAACAACCCTTATAGCATAATCGTGGGCATCACACCTTAATTCAAAAGGTAAGCTCCAATCTGGTGATACAATGATAGGTGCTGAAATTAATTTCTTGCCCTTCACAGTGGTCGGTGGTGAGAGTTTGTCAATAACTTCTATTTTTGCTTGGTTAACCTCAATTCCCTTGAAGGAAATGCAGTGGCCGAGCACTATTCTCTCATTGACCATGAAGTGACATTTTTCCCAATTTAAGATAAGATTTTTCTCATTGCATCTTTGCAAAACCAAAGATAAATTATATAAGCAGTTATCAAAAGAATGACCAAAAACCAAGAAGACATCTTTGAAAAGTGGCTGGCGCATTACAAAGACCAAAATGCATGCGCCTATATGCAAAAGTGCCGTAAGGACAAGTGAAAATGGTCTTCTCTTGATCCTCGGGTGCACTGACTATTTGATTGTACTCGGAATAACTATCTAGGAAACAAGTTTAGGCGTGGCTGGCGAGTCTTTCTAGCATTTGATCAATAAACGGTAAGGGAAAATGGTCTTTCTGAGTTGCATCATTCAGTCTTCAATAGTCTATGCATACTCGTCATTCCGTGACCATCCTAGTCAGTATGAGTTCATTGTTGTCTTTTTTTATCACGATTATCCCTCCTTTCTTTGGGACGACTTGCACTGGACTTACCCATGCACTATCTGAAATTGGATAAATGATCTCGGCATCTAGAAGCTTCAATACCTCTTTATGCACCACTTCTTGCATTGATGGATTCAATCTCCTCTGGGTTGGACAATCGGTTTAAAATTATCCTCCATTAAAATTTTGTGCATGCAAATGGAAGGACTAATTCCTTAGATGTCTGAGAAACCCAAAGCCACTTTGTGCACCCGCAAGACTCTCAGCAACTTCTCTTCCTCTACATTACTCAATGAACTGTTAATAATAACTAGAAAAGTAGAGTCCTGGCCCAAGAAAGCATACCTTAAGTTTGATGGAAGTGGCTTAAGTTCAGGCTTGGTTGACGTTGGCCGAGATGAGTGTAGCTCTTCCACTTTTGATTTTATTGCAGGAGAAAGGAACAGTGTAGCTTCAAAATATTTCTCACACTCCCTAACCTCTTCATCTTTGAATTCAATAGATGTAAAGTGAGTAAGACATACCTCAAGTGGTAGTTTTGGAAATTCAGCTCTATAAGTCTCGTCGGCCTTGACCATGTCTCAGTCGCTTATTTGAAAGCAGGAATGTACCTCGGAAGGGAAATCCATAGATTTAAATACATTAAAAGTGACCTGCTCCTCGTCGACCCTCAAAATGAGTTTCCCTTTCTGGACATCGATTCCAGTTCTCTCCGTTGCTAGGAAAGGTCGGCACAATATCAAAGGGATCTCCTGCTCCTCTTCCATATCAAGTAGAATGAAGTCAACGGGGAAGATGAACTTGTCAACTCTCACTAATATGTCTTCAATGAGTCCTCTCAGGTATTTGATAGATTTGTCCGCCAATTGTGGAGAGATGGTGATCGGCTTTACTTCTCCAAGATCTAGTTTCCTGAAAACAAAGAGAGGCATTAAATTATTACTTGCCCCTAAGTCACATAAAGCTTTATCAAAATAGGAATTTCCTATAGTGCAAGGGATCGTGAAACTCCCCAGATCTTTCAACTTTGGTAGCAACTTATTTTGTAAAAGTACACTGCTCTCCTCGGTCAGTATCACAGTTTCATGCTCCTCTAACTTTCGATTGTTTGATAATATATCCTTCAAAATTTTTACATATTTAGGCATTTGCTCTAAGGCTTCAATGAGATGAATATTAATATGCAGTTGCTTAAATATACTCAGAAATTTAGAGAACTGATTATCAATTTTATTTTTCTTTAATCTTTGCGGAAAATGGATTGGTAGATCATAAATTGAAGGAGAATAATTTTCAGAAGTAAACTCCCTGGATTTCTTGGATTTTTCAACCCTTTTATTTTCTCTAATCTTCTCAGTTTGCTGGTCGATCACCTCCCGATCGGTTTCTTTCACCTCGTCCTTAGTTTCATTCTTCTCAGTCTCCATATTTTCAGCTTCTGTGTCTTGCTCGTTAGTTATTGTTTGTGGCTAATCATATGTCTGCCCACTTCATAATGCTATGGCTTTGACATGCTCTTTTGGATTGGTCATAGTATTTGCGCCTCAAGATTGCGGATGGATGCCAAGTTGTTTTGGATCACCATATCAATCTTTTGCATGTACTGCATGAACATATCCTCATGTGTCGGCTTCTTCTCTTGCTGTGGAAACTGTTGAGGTGGTCTAACCGGCCCTTCGTTATTTCTCCATGAAAAGTTAGGGTGATTTCTCCATCCGGGATTGAACGTGTTCGAATAAGGATTGTTTTGACATTGGAAATTGGACACGTAGTAGGGTTGTTCTTGACTCGGATGGATAAAAGGATTCCCCACTTGGCAATCTACACTTGAATGATTTCCTACGCAATGTTCACAAACAACACTAGTTTGAATAGCATTAACGTTCATCTTACCAAGTTGTTGTGAAAGATTTGCCATCTGGTAATAAAATCAAGTTCAAAAACTCCAGCCACCTTTCTTGGCATTGTTCTCTTCGCAGACCATTGATAATTATTGGACGCCAATTCTTCCAGAAGTTCATAGGCAGCTTCATGAGTCTTACTCATTAATACTCCTCTAGTGGCTGCATCAACTATAGATCGATTTGTGGGTCCCAGACCATTGTAAAATGTTTGTACTTAAAGCCAGACAGGGAGGTCATGATGTGGACGCTAGTGCAATAAATCCTTGTATCTCTCTCACGCCTCATATAATGATTCACCCTCAAATTGGCCAAAGGTATTCATATCATTCCTCAATTTCACTATCTTGGCCGGAGGGAAATACTATGCTAAAGATTTTTGTACCAACTCCTCCCAGGTGGTGATGATGCCGGGCAGTAAAGAATTCAGCCAAGCTTTTACTTTTTCCCTAAGTGAAAAAGGAAAAAGTCTCAATCGAATCGCATCATCTGTCACTCCGTTGTGTTTAAAATATCACAAATTTTTGGGAAATATGGGACATTAGGATCCTCTTGTGACAAGCCCCCAAACTAGACGATTTGTTGGTTCATTTGAATGATGGTCGGCTTGATCTCAAAGTTATTGGCTTGTATAGCTGGTTGTCTTATACTGGACTTCGCCCCATTGACCGAGGGCATTGCATAAGAGACCAGCAAAGAATTCAACCAAGCTTTTACTTTTTTCCTAAGCGAAAAAGGAAAAAGTCTCAATCAGATCGCATCATCTGTCACTCCGTTGTGTTTAAAATATCACAAACTTTTAGGAAATATGCATTATGGATGTTAGGATCCTCTTGTGATAGCCTCCCAAACTAGACGGTTTGTTGGTTCATTTGAATGATGGCTAGCTTGATCTCAAAGTTATTGGCTTGTACAACTAGTCATCTTATACTAGACTTCGCCCCATTGACTGAGGTCATTGCATAGTCTCTTAACGCCTTGTGCTCCTAGTCGGCCATATTAACTTTATAGGCATCAACCTCTTTCTTTTTCTCTTTATTGATTTGACATAAGCTCCTTTCAATCTCAGGGTCGAAGGGCCTTTGCTCTAACAATTTAGATCGGCGCATGCACTTCTGATTCCTGAAAGAAAAGATCAAACTGAGATCAAATTAAATCTTATTTTTTTATATAAATAAAATAAAATAAAATCTAATGTAGTAAAAATCTAGCTGGTATCAATATCAATAATAAATAACTATTCCCCGGTAACGGCACTAGAAACTTGTTCGCATAAAAATATATCTGCAAGTGCACAAAATCGTAACAAGTAGTAAAGTGTTTTAAAGAAAACGGTTATCAAACCCACATGAAATAATTATGCTATTGAGTATTGAAATTGACTAAATTAATTACTATTTGAAAAACATAAATTTGAAGAATGGTCTTTCTAAATTAAATTGAAGAAAAGAACATTAAAATTAAGATTTTAAAAATAATAAGAATAGATCTAGAGCGTTTGACTTCACCTAGCAAAATCTCACACAGTTTATTCTCCCTTGTTATAGAATCCCAAGTTTAAATCCCTTAATTATTCAATATTCTCTCTTAAACAATACCAAAAATATATCCAACTAATAACTCCATATCTCTATATGAATTTAACTAATTGGAGACTCATTAAATTTTTTGAATTTTTCTTGAAAATCACACTAGTCGCGGTAAAGCATATTTGCTTTAGCTCAACCAATTGTGTTTAATCCTAAAGCTTTAATCACAAATCACCTCTCGGTCTCATTGCAGTCCAAAAGATCGAACAAAAGTTAGTTAGAAAATTGTAAGTATTAAGAACAAGAAATAAATACTCAATCATGGAAATATTGAAAATAAAATAACTTGGAATATAAACTATTTGTTCAATGCTAAGCTACATCAAAGCTCTAGAAAGTATAATTAGTTCATAATGAAATCAAAAAGAAAAAGAATAAAACTGGTGTTTTTTGTTGAAATCGGTTGATGAAGCATTCAGCTCTCACCTTCGCCCTCTAGTTCTGCCTTCTCAAAAGAACATTTGAAAAATAAATTCTGGAACTCTAAACTCAAACTCTAAAACTCAGGTTCTTGACTCTAATTTAGAACTCCCCTTTCATCCCACAAGATGGGATTAAATAAGAGTCCAAACTCAAATGCGGAAACAAGATAACAGCGACTATCATCTCGCCTAAGAATCTGGAACATAGTTTCTAAAGATAGATGTTAACATAAAAGAAAATTATCCCAAGAATAACGAGATTATCTAAAATGGAAGATTCAGTGATATGCAGCTTGAATTGTGGAGCTCGGGAGGATTTAGTCACCAACAGATTGATTGCGGAACTCAGATTCGATGGTCAACAACAGATCAATCCCGGTTGGGAGGAATTATCCCACCGGGTAGATTCCGTATTCGATGAATATAACTGGTGTGGAGGTCACAAGTGCACAGGCATGGAGGTCACAAGTGAACGGGCGTGGAGGTCACAAATCAACGGGCGTGGAGGTCACAAAGACCACACGGCCCTTTCCTCGCCTACCGAGTGGAAAGACTCCCAAACAGGATGAAAGACTCCTCTCGCTTTTTCTAGTTGTTACCCATGATGTCGTTTAGGTTAGTCTTTTAAATTAGTCATTTAGACTAGTCGCCCAATGTAACCTCCTAAAGGATAAGTTGGTCATTAAGTTGGTCTTCACACCTTCTGGTCGCATGTCTCCTCGCCTACTGAGAGCTAAGTCTTCTTGCCTTTGGGCAAGAGAAATCTCGTTGCTTCTCATCGGTCTAGATTCGTAGTCTCTTGTTTTGTACCCAAAATGCTCTCATTTTGCACTAAATCTTCTCATTCCTTCAAATCCAAGAAAATAAATAAAAATATTGAGAGATAAAATTAAATCAATAGTATTGAAGGGAAATGACACTTTTCATAAATAAAAGAGTGATAAAAATAGCACTTATATTAGGTGGGTTTAGTTGGAGGGAAGAGAGAGAAAAGGGAGGAAAAAAGAGTTCTTCTAGGGAGCAGCCACTATACCGGTGCACACATTGCACACCCTACGTGGTTGTTGTTTTCTTTTTCAAACAAAACGTGCATTTTGATTCTCAGTTGATTTTCTCTTCCCCATTCGAATTTCAGAGCCCCATTCAAATTTCAGAGACCCGTGAAATACCTCCTCCCTCGCTCGCGTTTCGTCACCTTCCTATGCCTAGCGTCTCCTGGCGACGCCGTCTCTCTGTCTTGCAACACCAAGCTACACTACACCGTCTGCCCAGTGCCGCCACTCCCCGAGAGGCTTGGTTCTTTCTCTCTCCTAGGGCTAGGGTTTCACACTCTCTCTATCTCTCTCTAAGGCTTGGTTCTTATTTTTGTCCCTTAGAGATTCAATGGCGTAGCAAGAGGTCCATAACGGAGGAGCCTCTAAGGGATCTGTCACATACGCCTTGGTTTTCACGCCGGTAAAACTGCAGCTGCTTGGGGAGGTTCCCAAGGTGAGCGACGCCATTCAGTTCTACAATGCTGTGTTCGGCTTTGAGGAGCTCGGCCGTACCATGCACCCCAAGCGCAAAGTCAATCAAGAGCTCCCTCTCATTCTCTCTACTCAGCTGAAGGTTCGTGGCTCCACCTTTCTAGTCTCTGACTTCGCTGATGACTTTGCTGCTACGTAAGTCTCTCTCTCTCTCTGCGTATATATTTTTTCTGAGCATTCTTGTTTGTGCGTGTAGAGTGTCACTTTCCTTTGGGTTTGTAGGCCTCAGAGGCAGTTTTTTGCATTTTAATGGACCTCATGCAATTTTGTGTTAGCTTTTTACGATTTTTACTTCAAAATATACTTTATTTCTTTGGTTTTAGATAGTCGTTCATATTCATAGCTCCTTATTCCATATTTTTTTCGCATATTTTCTCCGGTACCTTCAAATGTATAAACCAAAATTTTTCACTTTTACGTGGTTATATGTTTGAGTTTTATAAGATTTGTGAAATTTTATCAGCCTTGGTTTTTTTTTCAATGAATTTATTATACAAATTTTGAGATTTATCGATCCTAAGATGATTTTTTCCTTCCTTTTGGATTTCATTGCTTCCAATTGGGATTTCACTATCATTTGAAGGATTCACTTAGTGATATTGGAGAAATACCACTCCGTAGTTATCAATAGTTTGATCTAATCCCCAGTTTAGCTCTCTCTCTCTCTCTCTCTCACACACACACACACACGCACACACACACACACATATGACAACAAACACTTTGAGGCCCTAATTGTTTATTGTTGAAGCATTTTAGAGAATAAAGTTGTTTCATGTGATTTTACTTGTGTTAATAGATTGATAAAAATAAGAAAATTGGTTTGTGACAATGATCTTGCTGCTTTTTGGATTGTTATTTTAGAGAAAGAGTAAGAAGAGAAAGTAAAATGAACAAGTTAGGATATTGGTTGCACCTGAGGCTGTCGATGCAGCAGAAGCAGAAGCAACAGTTGTCAAAACCACCCCGTCTGTCCCCTTTTGGCTTTAATGATGAGGATGAAGAAAGATTTCTTGGCATGCTAGCAAGAACAAGTCCCTCAAGGATGTGAGTCAAGGCCGTTGTAGGGAAATATGCTCTTCTTTTGGGTTTAATTTCTTCTTCACATCATTTCTTATGGGTCTGACTTGTTTATCAAATATGTAATTTTCTAGAGTTTATTTATTTATTTATTTATTTTGACGAACCTCCACCGTGAACTCATCTTCCACTATTTCACAAATCCCATCCATACCTATGAGCCCTGCATACCTGGCACAGCTTCTACCATTCCGAGCAGGGGAATAGTAGTGGAAATTATAATAGTGAGATTTCGAGAAATCTCAGTAAGTAAACAAATAACATGTAATAGATATCGTAAGCATATGTAAGCAAACTTAACAATGAATGCATGGACATGAGACTTTACTTATACATTTGGCTTTTCAAAATGATATCATGTACATCATAACTTCCATAACCCTTTTCTTTCATAAAACATCTTTTCGTCATTTTTGTACTTGTTCATTTAACATACTTGTGAGCTCAGTTCTTGTTTATATATCATAGCCTAACTTTGAGCTCGAGGCCTTTCTTGACTTCTAACATATAAATGGATACCTCACAGCTCCCCTCTACACCGTGTGTTCCCTGCTAGTTACCGCATCAACCATTGGTCACTTTGACCAAGGTGACTAGGTCTTACTTTTTATCATTCATATTACGACAGTTCGCTTTCCGCCTTCACTGTAGGGCACCCATTAGCTTTAGGTGCAACCCCGCTCCGGTGTCCTTTTATTTTAGGAACCTTTCGAGGTCCATTGACTTTACTTCATTGACCCAGGGGTTACCAATCCATTTTAAACACTCATGAGTGGACACGGGTGTTTCACTAGCATCTCCTCGTCCTAGCCTTTGGGGTCGTGACAAAACCTTAAAAAAAAGACTATTTTTCTTTTCGAAAGATTTTTACAATCCCAATGCATGTGACATGAACTATGAAACTTAGAACTTTCATGAGACACATGCAATGTCGAATGCTTCATCATAGCCATATAACAACACACAAACATGCATATCCACGTACATTTCGCGTTACAACTTGAAAATATTAGAACATGCGACCATGTTCCTTTATAAAAAATCTAAGGCATTTGAATATCAAGCAAGAAACAAACATTCAAAACTTTACATGTAGTGATCGAAGCATATAAACCCTAGCTTATCCAAGAATCAGTTTAACTCATTAATCAATCACAAAAATGATAATACCTCATCCATGGTCATGGTCGAGGCCTTTAAATTTGGAAACATGCATTCCATCAACTTTTCATGAACTTAGAATCTTCTAATGCGTTAAATAATATTTTATCAATGAACATACATGTGTGGCCGAAACATGTTAGTAATCATATTTATAAAAAGACAAGTATTTCATGGGCTTAATCCTATTAAAAAGCAAATAACCATGGGTATGTCGAACATTATGCAATCCGAACCCTAAAGGTGGCTTCTCATTCCATTTTCATAACATGAACTAATACCATAAGCCATTCTAACCATATATTGCATAGTCATACGAAGAATAGATTATATCACATGGAAAAATATCATTATATCAAGCATCATCATGCAACCAAACAATAAACAAGTTCACATGACATATACATAAAATATCCAAGTACAAGTTAGAAGTTTACTTACAAAAATCCAACGTTCAAAAATAAGCAAGCTGAAAAATATAATAACAAGGTCATAGGGATATAAATTCAAACCGGAAAACCGGTCTGGACTGGACCGGACCGGACCGGTTTTACCGGTTTTGAACCGGTCCGGTTCGGAACCGGTTTTTAAAATCTAAAACCGGCCGGTTCAGGTCCGGTTCCGGTTCCAAGATTTTTTGGACCGGACCGAACCGGACCGGACCGGTTGATTAAAAAAAATAAAAAATAATATTTTTATATATAAGTTTTATACAAAATATTTTATATATATTAAATATTAATATATATAAGTTTTATATATAATGTATAATTATAAATTTTTATGTGAAATTTTTATATATAATATATATAATTATATATATTCATATATGAAGTAATTTCTTGTTATAATTTATAAATTATTACATAAAATGTTAATATTAAATCACTAAAAGTTTATAACTAATACTAATATATAACTTATAACTATACCAATAGTCTAATATTAATACTATTATATAGTCTAATATATTGATAAAAGTATAAAACAATTGTTTTTAAATCAATTTTTTTTTATAAACAAATTTTTAATAACAAATTGTGAAACTTACATTTTAAAAAAACCGGAAAATCGGACCGGACTGGACCGGAAACCGGTAAAACCGGAAGTACCGGTTTAGGAGGATAACCGGTGCGTAATCGGTTTTGAAAATACAAAACCGGTACATACCAGTTCGGTCCTAAATTTTATCCAAAATCGGACCGAACCGGACCGGTTACACCCCTACAAGGTCATAAGAATCCACTTTTTTTATTTTTTCTAAACCCTAAACCGTGCATTAGTGAGTGTTGTGCTCTCAACATATTTTCAGGAGATAATCCCCCAATGTTCGGATTTCTCTTCCTCAAGTCCAAAGCTTGCATAAAACAAAAATCCTATCTCATAGAAACACTAGAGCTGTGGCCTTCATCCTCAAAACTTCATGCTTACGAGCTTAAGCAATGAAGTTGAGTCTATATTCTTTTAGATGAAAACAAAACCCTAATCTAGCCGAGTGTACATAGGTGTGCTCATGTGAGGAACATCACAAAAACCAACACTATAATCTTTTTAGCCGTGGGTGCATGCGTGTGAGCAAGTGTTCATGGTGAACTTAACCAAGTCCAAAACTTGCTTTCCCTTGGCCGTGTGTATAGTGTAAGGAAAAAGAGTGATCATACTTCTTTCCTTGCCTGACTCTCTTCCTAGCAAGTGTCATCTAACCTTGCTTGCCCTCAAAATGATGTTTGGGTGAGAAAAGAGCAATGTGAAGAGTGTTTGGATGGTGAGAAAATGGTGGAAAGTACAGAGAAAGGTGATGGCCGAATGATCTTCAAAAGAATTCCTCCAAGTGACTGAAAAAAAAAAAGATGTTTTCGACACCCTCCCTTTTTATAGAAACAAAAAGCTTATAGCACAAGCCAAGCTCATTTGCATGGATGACAAGTGGCGTCTCACTCTAAGGTCTCTTCCTCTTCCTCTTCCTCATCATTGGATTGTGTTGGGAACACAATAGAACCTTTTGGACAAGTGGCACCTCCTTCCTCAAAACCGAAACTCCATTCCCCATTTGCCCCTTCACCTCATGTCTTGGTTCAATGAACCTTGTGGCTAAATGATCTTTTATCAAGCTAAAATATTCCTCAATCTCTTACATGTGTGCATGTGTGCCAAGTGGTGTGTGAGGAGTGTGGGTGTGTGCATGATGGCCGAAATCTCCATCTCTTCCCAAGGAGATTTTTCTCTTCTTCTACCATTGTCTTGGACAATGCGTGATTGGCCATTGTGGGTGGCAATGCACAAGTTCCCTTGCCCTAGCCATTCACCTCAAGTAATTCCTTCACAAAATCCTTCTAGAAACTCCATAAGCATGGGCTCTCTCTTTTCATGTAGATTTTGCCCCTTCCCAAGACAAGACATCCGCTCTTACCTTTTTACATGCATGACACATGGAAAAAAACAAGAATACTTTTCCTTTTTCTTCTATGGTTGCCATGCAAGGCCTCTTGGCCTTCCTTAGGCTCCACTTTTCCATAATCCCATCATCTTCCTTCTAGAATCTCTCTCTCATAGTGACAAGTGTCACAATGCCTTTTCCTACAAGCAAACTTTTTTGCATGCATGACACATGGCAAGAAGGTGGGTGATCCTCTATGGTAGGCGTGCAAGGCCAAACACTAGACTCTCTCACCTCTCTTCCCTCAATTTAGTCCAAATTCATCAAGTCCTAGATATAAGCTCCATTGGATGACATGTGGTGTTCAATAATTTGGGTTGGGCGTGTGTCCTAGTTCTATTGGGCTTCAAAATCCTAATTCCTTATAGGGGCTGAAACACTCATGCGCTTGGGCCTTTCTCAAGGCCATAGGTACCTAGTCAAAACCAAATTTCTAATTGGGTTACTCCACCTCTCTATGGCAAATTTAATAAAATGCATAAAAAGCCTAGCAAAAATCTTGGTCGTCACAAAATCTAACTGCACGTCGGAGTTGGAGTCGGAGTTTTTTTTTTGGTGCACTTAAAGTCAAAGTCAGATTTGCTATCTAACTGACTCCACTTTGACTTTGACTTTGACTCCAACTCCGACATTACCTCTAACTTTTACCTCCGACTCCAACTCTAATAAAAATATATAATATTTATATAATGATCATATATAATCATATAAAAAGTCTAGAACTTATATAGTTAAATTCAAGAATATTAATAGACTAATAATCAATGTAATGATTACTAATGAAGAGTATTAATATACTAATAATCAGTTATATGTACACACTACACATCATGGTATCACAATCATACATATTATATATATATTAGGGTAGATGAAACTTGACTAGCTAATAGTGAGTCGTGTACCATGTATAATGTATATATTGTAAGACTATTAATTTATTATCTAGATTCTAATATTGCAGTATGTAACTAGACTCTAAAACAAAATTTGGCTTCACATGACGTGAACTGGAATGTAAACTGAAACATGAATTGAACGTGAACTGGAACATGAATTGAACGTGAAATGGTGGAACATGAACTGAATGTGAACTTGAAATATTACTGAATGTGAATTACATGGATTTGAACTGAGCATGATCGAACGCAAAATACATAAACTTGGAACTGACTGAAATAGCGTGACATGAAACTAATCATGAAATAACATGAACTGAAACTAAAATGAACTGAACGTGGAAGTAAAATGAATTCTGACAATCAAAAATGATTTTTCCAGTTGTTTGTTCAGGAATAGTGAACAATCCAACTGATTCTGCCCAACATATTCCTTCAGTGATACTCAAACAATCAAAATGATTACACCATGAGTATTTTAAATAAGATACCTTAACGATCAGAATGATTGCATCAAGTGTAACTAGTAATATTTTGACAATCAGAATGATTACGTCAAGAGCATTTGAGTAGAGGCATTCTAACAATCAAAATGATTATGCCGGAAGTACCTTGCGTGAATTATAAATAGAGATGCCCGGACAATCATAGTGATTTCGTCACAAGTATCCCAAGCATGACTAACTGAGAAAATACTGTTTTAGAGACACATTTTGTACTGGAGACATGACATGACATGAAACAAAATGAGAGATGATATGACATACGTAATACGTGAGAGGCATGACTTGACGTAACATGAAACAGATAAACAATACAAATCATGGAATAACATGTAACAGATGACATTATGCTATATGGGATAACATGTAACATACAACATTACGTGACATGTCATAACATGTAACAGATTGTATTACGTGACATGGCATAACGTGTAACTGATAGCATTACGTGACATGGAATAATGTGTAATAAATAACTATTTCACTACATAAATAATATGTGTAACAAATAAATATTTTGTAATAGAATATAATATGTGTAACAGATAAACAAGTTGTGGCATGGCATCATATGACATATATGATTACATAAGTACATAACTAATAGTTCCATTACCAACACAAATACACAGTAATCTAATAGCAAGTTAGAAGCTAACTTATAGTGATCGTCACATTTTACGAGAAAAAATACGAAATACGCGAAACTGTAAGTATGAGTTCTAAATGTTAGACACTTTATCACTAATGACCTAGAAACATGAAAAATGCTAACTTAGGAGTAAAATTATCATTTTACCCTCTATATGCGGGAAAATGATCATTTTACCCCTAACTTAAATATTTTACATCCTAACTCCAAAAATTACCAAAATTACAACTATTTAAAACACCATATGGCCAAAACTTCTAAAGGTCATATCTCTTGATTTTTGTTACAATTTCATATAACTCCAAAACTTGTGATCAAACCGAAATATTGCAACAAGGATCCTCATATCCTAAACTTAAAAACATGCTTAAAACATCTGACAAAAATCTACTTCACAAAACACACAATGTTTTAAGCAAAAGACCCATACTTTTAACCAAAACACAAAACCTTGAGATTAATCTCAAGGTTTTGACCTTTATCAAAACATCTCCAAGAATTTCAAAAAATTCAAAAATTTCTTCTAACATTTTCATGACACATTCCTAAAAACTAACATTCTTTGAACCAACACATAAAAGTTACCAAAAATCACAAAATCTTACTTGAAGTACTTGGCTCCAACACTACTAAAAAATAGATATTTTCTAAACTTTGGTTTGATCAAACACTTGATTTGAGGCATACCCTGGTGAGATCTTCAAACCAAAAACATCATATGGTTTAAAAATGTGTCTTAGAGTAGATCCAAGCATTAAACTTAAAATCACATTTTATAATTATCAAACTTTTCACCTAACCGAGTATTCTCTTGCATACAAATTCATATCTTTGAAACTAACACAAAAAATCTTCAAACTAACATCCTAAGAGGTATATCAAAGACTTAGGATCATCAAATAAATTTATCGAGTCATTGGATGTGACGCCCCCAACCTCTACTTGGGATGTAACGAAGACTTAGAGCGTTGGGACATGCAACACAAGGCTACATAACCCCATACATGACAATTAATATGTAATGCATCCTAGAAATACAACTAGCAGTATGCAATAATCACAGCGAAAAGTAAGGGTGAAAATGAACTTATGCCAAAATAACTAAAATCATCTCAATAATATTGATTAAACCATAAGTTCAAATAATCAGGTAGCTTAATTTCTTCATGCAATACTTTTAAAAATGATTTTCATGATATGCATGTATGTGACATATTTCAAAAATGATAGTTGTATGCAAAATGACAAAAATGAAACATAAGATATGACATTTCATGCTCAAAATGATAGTTATAAAATAAATGTGGCATTTATCAATGAATAATAAATAATCATCAAACTGTAAGTTAAAGGCCAACTTACAAACTGTTGAAGTTGGAAGTGAGGTAGTGGCTATGATAAAAATTGTACTAAGTTAGGATCTATACTAGCTTAAGGAAAAATAAAATTTTCTAGATAAAGGAGGAATTATGAAAATACCCATAAACTTCCAAATATTGCTACTAATGCAAATGCTCTCCAATCTTAACCAAAATTCATAGTCCTCATATCTTGCACATTATAAGACCTTCAATGCCTTAAAAAAAATCAAAGTGATCTTAGCCTATTCATTCTCAATTCGTGGCATGCTTTCTAGTTGATGCCTATATGAAATTTTGACTATTGATCCTCATGAATGCATGCATGAAAAATTCCTCCAATAAAAAAAATGATCACTATAAATCCTCAATGACGTAATAAAAGCTTAACTTTGACTAAGTTCATCCCAACACTTAATCATGCCTAATAAAATCCTTCAATTCTAACTAAACCTCAAGTGATGCTTGATTATGACCTTTCTATCAATGACAGGCTAGAACTAAATCATGCATTCTTCTTATCCCAATCATAAGGTTTTCTAAATGCTCATATTTCAAGCCTAAGTAAAATAAGTCAATTTCCTCAAATGAAACATGATTAAAAGTCAAACCATACATGCTTTGATGATAAACACAAGATAGAGATTAAAACCTATTATGACATGTTTCTAACCTCAAACTAAACCTTCAAAAAGTATTCTAAGACATACTCAAATCATATCATGAATTATCAAGGCATGCCATAACTAATATTTTTACCAAAACAATCTAAACAATAAACCTATCCACCAATATTTCAACTTCTAGCTAAATATGGTATCTCATGCTATAATTACCCAGAATTAATGCTAACACTCAAAAACACAACTTAACATATAAACTAAAATCTAGAGAGAAAACTTACAAAGATTACGTAGCCTGTGAAGCTTCCCACTCAAAGCTCAAAACTCAAGAACTCACTTAAAACACTTAAAAACTTCAAAGAACTAGAGGATGAGATCTCTCAAGAACACTCAAGGGAGTTTGAGGAAGTGAAGTGAGGAAGAAGGGGGTGGACTGGAGTTTATATAGGCTCCAAGGGGTGTGTGTGGCGTTGGCAAGGTGGCCTCCCATTGGGAGCTTTAGGCGGTGGTGATGATGCCGCCTAGCCTAGATCCTCCTTGGGTGGTTGGCTAAAATATTCTAAGTCTAACACGCAGAACGAGACTTATGACCATTCGAGAGAAAAATGAGCGGTTAGTGACATTCTCACCTCCTTATAATAAATTTCATCCCCAAAATTTGCTCAACGTCCTCGAAATTTGCTTAACCTTACTACGGACCCGTTCATACTGGCCCTCATGTCGTCTTCATGCCTTTGTGCATGTTCCGCATCATGGTCACTTCTTGGACAAAACTTCGCCCTCATGTCTTGTCACTTCTCCAATGACATGCTTCGAGTCAGATCCAAATACTTAACCCCATCCATCAAGTAGCACTTATACTTCCCACATTAGAATCTTCACCAGGTAAGCTTGGAGTCGCCATCTCATCCTCCATCGCGATCCTAGCTCAGCTCGTGGTCGTCCATGCGCTTCCCATCGCAGGCTATCTGGCATTCCTAGACAATTCCTCAACTAATAGGAAACTATTTCTACACATCCTAATGTTCCATCGTCCATTCCTTGTCCTCTACAACGTCTAGCCTCTGATACCTCATACATTCTATGCACTTAAAACTACTACCTCTCAGTAGGTGTCAGTTTGACTTGCATGCATTAACCGGGTCATACTTAGAAAATATCATAGTGTCAAAATAAAATACTTTCTTATACTTACTGCAGGATGAGACATGCCTTGGGAAGAGCCTTGGTTTTTCCTTCTCTTTTAGTTCTCTTTTCGAAAGTTTTCTTTCATGTAAAAAGTTTTCTCTCTTTTATTTTGAAAAATTTTATAGAGTCTATCATAACCTGGGTCTTGCTCTGATACCACCTTGTAATGCCCGTCCTTGTGGTGGGACTTTTAGAAAATTATTTTGAGAAAGAGACAGGAATTACCGTTTGTTTTAAAACTTTTTTCTTCCATGCCCAAGATAGACAAGACTCTAAGTTATAAAATAAAACATGCTTTGAAATCAAAAGAGAGTTACAGTAGAAAACATTAAACTTAAAAGGAAAAGGCCTCTCATACATTTAGACTTCCATGCTCTTTCCCTTGGGCCATGTCCATCCTGACGCGTTCTACTCATTTAGTTCCTGAGGGGGAAGGGGCATACATAAAAACTAAAATGAGTCAAATACATAGTAAGCATTACTTTATACAATAAAACTATACTAACATAGGTTTTCATTCATGCATTCATCACTCCATACGTATTATACGTACATAAGACATACATTCATTTAAAACATTACGAGGTGGAGTTTTTCTTAAAAAGTTTTATTTTCATAAAAAATTTCTCCCACCACGTGCCTTCATTTTCTTAAATGCGGTCTTCATTTGGACCTGGATTCCACCGATGGCCACAGGTTAGAAATCTTTTTTAGTCAAGGGGCAGCACTGGGTGCACTACCAGTACTAATTATCCGGCATTGCAATCTGCCCATTCATTTGGTACGCATTCATTCAGTTATGTTTTAAAACATTCATTCATTCAGTCTTTTCTTTCATTTCAATCCTTTCATTCCTTATTTCATTCATCAATGTCATTTAAAAACATGAGCTTAAACATCATCTTTCAAGGAATCACTTAAAACATTAGTTGAAGGCATCCTTAAAGCATAAGGCATAAGCCTCACATTTCATTTCATGAAAATACATACAATAGATACTACGTATACTATCGATTCACATGCATACAATTAATACTTTGGGGGGTGCATAAATAGGGATTGCCAATGAAGGTTATTATATACTATGTAATGTCCGTCCTTGTGGTGGGACTTTTTATAAAATATTTTTAGAAAGGACGACGGGAATTACCGTTCGATTTATAACTTTTTACTTGCATACCCAGGGTGCAGGACTTTACGTTTATAAAATAAAATGTGCTTTTAAAATAAAAGTGGTTTACAGTAGAAAACATTAATCTTACAATAAAAATGTCTCTTTTACAATTAAAACTCATGCTTAGACTTCCGTGCTCTTCCCCATGGGCCGTGTCCGTCCTGACCATTCAGTTCTTGCGAGGGGGGGAGGGACATGCATAAAAACTAAAATGAGTCGATGACTTGTAAGCATTACTTCATACAGTTAAAATATAACAACATAGGTTTTCATTCATGCATTCATCATTCATACATGCTATACGTACATGCGTGCAAGCATACATGGATTCATTTGAAAACATCACTGGACTGGATTTTCTTTTAAAAGGGGCTTTCTTTTCATAAAACGTGTCCCCTGTCAGTGCCTTCATTTTTTCAAGAGTGCGTAAGTTCGTGCGTTCATGCGTTCATCCATACATTCTTCTTATCACTTTCATAGGCCAGTACACATTGTTACGTCTCTTGTGTTGGGGTTAGCGGTCTTCCTTTGGACTCGGACTCCGCCCGTGGCCACGGGTTGGGAATCCCTTTTCAGTCAGGGGCAGCACTGGGTGCACTTCCAGTACTACTTACCCGGCATTGCAATCTGCCCATTCATTGGTACCATTTTCATTCATTCATGTGGCCGTTACGTATCTTCATATATTAAAGCATTCATTCATTCAGTCCTTTCTTACAGTCCAGTCCTTTTAGTTCAGCTCATGGAAAAACATCGTTTAAGACATGGGCTTAAACTTTCAGTTCTTTTAAGCTCTATCCTTCATTTAACAGTTCCTTCATGGAAAAAGTCATTTAAAACTTGGGCTTAACGTCGTCTTCATGGTATCCATAAGCATCATCTTAAACGTCGTCTTTCATGGCATCCATAAGCATCACCTCATGGCACTCATAAAAGTATTGGTTCGTAGGATCCATAAAAGCATCCGTTTTCATGTCTTTCATGCATTTTCATCAATTCATGGATTTTCATAGAAAATACATACAATAGATACAGCGTATAGTCATCCATTCACATGCGTACAATTAATACTTTGGGTACAAAAAAAGGGGCTGCCAAGGAGGGCCATACATACGTATACCTTTGAACAATTAGTATTTTCTTTCGTACAACGTCTTTCGTGTCTTTTTGTAAAGCATCGTAAAGGAAAAGTGTTTCATTTTAGTTTCTTTATATTTTAGAAAAATCTAGAAGAGTATGAATGTAACACCTACCTGGACTCCATGCCACTTGCATATCATGCAGTCCATTCATGTGCGTGTCAAATGGCAACCTACATGCATACACATAACCTTAACGTCATTCTCTATCTAATGCATAAGCAATTTAAACTACAAATAGAGCAACACATCACTTGGAACACTCTCCTTCTATCCCGTGTTCTTGCGTGTACTTTACTATGCTAAACCCTTCGGGGACCACTTACGGTCACCACATCTTCCAACTCAAGGTCTTGCCTTGAGTGCTCATCCACTAAAGTAAACCCATGATTCACCTTAAGATTAAGACACTAAGACCTTCGTCTTACTCTTCTTACTAACCACGTTCGATGCATGATTCCGTTCGATAGAATCACGCATCCCAATCCTAGATAAGACACTCATCACTGCCTCCATGCACCTGAGCTCACACTAAATCCTCATTCCCATCCATACAAGCCACACGACTCTAAGCCAACTCTGAGGCTTAAGCACCGTGTAACTGTGCTAAGGACAAATTACCCGTTATATATGGTGAATCAGTCCGGCAAATGTGTCTAATCAAATTACACATGTACCCTACCCCTTTATCACATGAGACCAACATATAGCATGTTGATCACCTGCTCGTACGGACAAGGGCCATACTCCGATACCAACCTTCTCTTAACCCGACTAGCATGACTCTTCATGCTACCCGTCCCTTTTGATAGTTTATCCCAACACTTAACACGACAAAACTCCATTCACTACTACGCCTTGTGTCACTTCATATAGCTCAAGACTACACCCGAGCTACACCATGACCTTGTCACGTCACCTGATATCCCACTACGTCATTTCTACGCCAACATCTAACTCATCACGAGTACGGTGCCTCGCATACTCCTAACACATCGTGACATTTCGTCACGATCCCTGCTACACCATTTCTATACTAACTCCTCACCCATCATAAGCACGACTACTAATGGTCATCTCACTTCGTGACATTCCCCAGTCATGCTTCTGCTGCGTACTCTTACACTTGTTCTGCTACTTCACACATACTCCTAGCCATGAGTCAATTACGGTGACACTTGTGATCTCAGACTAAAGGCTACGCCATAACTATTTCAGGACAGTGTTCCACAGTTTCCGACACTATTCATCACGTTTCACGCCCATCAATCATACAACCATCCTCATCTCTGCGACATGCCACATGTAGTGTCGCTGCCTCGTGGAGTACACTCCACGTATACTCCATTTTCACACACTACGCCACATCACCATTATGGCATACCAACCATATGGTGCATCACTCCACCACATGGGGTACACTCCACGTGTACTCCTTTCACACACGGTATGCCACATCACTATTATGGCATACTCATCATATGGTGGATCACTCCACGTGTACTCCCTTCATACATGCTGCGCCAAATCACCACAATGACATACCCGCCATATGGTGCATCATTTTACCATATGGAGTACACTCTACGTGTACTTCCTTCACACACAGTACGCCACATCACCACTATGGCATACCCGCCATATGGTGCATCATTCCACTACACGGAGTACACTCCACATGTACTCTTCCCATTCCATAATACCCCAGAAGGGTATATTTTACGTGGAGTACACTCCACATGTGGCATAGTGTATCAAGGGAGTACACGAGGAGTGTACTCCATATGGTGGAGTGATGCACCATACGACATGTATGCTGTAGCGATGATGTGACGTAGTGTGTGTGAAGAGAGTACACAAGGAGTGTACTCCATGAGGTGAATCGATACACCATGTGGCGTGTCACAGAGATAAGGATGGTTGCACAGTTGTTGTGCGTAGAGCGTGATGAGTAGTGTCGGGAACTTTGAAACAGTGTCCCAAAGTAGTTGGATTGTGGCCTGTAGTCTAAGGTGACATGTGTCACCGTGTAGTTGACTTATGGCTGGGAGTATGTGCGAAGTGACAGAACAAGTGTAAGAGTGCGCAACGGAAACATGACTGGGGAATGTCACGAAGGGACATGGTTGAACCAGAAGGTGCTTGTGATGGGTAAGGAGTTAGCGTAAGAGTCTAAGTGGTAATGCTTTTTTGTAAAATTATAATGATAATAAATAAATATCTATATATTGCAATATTCATATGCATATCCTCTTCAACATTTTTTTTAATGCCTTAACTTTCCTTTGTCGTATTAAACCAAACTTTTGAAGATAAGAGTCTAAGAGGCATTTCCAAATCAATGGTTTGCAATTCATAATATAACATGAATGATAGGATAGTACATATCATTTTTGTAATGTGCATAATAAATTACTGAGAAATTTGAATATGCACCATAAATTACAAAACTGAGAGGTCATATTGCAACTTTTTATAGTTTAGGATCAGGATGTATATTGCGAAAGGTAGTCTTAAGTGATACGACATCATTGAATTGGAAATTATCCTTTCTCTCATGCCTGCCCATGAGACAACTTTCTTTGCACGGATAGATTACCATATTTAGAATTTACAAATTAAAGATGTTCTTCTTTTGATAGAAACAATAATGATGGCATTTCTGCACCTGCATGACATTTCTGATTTCTGAGTTTTGTACTTTTGATTTATGATTTCATTATGTTTATAATTAGGTAACGTTTAAGAATCCCAATTCAGCCAAGAGAGCTTGTCAAGACTCAAAACCACTATCTTGTGATTGATGAAAGAACAACTACTAATTGATGGAAAAATTTCTGATTTTTTGCATACAATTTGTTGTGTATTAGAGTTTGATTAAAGCAATGTATGTGTTTTGTAATATTTTTAGCAAATTAGTTCAAACAATGTAATATGTAGTGGATTGCATCGTGTATGTCGCATGCATTTGACATGAAGAATATATATGTTTTTTTATACATGCATTTAGTTATAAAATTAATTAATTGTTTATAGGCTTATGCTGTATTCAAGAGTTGAGTTTTCCTTTAAAAGCCATCAACTGATTTTAATTCTGAGCCAAATGGAGACAAAAGCCACCAACTGATTTTAATTCTTAGCCAAATGGAGACAAAATCTTTGAAGTCTAATTAATAATAAATTAGCTTTTGTAAAAATTAAAAAAAAAAGATACAATCTGGAACCCAAATTTCTGGGTTTCAAAAACTTGAATTCATCCAGGTTTCGGCCTAGGTTTGATACCTGGGTTCCGGTCCGGGTATACCCGAGTTCCCGGGTCGGAACTCGGATGAACAGTCCCAACCATTTGATTCTGTTGGAAACACTAGAACTTTTGGACAAGTGGCGCCACCTTCCTCAAAATCGAAACCCCATTGCACTTTTGCCCTTTATCTCATGTCTTGGTTCAATAAATCTCATGGCAATGTGGTCTTTCATCACGCTAAGATCTTCCTCAATCTCTTACATGTGTGCATGTGTGCTAAGTCGCATGTGAGGAGTATGGGTGTGTGCATGGTGACCGGAATCTCCATCTCTTCCCAGTGAGATTTTTCTCCAAACAATGTCTTGGACATTGTGTGGCAAAATGCACCAAAACCTTTGCCCTAACCGTCCACCTCAAGGGATTTTCTTACAAAAATCCTTCTAGAAGCCCTAGTAGGCGTGTAGCCCCTAACTCCATGGGCTCCGAACCCTAATTTTACTACAAGACCGAATTCTACTTGGGCTTGGGCATTGACGCCCCGACTCCCACGTATGAAAATGTGAGAATCGTGACGTCGGGATGATAACAACACGGGTCACGCATCCCAACGAAATGTGCTCAAATGTGTGCAACATGCAAAAGTGCACAATAAAAGTCACAGCAAATAAATTAAAAGTAGTCAACTAAGTACCAGAATTGTTTAATACAAATATCCAAAATAATAGCCGTTAAAAAGTTATACAGTTATCCATTAAAAATATAATACAACTCATATACATACATGAGTGGGAAACAAATTCCATAATCCAAAAGCAAACACATGTCATTCTCTTCACGGAGCTGATCCCTCAGGCTCTTCATCCTCATCTGTATCAAAATCTACGGTACCATAAAACGGTACCGCAAGTAAGTAATAACCCAAACAACCCATGAGATAAAAGTGCATTAATGCAACCAACATGCATGCATATAATAAAATACGCCTTGACCTCAAAACATCATTTTCCCCGAAAATGAATATTTTCCAACACACGCCAAAATCCCATTTTGGCTCAAAAATATAATCCGTCATTTTCCCAGAAAATGATTCACATAAAAACCAACCATTTATCGGACACTGTAGGCGAGAATCACAGGTGGGACTATATCACCATCCCTACCGCGTGCACCGTAGGCGGGAATTACAGGCGGGACTCTACCACCATCCCTGCTTACCACCATCACTACAGTTCCTTTCCACACAATGAGTACTTATCAGAGCACTGTAGGCGGGATTCTGAGGCGGGACTATACCACCATCCCTACCGCGTGCACCGTAGGCGGGAATCACAGGCGGGACACAACCACCATCCCTGCTTACCACCATCCCTACCGCGTGCACCGTAGGCGGGAATCACAAGCGGGACTCTACCACCATCCCTGCTTACCACCATCCCTACAGTCTCTTTTCTTTTTATCACATGAAAATCCAATTTTTAATAAACACATGAACATGAATGCAATTACACGAAAACCCAGTTTTCATTTACTAACATGAACATGTGTGCAAATATGCCATGTACATAAAACAACACCAATATCCAATAACCAACTAATGACAACACAATCCAATCACACAAACAACTCCATCCTCCAATCCATCCGACCCCCTTACTCCTCGGACTCAGTCCGGCATAACCAACCAGTTCATAGTAAAATGAGTTAGTGCAAAAATACATTTAAATCACGAAAGTTATTTGGAAAAAATACATATAGTGCTATATAATAATGTTCGAAGGATCACGGAGCTGCAAGAAGTGGTGGCACAGCAATGGGATAGTGAAAAATGCACTGTGGCCGTGGGTCTCAAAACCTCACTTTTGAATGGGGACAAACCAAGACCTGAAATTGATAGGGTAGGGCTTAGGGATGTCGGTGAAGCTAGTGGTGGTGGTGACTGGCCGTGCGTGGTGGCGTAGAGGGCGGTCGAAGACCACAAAGCCCAAGACGGAGATGGAGATAGATGGGCTTCACGGCGGTATATCGGGGTTAAGGATGGGTGCATTGGGTTGTTAGGAGGTCGAGGATGAAGTGGTGAAGAGATGGTAGCCGGAGGTGGCCCGACGGCGGCGCTGGAGCGAAGAGAAGGCCATGGCTTTGAGCTGTTCGTGGGGACTCACGGGGGCACGAAAGGAGCTGAAAATGGAGGGGTGTGATCGCCGGCCAGAGGGGAAGAGGTTGGGTGGGGTGATGAGGCACACGGCGGCGCTGCGGCGGCGGGCTGGGTGAAGCGAAGCAAGGCACGGGGAGAGAGGAAGAGTGGACGCAGCGCGCGGGAGAGGAGAGAGAGAGGGAAGAAAAAAAAAAGAAAAAGAAGAAGAAAGAAAAAGAGAAGGAGAAAAGAAAAAGGAAAAGGAAAAATGGATGGAAAGAAATGAGGTTCAATCCTCATATCTTGAGTCACAAAAATAATCCAACGAAAAAGATTTTAAAACAGCAAGTCAAATAAAATAATTTAAACGTAATGGTAAAATGAAAATAAAATAATTCAATCCAACAATCAATTAATTTAAAATGAATAACAATTTAAATGCATAATAATAATTAATATTAAGAAAACATATCAAATTTAATTTTCACAAATTAAAAATCATAAAAAATAAACCCACTAAAAATCCGACAATTTTAAAACAAGAGAATAAATTTTTGAATTAATAAAAATAATCATTCAATAAAAATAGACTAAAATATGGGGTGTTACATGGGCCTTCCTGAAGGCCTCATATGACTTCTATTCCAACCAAATTCCTCAATGGGCTATTCCTCCTCTTTTGGCCCAAATTAACAATACATAATAAAATGCATAGAAAGCTTAGCAAAAATCATGGTCGTCACATTCAGTTTTAGTTGGGCCTTTCGTTCAGCCTAAATAGCTTACTAAGTTAGGCCTTAGCCTTAGGCGTCACATTGGGGCTTGTCTTGGACCTATCTTTAGACTCTTTATCTTATCAAGTGTGGACCCTTACTTTAACCAACTCTTGGGCCTTCTTCAAATCCATCTAACTTTCATGGCTTGTTATGGACCAAATACCAAGCCCATTAAGGTGACAAGTCTTCTTAATGTCACTTGTCATCCTACTATTAGCCTCTTGGCAACCTATTTTCATAAAAAATTACATTGCTTTAAAAATCTTTAAAAATCCTTGTTAAAGCAATGGTGGAAGTCATTTTGCCAAATCATGATCCAAAAACTCTCTTTTCTTAAGGATCATAACTTCCACTTGACCAAGGTCATGGGTTACTATTGTCAAATCCTCAATATTTGAAAATGTTACCAAGTAGTCTTGAGCGGGGTGTTACAAGAAACATTAAGACACAATCCCTTCTTGCATTCAATACCCGTAGTGCTCACAGCAGCCTTGAATTTATCAAGCTTAGCAGGTGAAGATCTTACAAACCTCACCACACTTTTAACTCATACAACGAAATCATTCACATCTTTCAAAATGTAGGTCACAATAAGATTTAGAACATGTGCAGTGCATCTCACATGTAAAACACTCACTACCTATGATTGACTTAAGATACCCCAAAGCGGTTATTAGGAGAGGCATTGTCAACCATTATTGTCACAACCCGCTCCAACCCTTGCTCATCTATGCAGCCTCTAAGGCTTTATGTGATATTACTTTTTGAAGAATATTATGTGATATTTAATATTTTATTTTATGTTAAAAACTCTATTGTTTAGATGGATTTATTTCTCTTAAAAATATTTTGTAAACTATATTATTTTATTTTAAGATGAAAAATAGTATTTTGTGATTTTATAAAATAAATTTTGAATTTTAATTTAGTCCTATTGTATTTTATTTTATCTATCTATTATTTAGTTAAGTATTTTTAAGTGTTTACATCTCCACCTCTAGATCAAATTAGAAACCCTAGAATGAAGGGCCTAGATTAAATTCTCCAAACCCCAGCTTTTTCTTATTTTCCCCTCCCATTTCTCTGTCTTCCCTCCAGCTAAACCCACCCAGCTACCCCTTCCCCTTCCTCTTCCCCTTCGCAGTAGCCCAGCCCCGCCGCGGCCAGCCTCGTTGCCACCGCACATCTGCTCCACCCCATGCTGGCAACCTCCCAACTTCATCGATCCCCTCCATCACGGGTCTCCTCCCACAGCACAACCATGCTCAACCTGTTTCTCTCTCCCCGAATCTCCCTTCTCCATGCCCCACCGCATGCTGCCGCGAGACCCAACCCCTCACCAGTCGACGACAGCCCCTCACGGCCTCACCAATCATAATGGACCCAAATTGACTTGTTCGAGAAGTCACTCTCTAGAATTAGGGAAGAAAGGAAGAATGAAGTGAAGAGAGAAGAGATGAGTCTGTAACTTGTATGAATTATCCGTTGGGGACTTTCCCCCTAAGTTCTTCTATTTATAGTAACTGTTTGAACAAAACAATAGTGTTTTAACAACACTTGTTGTAGTTCCCGTAAGTAAAACGATTGCATTTACAATTAATAAGAAGAAAAAGACATTAAATAACAACATTCTATTAAAAGAATGAAACTAATTTTGCATCACACAACGTCGTTCTCAGCTTCTCCTTCACAACTAACTATCATCAACCACCTTTATATTTCTGACTTATGAACGCAAGATAGAATCTTCCCTCATCAACGCACCTTGCCCCTTCCATCTCACCATACCAAGACTGCAATGCTTCCACTCCAGCACTACCTCAATCCATAACACACCCTCTCCCTTTAAAGCACCTTGCCCACAAGGTGAGGGAATTGCTGCCGAAGCTTCCAGTATGGTTCCCATGTGCAATCTTCCACTCCAACAGCTTCCCATTGAATCAAGACTTCCACCAATGCTCTATTGTCCTTCTTAACACTTCTTCTCTCTATAATTTTCTCAGGTTGGGGCCTTAACTCCCCTTGCAAGTTAATTGGGGGTAAGGTAGAGAGAGGTGTAAACTGGTCCCCAATTTTTTTCTTCAAGAGAGAAACATGAAAAACTAGATGTAAAGTGAATCTGAGGGTAAACATAATCGATATGCCACTTTGCCAATTCTATTAGTGATCTGAAATGGTCCAAAATATCGAGGTGAAAGTTTAAGATTCCTCCTGACTACCACAGGTTGCTGTCTATAGGGTTAGAGTTTAAGATAAACCCAATCCCCCATAGAAAATTCCCTGTTAGTCCTATGCTTGTCATAATAAAACTTCATTCTATCTTGAGCCTGAGATAAATTGGGTTTGAGTGTAAGAAGAATTTGTTCACGAGTTTGCAATAGCTGGTCCACTGTCTGATTGGAAGTCAAACCAGGAATATAAGCTTGAAGCCTAATTGGAGGAACCCCATAAAAACTTCAAATGGAGTTAGCTTTGTGGAAGTATGGAATGTGGAGTTATACCACCATTCAGCCAATGAAAGCCAACCCCTCAATAAAATCCATTGAGAGATCAATCCATATTTGCTCAGGAATAGGTAAGGGCTGTAAAAACCTAGCTGGAAGGACATTTTGAATCTTATAACTTTGACAGGTGTCACATTCTCGAATGAATTGCTTTACATCATGCTTGAGACCAGGCCAATAAAATTCTAGTCTTGCTCTGTTCAAACACTTGTGGAAAGCAGAATGGCCAGCAGTAGGACTAGAGTGCAAGTAATTCAAAATTTGTGGTTTCAAGGACAAAGAGTCAGGTACAAAAATTCTGTCTTTCTTAAACAAAATGCCATGCCTCAGTTTACATGAAGAATTAGAAGTAGGATCAAGCTACAATGCAGTGATTAGTTTCTGCATATCCTGATCTACATCATAAGCTACTTTTAATTCTGAGAGCCATGTTGGTGTAGGGTATGATAAAGCTGCCAGTTCCCCAACTACATCAATCTGATCTTTGCGGGACAAGGCATCAACCGCCTTGTTCTCCACACCTTTCTTATACTCAATTGTAAACTCATAGCCAAGGAGTTTAGAAAGCCATCTCTGCTGTGCAACAGTGCCAATCTTCTGCTCAAGTAAATATTTAAGGCTATGGTGGTCAATTCTGACCACAAAAACACTTCCCAAAAGGTATGACCTCCATTTCTTAATAGCTAGCACTAAGGCTAGGAACTCTTTTTCATAAGTAGAAAGAGCTAAATTTTTTCCCTTCAAAGCCTGACTTAAAAAGGCTAAGGGTCTTTGATCTTGCATCAAAACTGCTCCTACTCCAGTTGCACAAGCATCACATTCAATGACAAATACTTTAGTGAAATCAGGTAAGGCAAGAACATGAGGGCTTGTGACAGCAACTTTCAAGGCATTAACAGACTCAGTAGCAGAATCTGTCCAAGCAAAATCATCTTCTTTTAACAAAGATGTCAAAGGGGCAGCAATCTAACCATAGCCCTTAATAAATTTTCAATAGTAACCTGTCA
Source organism: Juglans hindsii (assembly GCA_003123825.1). NCBI lineage: Eukaryota > Viridiplantae > Streptophyta > Magnoliopsida > Fagales > Juglandaceae > Juglans > Juglans hindsii. The sequence continues at coordinate 575,373 of QEOW01001060.1, forward strand.
AACCTAAAAAAAGCTTTTAATGACTTCACGTTTTTAGGTATTGGCCAAGTAACCATAGACTCCAATTTTCTAGGATCTGCCCTCACTCCTCTTTCGAAATTCGATGCTCCAAATACTCTATTTCCTGGCATGCAAAAAGTTGATGATGTTGTAATGTTTGCAACACAGTAGATAGATGAGCTAAATGAGATGGCATATCTTTGTTGTAAACCAATATGTCATAAAAAAAAACAATGACAAACTGTCTAAGGAATGGTCTAAAAACTTCATTCATAAGGCCTTGAAAAGTTGAAGGGGCATTAGTAAGACCAAAAGGCATTACAAGGAACTCATAATGCCCTTTATGAGTTCTAAAAGAAGTCTTATGAACATTCTCATCCCTCATGCGTATTTGATGATAACCTGCCCTAAGATCCAATTTAGAAAAAATTGAAGAACCTGAAAGTTCATCCAAGAGCTCATCCACAACAGGATTGGGGCATTTGTCTTTAATAGTGACTTCGTTTAAGGCCTATAATCAATGCACATTCTCCATGTGCTATTAGACTTCCTGACTAGCAAAACAGGAGAGGAGGATGGTGATTGACTAGGCCTAATAACTCCAGAAGTCAAGAGCTCCTTAACAAATTTTTCAATTTCTGTTTTCTAAAAAAGTTGATATCTATAGGGCCTAACAGTAATAGGAGAAGTTCCCTGCTTCATGTTAATCTTGTGATCATGGGATCTATTGGGTGGCAACCTAGTAGGTTCATCAAAAACATCCTTATACTGCTATAAAAGTTGTTGTACTTGTTCATCTTGCAAAGGTGAAGACTCAATGGAGTCACAAGCAACTAACTGCAGAAAGAATCCTTTGTTGCCACAACCAAAGGTCTTAAAAGACTCATCATCATCAATAAGATCAGACTGAGGTACTGTCAATCCTTTCAAGGAAACTGTCTGACCAGCACACTGAAATTGCATATTCATATTCACAAAATCCCAGAGAATAGGACTTAATGAAGATAACCACTGGATACCAAGAACTGCATCACATCCTCCCAAAGGAAGAGTGAAAAAATCAACTGTGAATGGTATACCCTGAATTAACAAGGGAACAACCCTACATTTTCGAGTACTGTTAATAAGCTGACCATTAGCCCACTTAACATGAATAGTTTGGCCCAATTGCAAATGCAACTAACATCGAGCAGCCACTGCAGTATCCACAAAATAATGTGTACTGCCAGTGTCAGTTAAAATTACCAACTTTTTCTTGCCAATATAAGCAATAAGTCTCATTTTCATAGGTCCCCCAGCTCCAACCATAGACTGAAATGAGATAGAAGCTATCTCAGCTTGAACTTCCACAGGCTCAACAACCACTTCACCATTAACATTAGCATCCATTTCACAACTAGAATCATCAAATTCCATACCTTCTAACATAAATAATTTTGGCTTTGTACACTTATGACCCGGTTGCCATTTGTCATCACAGAAATAACGAAGGCCTTTTTTATGCCTTTCTACCATTTGAGACTTAGAAACCTTATGATAAGGAAGCTTAGCTAAAGGTGGAACCCTTGGTGTCCCTAAAATTGAAGGAGTTCGTCCAGACTTCAACATACTCAACTCTAGACTAAACTTACTTGAATCAGTAAATGAACTTCTCCAAGGCTTCCTTATACTCACCACATATTGTTCTTGAATTTTGCCTAAGCCAAATGCATTATTCAAAGATGAAGGATTTAACATCCTTACAGGTAGCCTAATCTCATCACATAAGCCACTCAAAAAATAGCTCAACTTATTCCTCTCTAACAAACCTTTAATACGATTGGAAAGAATCTCAAATTCAGCTTTGTAGTCATTAACTGTACTAACCTGCTTGAGTCTAGTAATTGACTCCGTTGGATCATTGTATGGAGTAGATCCAAATCAAATTTGAACAGCTTTGATGAAGTCCTCCCAAGAGTAAAAATTTCCTGCCTCAATGGCATCCTGGAACCAAACCAAAGCCTCATCATGCATGTGGAAAGAAGCAATGAAAATATGTTGACCAGGAGGGACCTGGTGATACAGAAAGTACTGATTCGCATGATAAATCCATGGTGATGGATTACCACCACGAAAGCGAGGAAAGTCTAACTTAATTCCTCTTACAAAACCTCTGTCCACAAGTTCTCTGTTACGCACTCCTTTCATGCCTTCCTCCATATCTTCGTTTCTGTGCAGCGTTTGTTGATCTTGATTATCTCGATGTATGTTACCAGGATCCTCAGAATCATGACACGAAATCTTTGAGATTTGTTGTAAAACCTCCTAAAACTTCTTATCATGTGCTTCTCTTTCCAATCTCACAGCCTCTTGTTGCTTCAACAATAAACCAATTGCATCTTCAATTTGTTTTTGTTGTCGATCTTGTTGCTACCGTAAATGATTCATTGAATCAACTATTTGAGCATACGAACGCATTCCTTCTGCCATGGCTGATACCAACTGTAATGGACCCAAATTGACTTGTTCGAGAAGTCACTCTCCAGAATTAGGGAAGAAAGGAAGAATGAAGTGAAGAGAGAAGAGACGAGTCTGTAAAATGTATGAATTATCCGTTGGGGACTTTCCTCCCAAGTTCTTCTATTTATAGTAACTGTTTGAACAAAACGATAGTGTTTTAACAACACTTATTGTAGTTCCCGTACGAAAAACGACTGCGTTTACAATTAGAAAGAAGAAAAAGACATTAAACAACAACGTTCTTTTAAAAGAATGAAACTAATTCTGCATCACACGACTCCGTTCTCAGCTTCTCCTCCACAACTAACTGTCATCAACCACCTTTCCATTTCTGACTTTTGAACACAAGACAGAATCTTCCCTCATCAACGCACCTTGCTCCCTTCCATCTCACCATACGAAGACTACAATCCTTCCACTCCAGCACTACCTCAATCCATAACACCGATCCCCTCCTTCACCATGGGACTCTCTCTCCCCGTAACCAGATCGTAGGCCGAAGCCTCTCCTTCTCTCTCGATTTTGCAACCACGCGCCGCCACCAGCCACCACCACGAGCCTCTTCCATGTCGTGCCTTAACATTACAACCTCCTCCTCCCTAGATCCGACGGTCCCCCAGCTCCCGTGCTTCTCCATCCCTCTCTACCCACGGATCTCCCTAGATCTGGTGCCTAGCCGTCATCAACCACCATGCCCCGCCACCCATGGCCACCTGGGGTTAACCCATGACTCATCTTGAGCGCCACCTTGCCCAGCCAGCTGATGCCTTGCTTCCTCCCTCTTTTCCCTTTCAGCTTCCAACATCCACACGGCACCTCATATCGCTGTGTTTTCGATATACGTAGTTGAAGTGTTAGGCATTACTGTGCGGTTTGTATCATGGTCGTAAGTAGTGTGGAGTGACGGGATGTTGTGCCGTGGGATGTAGTTGGTGATGTGGCAGTATGCTGTGATGTGATGGTGTTGTGCACAGTGATATGATCACTATGCAATTACAGAGTGGCAGGATGCCACTTGAAGGGTTGGGATGAGCCATGTAGTTTGAGGTGCGGTGTAAAGTGATGGGATGTGACGTAGCTATTGTAACGCCCGTCCTTATGGTGGGACTTTTTATAAAATGTTCTTAGAAAGGATGACAGGAATTACCGTTCAATTTAAAACCTTTCACTTCCAGACCCAGGGCGCAAAACTCTACGTTTATAAAATAAAATGTGCTTTTAGAATAAAAGAGGTTTACAGCGGAAAATATTAATCTTACAATAAAAAGGCCTCTCATACAATTAAAACTCGTGCCTAAACTTCCGTGCTTTTCCCCATGGGTCTTGTCCGTACTGATCATTCAGTTCCTGTGAGGGGGGAGGGACATGCATAAAAACTAAAATGAGTTAATGACTTGTAAGCAATACTTCATACAGTTAAAATATAACAACAAAGGTTTTCATTCATGTATTCATCATTTATACATACTATATGTACATGCGTGCATGCATACGTGCATTCATTTGAAAATATCACTGGAGGGGTTTTCTTTTAAAAGGGGCTTTCCTTTCTTTAAAACGTATCTCCCGTCAGTGCCTTCATTTCTTCAAGAGTTCGTGCTTTCATTCGTGCATTCATGCATATATACATTCTTTCTTATCATATTCATAGGCCAGTACACACTGTTACGCTCCGTGTGTTGGGGTTAGCGGTCTTCCTTTGGACCCGGACTCCGCCCATGGCCACGGGTTGGGAATCCCTTTTCAGTCAGGGGCAGCACTGGGTGCACTACCAGTACTACTTACCCAGCATTATAATCTGCCCATTCATTGGTACCCTTTCCATTCATTCATGTGGCCGTTACGTGTCTTCATACATTTCATGCTTTCATGTCTTTCTTGCTTTTCATTCATCCATTCATGTCAGCTCTAAAGAGTTGGAGCTTTCATTCAGTTCTTTCTTTCCTTTAACAGTCCTTCCATGAGAAAACATTTATTTTCATGAGAAAACATCATTTCATGAGAAAAACATCATTTGGGGCGTAAGCCCGAAAATCGTCTTTCCTTTTTCAGTTCATTTCAGCTTTATCCTTCGTTAACAATTCATTCATGGAAAACGTCATTTAAAACATACATGAGCTTAAACGTCAGCTTTCATGGCATCCATAAGTATCACCTTAAACGCCGTCTCTCATGGCATCCATAAGCATCACCTCATGGCGCACATGAAAGCATCAATTCGTAGGATCCATAAAAGCATCTGTTTTCATGTCTTTCATGCATTTTCATCAGTTCATGGATTTTCTTGGAAAATACATACAATAGATACAGCGTATAGTCATCCATTCACATGTGTACAATTAATACTTTTGTTGCGTAAAAAGGGGCTGCCAAGGAGGGCCGTACATACGTACCTTTGAACACTTAGCATTTTCTTTCGTAAAACGTCTTTCGCGTCTTTTTGAAAAGCATCCTAAAGGAAAAGCGTTTCGTTTCCATTTCTTTATATTTTAGAAAACTCTAGAAGAGTATGAACGCAATACTTACCTGGACTCCATGCTACTTGCATATCATGCAGTCCATTCATGTGCGTGTCGGATGGCAACCTACATGCATACACATAATCTTAACGTCAGTCTCTATCTAATGCATAAGCAACTTAAACTACAAATAGAGCTACACATCACTTGGAACACTCTCCTTCTATCCCGTGCTCTTACGAGTACTTTACTATGCTAACCCTCGAGCACCACTTACAGTCACCACATCTTCCAACTCAAGGTCTTGCCTCGAGTGCTTATCCACTAAAGTGAACCCATGATTCACCTTAGGATTAAGACACTAAGACTTGTGTCTGACTCTTCTTACTAACCACATTCGACGCATGATTCTGACCGATGGAATCACGCATCCCAATCCTAGATAATACACCCGTCACTACCTTCATGCACCTTAGCCCACACTAAATCCTCATTCCCATCCATACAAACCACACGGCTCTAAGCCAACTTTGAAGTTTAAGCACCATGTAACTGTGCTAAGGACAGATTACCCATTACATATGGTGAATCTGTCCGACAGATGTATCTAACCAGATTACCCATGTACCTTACCCCTTTATCACTTAAGACCAACATATAACATGTTGATCACCTGCTCATAGGGACAAAGGCCATACTTCGATACCAACCTTCTCTTAACCCGGCTAGCATGAGTCTTCATGCTACCCGTCCCTTTTGTCAGTTCATCCCAACACTTAACACAACAAGACTCCATTCACTACTACGTCTTATGTCACGTTATATAGCTCAAGACTACCCCCAAGCTACACCATGACCTTGTCACGTCACCTGACATCCCACTACGTCATTCCCACGCCAACTTCTAACTCATCACGGGTACGGTTCCTTAAGTACTCCTGTCACATCGTGACATCTCGTCACGTTCCCGCTACACCATTTCTACACTAACTCCTCACCCATCATAAGCACGACTACTAGTGGTCATGTCACTTCGTGACATTCCCCAATCATGCTTCCGCTGCGCACTCTTACACTTGTTTTGCTATTTCACGCATACCCTTAGCCATAAGTCCATCACGGTGACACTTGTCATTTTAGACTACAGGCTATGGCATAAATACTTCGAGACACTGTTCCATAGTTCTCAACACTACTCATCACGTTCCACGCCCATCAATCACACAACCATCCTTACCTCTGCGACACGCCACACGGAGTGTCGCTACCTTGTGGAGTACACTCCACGTATACTCCCTTTTTACACACTACTTCACATCACCATTATGGTATACCCACGATATGGTGCATCACTCCACCACATGGAGTACACTCCACGTTACTCCCTTCACACACACTATGCCACATCACCATTACGGCATACCTGTCATATGGTGCATCACTCCACCACATGGAGTACACTCCACGTGTACTCCCTTCACACACGTTATGCCACATCACCACTATGGCATACCCGCCATATGGTGCATCATTCCACCACATGGAGTACACTCCACGTGCACTCCCTTCATACACGTTACGCCACTTCATCATTATGGCATATCCGCCATATGGTGCATCACTCCACCACATGGAGTACACTCCACATGTACTTTCCCATTCCACAATATGCCATAAGGGTATATTTTACATATACTCTCCTTATGCCACACTACGCCACACACAGATTACACTCAACGTGTACTGTTCTCATTCCACATGCCACGTCACCAATACAACACATACTCCACAACCACACTACACAGCACAGTCCACAACACTTCATAGCACACTTCCCGACTACGCTCCACACTTCACTACACAGAATGCCCAACACTTCACTACACAGCACATCACAATACAGCGATCTCCACAATACTAACAGCACAGTCCACAACCTAATCAACTAATCAACATCTAACATAAATAACGAAGGATAAAGGGTTATACCATCGACAGGATAACCCATGCATTGCTTGCTGATCGTCACAGCCGATGATGTTGGAAGGATCGTACATGGTGGCTAACCCACGTACAGTGACTGTTTGGGCATTTGGATAGCTAAGTGTGCTCTTGGAAGGGCTTGTGGTGGCCTTGTGATGGTGGCAAGGAGTGTAACACAGCGGAACTAGCCGTGTACAATGGCGGTCAGCCACGCGCAGTGGCTGTCTATCATGTGCAATGGCTACCCACCTCCTAAAGTGGTGGTTTGGACCTAGGGTTCGGCTAAGGGAGGTTGCTGGTGGAGCCGTGGAGGCTCTGTGGTGGTGGCACGGCGGTCCACGGTGGTGGAGGGAGGAATAGCCGTGTGTGAGGGGGGAGAAGCTCGTGAGAGAGTGAGAAAGAGTGTGCATGCATGGGTGGCAGATCGGGGCTATGGGAGGTTGGGATGGGTCGATGGTGGCTAAAGGAGGCTGGAGATGGTGGTCACACGCTGTGGGTGGCAGCGTATGGTGGTGGAGGGAGGAGAACCCGTGCGTTGGAGAGGGGAGAAGCCCGGGCGGTGGAGGGAGGTTATGGGCCTCGGGTCACGTGGAGGAGGAAGGGGGAGACCAGGAGGAGCTTGTGCTGGTGTCCGGTGGCCAAGGTGGTCGCGCACGGCGGTGCTAGGGATGTGTACAGTGAACCCATGCATGGAGGAGGCCACGTATGTGCATGGGAGGAAGGTGGTCGTGAGGTGGAGGTTGAGCTTGCTGGAGGATGATGGCCGGTGGGAGGGGAAGCTGCCGTGGAGGTGGTGGCGCTGGAGGACGGCGCATGGTGGCGCAGCAACGTGAAGCCCATTCGGGATGTGCATTGCCGAGGGAGAGGAAGCGAGAGCGTGAGAGAAAAGGGCCGGGATGGGATAACTCACAGGAGGGAGGAGGTGCCGATGGCGGCACCGGGCTGTGCGGTGGAGCAGTTCGGGCATGGTGGAGGCAACGTGCAGTGCAAGCCGAAGGAGAGAGAAAGAGAGAGGGGAGGGAAAAGTGAGGGAGAAGGAAGAGGAGCTGGGGTTTTATTCTAAAATCCAACGTCTGGGGATCTACGCAACAATCTAACGATGAGGGATTAAAACACTGATTTGAAAATGCGTAAACATTAACTTAATTAAAAGCACTTAGAGGAATTAAGGTAGAATATTATTTAAACTAAACTTTAGTTTATGAAATAATATTCCTTCATCATTAATAAATGATGAAGTCTTATTTAATATATTTAAAAGATAATACCATTTAATTAATTAAAGCTTTCAACATAATTTAAATCCCATAATATTTTAAATAACTGGAATCATTTTAATAATAATATTAAAACGATTTCCGACAATTATAATATTTTTGGAGCTCTTCAAAATATTATAATTGTCGTATTTAAAATTAAGCTTAGTTCAATAACACTATAAATACTCCTTATAAATATTTTCAGTACATTTAAAACACTGGGCATGTCTTAGAAGTCACCTAATATCTTTTGAAGCACGCCATCGGGGTTCGGCACGCATGACGAGACTCACAGTCGTTAGATAGAAGGGGCAGACAATCACATAATTTCTGCCCTCGGAATTTGCTTACGTCAGAAAGAAGGAACGTACGCCAGAAAGAGAGAAGCATACGTAAGAAGGAAGGAGCGGGGTGTTACAGCTATGATGTGGTTATACATCATGTAGATCGAGGGAAGTGTCGAGATAAGCCAAGTGGTTGGACGGATTGTGTTAAAGGTTACGTTGGTTGGATTCGAGTTGGGTGTTGATGTCGGTATATATGAAGCCTGTATGCACAAGTGGGTGTTTTAGTGAGTTATAAGTTGGTCTTAGTTGATAAAGGGGTGAGGTACATGTGTAAACTAGTTGGACATATGTGCCAGACATATTTACCATTGGTAATGGATAGTCTATTCTAAGCATGAGCACACAAAGCTATGCTTCAAGGTTGGCTTAAAATTGTGTATTATGCATAGTTAAGGTTACGAGGAAGTGTCGGTTAGATTATACATGGATGGAGGAAGGGATGTGTGTATTGTCTAAGGTTAAGATGTGTAACTTGGTTGGTCCAAGTTATGCATCGAAGTGGATGGTTCAGTATGTAGAGAGAACGATGAAGGTGACTGTGTATCTCAGCCTTTAAAGTGAATCAATGATGTTCACTTTGAAGAATAAGAACTTGGAGTAGAATGCTATGTATTGGAAATGTGACCTTAAGTGGGTCACAAGTTACAATCCTGAGAAAAATGAAACGTGATAAAGGAAATCATAGAAGATGGAATGTGATGAAAGAGTATGTCTAGATGAAGGAAGTACGAAGTCGTGTGTAGTTTATGTATTTTCTAAGTTTAAGTTATGCACTTGAGAAAAGGAATAATGTGAGGTCATGTATGCATGTAGGTTGCCATCTGACACACACATGAATAGACTGCATGCAATGGAAATAGCATGGAGTCCAGATAAGTATTATGTTCATACTTTTTATAGTTTTCTAAATGATATGAAATGAATGAAAATGAAATGTTTTCTTTATGATGCTTTATGAAATGAATGATGTTTTATGAAAATATGCTATGTATGAATGTTTAAAGGTATATGTATGTATGACCTTTCTTGGCAGCCCCTATTTATGCATCCCAAAGTAATATTTGTATGCATGTGAATGGATGATATACGTAGTAGCGATTGCCTTTATTTTTAGGAAAATAAAAGTTAAGGTTTATGCTCATTGCTTTAAATGATATTTGAAAGGATGTGATGGAAGTGTATTTTTAAAATGATGCTATGGAGAGGATTTTAAATGAGGCTATGAAATGGATTTTAAACGATGCCATGAACTGATGTTTAAGGATGCCATGAGCTAATGTTTACGATGATGCTCATGCTTATGCTTTTAAGGGATGCTTTAAATGTTAAGGTTTAAGCTTATGCTTTTAAATGATGTTTATGAAATGAATGGACTGTTGAAAGGAATGAAAATGAAAGGAATGAATGAATGAAAGGAAATGATTGACTATTTTAATGTATAAAAATACATAACGACCATGATTGAATGAATGGGTACCAAAGGACTGGGCAGATTGCAATGCCGAGTAAGTAGTAATGGCAGTGCACCCAGTGCTACCCCATGACTGTGGGATTCCCAACCCGCGGTCACGAGCGAAATCAGGTCTAAAAGACCTCTAACCCCAACACACGGGGCATAACAGTGTGTACTGGCCATTTGAAGGTTTAAAGAATAAATGAATGTATGTATGTATGTCTAGTTTTTTTATGAATGAAAGTGCAAGGAGTGGGAAATATTTTATGAAAGGAAGACCTTTTTAAAGAAAAACCCCACCTTGTGAATGCATGACTAAAAACCTATATTAGTATATTTTGACTGTATGGAGTAATGCTTACTGAGTATTCTTGTTTTTATGTATGTCCCTCCCCCTCTCAGGGATAAAGTGAGGAAGAAGTGGCAAGATAGACATGGCCCAAAGGAAGAGTGACTGCAACCTAGGCGAGTTTTGTGTAACGTAGGAAATGAGGTTTTGTAAAAAGCCTTTTTATTTAATTTTATGATTTCCGCTGTAACCCTCTTATAATCCATAAAGTAGGTTTTATTTTAAACGAAGAACTCTTTCATATCTTGGGAAGGAAAGTGAAAAAGTCTTAAAAGGATCATTAATTCTCGTCCCTTCTTCTAAAAATCATTGTCTAAAATTCCAACCACAAGGACAAGGGCATTACACCTCAATTTCTAAACAACTCTCTATGTACTCCGTATAGTTTATTCATTTCCTTTGCCAACGTGTGGCGAGAAGGAAGGTTAAGCATAGATCCCAAGTACTTAGAATATACTTGAAACCCTTCACCCTCCACAAACCGAAAGGCTTGTCTACTATGACCATACAAGCTAGGTGTCTCCTACACTCCTCCGGATCATACTTTGTATGCAATGTTCCGATCCCGGGTGGGTCGGAGAGTTACTCCTTGTCCATTAAAACCATATCTCAACCATACAATTAGACTCCAAAGCTTCAATGACGCATAAGACTCACTATTTCAAATCAACTACTCCAATACGATTAATCTAAATATCACCAAATGTCAAAATAAACATCAACCTTCTAGAATACCAAGTTGACGTAGCAAAACCAAACTATTGAATAAAATCTCCAATAACCAAAGTGCTCACATAGCCTTATACATGCTTTCTATTCTTGATCCTCAGCTGAAACATCTAAAACATCTGAAAATATTATAGAGATAAGGGATGAGTTATAAACAACTCAGTAAACAGAGAACATATACTAGTACATAAACATGAGCCTTTTCAGAGAGTTCAGATTACAGATCTAAAAACGTGTTATCGGAAAATCAGAGCTAAAATTCAAACTGTTCATATTCAAAAATCAACTATTCATATTCAAATACAATTTTCTCATAGTTAGAAACCAACTACTCATATTCAAAGACCATCTGGAGTAACATGACTAAACATCTTCATCTTATCATATCATATCGTATCGCATCATATCATATCACCATATCGTATCATATACCATGTTTAACTCCCATGGTAGGGTTGTGCTATCCCTGGTGCCAAACCAAGAAGTATCACAATGTGAATATTTCCTTTATTCATTCTCGAAACCCCAAGTGTGCACTCAAGAAAGAACATGTAGAAAAAACACTTGATTTCCAAAGTGAGTGCACTCATGTCATAGATGTTGGTACCAACCATATAACATAATCAGAGCCATTGCATCATAACCAAGAACAGAATCAGATACAGAATTAGAAAGTCATGCCAAAGGTTTTTCAGATGCATATCATATCAAACAGAGTGCTAACATATTCATATAATTTTCACATAATAAAAACAGATTCAAAACATCTTCATATAACATGCACAAAATTTCCAAATTTCATATTCTCTCTTTTGCACATTTAAAAAATAGCATGTCAAAATATTGCTTATATCTACACCAGTCATGTTAGAAAACATTTTCTCTTTAATACAAATTTCATGAGTAATGCAAAACACATATATGAGGTTGTTTTCACATTCCTTTTCAAAACATATCATGCACATTTTCATAAATCAACTTCAATTCATTTCTTTTTTATGCAAAGTCTAGTATAAGAACCTTGCTTACCAGACTCTTCAAGTTTTCTAAAAATCTTTACAACAATGTCAAGTAAAATTGATCGTCGCCTAAACATAATTAATACAAACTATTCTTAACACAAATACACTGACACATCTAAAATAAACGACACAATTAAACGGCCCCACGACAACAATTTCCATAGAATTCTTCTCACTTAGTTACTACTAAACCACAAAGTGACTTTCCAACATCACCTGTTTAAGACATTTACACTTAAATTCTCTTTTGAGCCTAGCCTAATACAAAATATTATTGTGGTGTTCTTCCTTAACTAAAATCAATCCAACTTAAAATCTAACCTATTAGAAATAATGGGCACACTTAAGATATATTTATATATATAATATAAAACAAAGCCCAACTTAAAATATATTCCTAACTTATAATCTCTTAACATAAAACCCAACTCAAACACAAGTCCAATATTACATCTAGCCTAAAACCAAAAGCCCATGTGAACAACCAATAAAAGAAATTGGCTAACACACTAAGGTGGGCAAGATAATTAAAACTTCAAAGCTTACCCTTTGTAAAAAATAAGTTTCATAAGCCTCTTTTTAATTGACAGCAACATAGGCGAGAGGGAAAACAAAATAAAAAGTGTTGGCAGCAGAAGTTACCGAGAGAGGAACGACGTTGTGTGTTGGGATAGTGGCTTGAGCCAAAAATCATTGTGACGCACTCTGCTTCCCACATGAGTGGTGGAGAAACTCTGGAGAGAGAGAGAGAGAGAGTTTTACCAAGGGAACAATTGAGAATGATGGAGGTAACCTATGTTGGTGGCTCACGGCGGCACAAGATTGGGGATGGTTATTCAAGGTGGTGCAAAGGCACCGTGGCTTGCGGGCTTCTTGGTCGTGGCGTTGCCAGAATGCTCTATTTTGGGTGCAGTAAAATAGGGGCTTTTTGGTTTGGTTTATAGTGGGAGGTGCACAAGTAGTGGTGTGCAACGAGGCTTTTGCTTACAATTGGTCTATTCCAACTAGGGTGGTGCTATCGCAAGGTGGTTTCTGTGACTTGCTACTTGTGGGACAACAACTAGTGTGGACGAAGGGTTGTTGGTGCATACAGGGGTAGCGCTATGGGTGGAGCCTTGCAAGTTGGTGTTAGGCGATGCCGGGGTGGCATGTGTCTATAGTGGTGTAAGTCAGAGGCTTGAGTCAGTGCACCCTAGCTACTTCTATCACGCAGGAGTAGAGTGGTTCTCATGTCTGGTGGTTGAGGATAGTAGATGAGGGAGAAGGTGAAAATAAAACTGAGAGAGAGACCAAGAGGAAAAAAAAAAGGAGAGAGAGAGAGAGAGAGAGAAATCATGTGGGTCTTCTGGGCCTGGGTTGTGGGCTTGGGCTTTGGATATTACATTGTATCTCCCCCCCCCCCAATAGGTGTAGGGGTAGGGGTTTGGATAGAGGTAGGGGGAATGCACTAATGCTAGTATTTGGATTTGACTCATTATCCATTCTCATTGCTCACAAATGCTTAACATGATGCAAAAATCACATAATCATGAACATAATCTGGAAAAGGTGATTGCGAGAAAAAGCAGAGTAATTTTGTTCGGTTTGAGCGTGATGAACCCAAGGTATCCGGTGAGGCAGGTCGATTGAACCCAAGGTAGAGGTTGGCATGATGCTCTCTGCTCTCTTTTGGTATCAAGATAAAGTTACTTACAACCAAGAAGAAGAAGGAAAAAAACGCTATCCAGGTAGAGCTAACATAGAAGAAGGTAGAGCTATCCAAAAAAAAAACCGAGTCAGAATAAACGGATATTCTGAAATCAACTATGGGCTGGGTAATCGAGTAACTGGAAGTACACTAAAATCAGGTAGGGTCAGAATAGTTAATTTCTGGCCGGGCCGGATCGGGTGAACAGTCCTAACAACAATTTGGAGTTTTAGTTTGAAACCCCGAATCATATTAGGTTATGGTTTCAATTAGAAACCCTAAAATCATCTAGGGTTCAAACTAAACCCCTAAACTAATTTAGGCTTAGAATCCAAAACCCTAAATTTACAAACACAAATTACAATCATAAATTCACAATCCAATACACATAAATCAAAATCCAATCTCCACAGCACACATAAGACATCTCATCTTCCAAATCCATTGATCGTACCCATCCTCCATAGTCCAATCGATTGAAAAACTCAAAAAAATGCTCAGGATAGAGGATACTTACAGAAAGTAAGAGAACTTGAGGGAGACGCTTAGAGACGGAGAAAGCTATAGGCAGCAATTGCAAAGGCAACGACAATGGTGTGAGGCTGCGAGAGTGAGAGAGGGTAGAGAATTCGAGAGAGTTAGAGAGGGTGCTGAGTGGGTCTCGACTTGAAGGGGGAGTTTTAGGGAATTATTAAACAACGTCATTTTAATATAAGTATATATATTGTTTTATGAACACACACACACACACATATTGTTTTAGAATATCTCCATCCTAGGTGCATGCATGACACTTGGCAAATTTGTGGTTGTTTTCTCTTGGTTAGGTGTGAAGCCCTTTGGTCGAAATCCTAAGGCCTCTTGGGGTCGTGGGCATGAGACCATTGGTACCCCTATGCGCCTTTTCACTTTTTCCCATGCTTTTATTCCTCTTCCCCAAGTGTCTTTCCTAGAAACTCTCAAAGCATGACAAGTGGTGTGGGAAAGGGTGGTGGTTTGTGGTGGTCGAGATTCCTAGGAACTAGGATTTGTTGTGTTCTAGGCGCCCCTCATGATTAGATGCTTCTAGAAATTTCCATCCCCCTCCTTCATGTGTGACAAGTGTCAAAAAGGGTGGTGGATTTTCATGGTTGGCATGCACTTTTCTTGGTCGAAATCCTAAGGCCTCATGGGGTTTCGTGCCTCTGATTTGTAGTAGCCCTAGGTACATCTTCCTTTTCCAAATCATTGCACAACGTTTTTGGAAATGGTCAAGATCTTGTGGGAGACCTGTGGGGTCCTTTTGGGTTACCGAAACCCTAATCCTATCACTCCCTTTACCCCATTTCACGTCTAGGTTCATTGTGTCTAGTGAGTGAGATGTGCATGTGTGACACATGGCAAATGGTTGGTGAGAAGGGCGTGTGCCCTATGTGTGCTGCTCCTTCCACACTCCTCTCTACTTTTGGTTTCTTCTAGAAGCCCTCTTGCATGGTTGCCAAGTGGCGAAAAAGTGCTTGCCTTGAAAGCCTTTTCCCTATGTTTCAAATGATGGGACTCCTAGGGAAAGAGCAAAATTAGGTCTTCCTCTTCCCAAGTTGGCGCCACATGCCCTAACCTTGGTTAGGTTTTGCCTATTCCTCAATTGCCCTTCCCTTCCCTGAATACCACATAGCCTTTTGGACCTCAAGTGTGTTTGGATGCCTAGGCTAATAGGCCCAAGTGATCTCTTTAGGACTCCAACTAGTCAAACATTGGGCTAGAAATTCTAATTAAACTAAAATTATGATAAAGAAAATATAAGTGCATAATTTGGCACCCAAAAAATATCGGGTCATCACAATAAATACATTTGTTACAAAAATGACGTCGTTTTGGTAATGAGTTTATTTTTTAGTTCCACAACGTTGTTTTGGGGGTTAAGTTAAACCTAATTCTGCTCCNTCTCTCTCTCTCTCTTTCCTGCGGGCTACGATGATGCACTCTCAGAACCTCTCTCCCTCTTGCAGTCGGCATGGCCCGCGTCTTCGTTTCCTCCTCCTCCTCTCCTCTCAGATTCTCCATCTCGCAACTGTGGGTTGGCTCCATGTTTTTACTAGTTCAGGATTTGTTTTGTTTTGTTTTTTTATTTTTGTTTTGTTTTTTTCCCCAATTTGTTGTGTTTTGGGTTCATGTGTTGTGAATTTGTAGTGTATTTTGTTGTGGATTTGTTGTTTTCTTTAAATTTTTTTTCCGGCTGTGACAGTCATGCATAGGCAGTGGACGGTTCACCCCCACACTCCGAAACATGGACAAGGGCTCTACCCCGAAATGCGGTGGCGGATTCTTGGGGGCAACCCCCTCCTTCTGCCTATGCCAGGGCAGGGTGTGGGAAGCGGGCAACCTGCTTCCGTTGCTTACCAAAAAGCACCAAAGGTGAGTATTGATTGCATTTTTCAGCTTTTTCTTTTTTTATTACATGATATTTTGCTTATCATTTTTTCATTATTTTATCTTTTCAGTTTAACATGTTCCCTATGCAATGTAGACTAGTAGGTTATATACACTACAAGAGAACCTCAAGAGGCCAAAAAGTATCATGATAGCTTCTTATTTCATGCAACATCTTTATTTCTTGGAGGTTTTTTTTTTTTTTAATCTTTTGTCAATCCGAAGATAAGTAGAAAGGAAGCTTGAATGTTGCTGATGTCTTCTTTCGGCATGCCCATCCCAAGCTCATCCAGCTTTCTTGAGAATTTTCAAAGATTTTTCCTTTGTAAACTTTAATGTTATGATGAATGATTTGGTTTATAACTCTTAGTATCCATTTAAAATATAAGGAGTGTAGTTTGTTTTTGGTGATAATATACCTATATGCTCTTTTCTCTCTATTTTTAACCTTTTTGCCTTCCAGTTGTTTATTGCCCACTTGGGTACTTATAATATCTCAGTATATCTGTGAATAATAATGAAATGGTTGAATTAAGATGTTTTATTAGGTTTTGGAAAATGAGAGAGAAAGAATTGAGTAAAAATACTTTAAAGTTAAAAAAACTATTTGAATATAATTTTTGTTTTGAGATTTGAACAAGTTGTATTATTTTTTGTGTTTTTTTTTTTTTTGGAGTTTGTGAAAATTGCAATGATTAAAGACTCGCTTGGTTACACAAATGAGATAAGAAGAAATGAAAGTTAAAAGTTGAATAAAATATTATTAGAATATAAGTTTTTAATATTATTCTTGTTTGTTTTTTTTTTTTTTTAAGTAATCAACCATTCATCATTAATTTAGCAAATGTTGGATACAAGGAGGGACTCCCTCCATAGAAATGCTCTCCTCAGAGAGTTTTAATGCATCCTTAGCTAAACAATGAGCAATACAATTGGTAATCCTATGAGTATATTGTGCAAACCCTTGAGACAAATGCTTGAGCTCAAATTTAATGTCTTGAATGATCATTCCCGTTGCACTCCAATCCACTTCCTCCCTGTTGAGATCATTAACCACATTGAGAGCATCCCCTTCAAGTAGTAATCTTGAGATTCCTAGTTGTTTGCAGAAAAGAACTGCTCTGAGGGCTGCCATTGCCTCTGCAAGTTTAACATCAGGGACCAGCTTCCTTGAGGATCTCAGAGTTGCTATCACACGCCCTTCCCAATTCCTGACCACTACACCTATCCCCATTCTACTACTTGTTCTGTCAATAGAAGCATCCCAGTTGGCCTTGTAGACATTCAAAGGGGGAGGTCTCCATGGTCCACTTTCAGATGGCCTTCCATGGTCCACTTCCATGTTACTGTGTAACCCCCGCTCCTTTCTTCTTACGTAAACTTCTCTCTTTCTTACGTAAGGTTCCTCCTTTCTGACGTAAGTAAATTCCGATGACGGAATTATGTAACAGTCTGCCATTCTTTCTGACGACTACGAGCATCGTCATGTGTGCCAAACCATGACGACATGCCTCTCGAGATATTAGGTGACTTCTAAAGCACGTCTAGTGTTTAAAATGTACTGGAAATATTTATATGAGGTATTTCCAGTATCATTGAATTAAACTTGTTTTTAAATGAGACAATTATAATATTTTGAAGAGCTCAAAAATATTATAATTGTCGGTGATCATTCTAATATTAATTATTAAAATGATTCCCGTTATTTGAAATATTATTGGGATTTAAATTATGTTGAAAGCTTTAATTAATTTAATGGTTTTATTCTCTTAAATATATTAAACAAGACTTCATCATTTTATTAATGATGAAGAAATATTATTTTATAAACTAAAGTTAGTTTAAAATAATATTTACCTTAATTCCTCTAAGTGCTTTTAATTAAGTTAACGTTTACGCATTTTCAAATCAGTATTTTAATATCTCAACGTTAGATCGTTACATGGATCCCCAGGCGAAGGGATTGGATTATAAACCCAGACCCTCTCTCTTTCCCCTCACTTTTCCCTCCTCTCTCTCTCTCCTCCCTCTCCCTTTCGGCGTACGTAGCACGCAGCTCCTCCCACGCTGAAGCCTCCATGCCTCAGCCTGATGCCGCCGTGCGTCGGCAGCTCTCACCGCCGGCACCGTCGCACTCCTCTCCCTCCAGCGAGCCTCCCCGTGGCAATCTCTCCCTCTCATGCTCTCTCCTCCTCTCCGTTGGAAGTGCAAAGCCCGAATGGGCTTGATGCACGTAGCACCGCCGTACGCCGCCCAACGGTCCCACCACTCCCACGGCAGCTTCTCCTCCTGCCGGCCATCATCCTCCACCGAAGCCAGCCCCTGTTACGCAGCCCTCCCTCCTCCCTCACGGCAAGTACCCGAAATGGGTCTCTAACCCATTTCCTCACCATGCGCCGCCATACACGGCCTCCCACGGCCACCCAGCACCACCATGGACCTCCCCTACCTCCCCCTTCCTCCTCCCTTGGACCCGAGGCCCATAGCCTCTCCTCCATGCACGAACACTCCTCACGCATGCATGGCTTTGCACTCCTCCACCGCCGTTGTAATACCCGAGTCCTACTACGTAAGTCCTTAAGGGTATTATTTTTAAGACTTTGAAATATTTTCTCTTAAGCCTTTTAAATTTTATTTAATTAAGAAATGGCCCAAGTATTCTCTACCTTAGGATGGGTAGGTGAGAAAATATCTTCCTATGCTTGAATCCCCACCATCCATCCCTTAGTCTATGAGATAAGCCTTGACTAATCTACTAAAGCCCTTCATCCATTTCACCCATAGGAAGCACCAAATAAAGACAAAGAAAAGTCTTCATGTTCTCCTCCCAAACTTGTATGATAAGCTTTGACCAAATCAACCAACCCATTTTCCTTCCTTGGACGAAAGCTTCCTATGTAAGCCATAGAATTTCCTTTCCTATCCCTTACACGTTGGCTTACAAGAGAAGGAACAAATTCCTTCTTTCTCTTTTGCGCCCATTGGTCAAAAATACACCAAAAGGCAAAATCAATTGCTTAGTTCCCTTAAACGTCGATCCTCACCCAAGAAAAAGAAATAAAATTTCATCTTCATTTTCAAGAGCTAACCGATGCACAACTTCCTCTTCTCTTCTTCTCTTTTCTTTTCATCTTCAAGAAAACAAGCTCCTTTTATCGCCCTTAAGTTTGTGACTCCATAGTAATAGAAGAAGAAAAATATTTTCTTCAAAGCTTGGAACCAATGCTTGATCTTATCTTCCAAAGGATGAAATATTGAAGGTAATAAACTCTTGGTTCACTTCCTTGCATGATTTTCATATGGATTTCGAATTTCACTATTTTCTTACCCATGATGTTTCAGTTTTGGGGTTTAAAACAGTGATATTGTTGCTCTTCATCCGCACGGGTTTACCACTATTTGGTCCTCTATCTTACCTCTTGAAAGAGGCTAAGAGTTTAAGGTAAAAATCATAATTTGACTTATTTATTTTAATGTAATTCTGGAAGCTTTTTAAGTTGTTTTAGCTTGTGTTTTGGTGTAGTTAAATTCCTATATCGCAAATAAATATGTATGCCCTATTTTTAGCCCAAACCGAATAGTTTTATAGTTGTTTTGCTATGTATATTCTTATATTTCAAAAATACTATGTTGTTATTAAACTTGGTTTAATCATAAGTGATGATTAAAATGATTTTAAATTATATATGTTGGTATTATGTGTCTTGTGTTGGTTGGTAATCTATTTTTAGGAAGCTAGAGGTTTGGTTTAAAGGTTTTACTTGGTCCTATAATTTTATATCTTGCTCTTGAAAGGTATTAAGTGAGTAAATCATAAGTTAAGTATTTAAAGGTTTTAAAGTTTCTTAATGGGTGACCTTGCCATACTTTATGCTATTTTAATTTTAATGGAAGGTTTTATCTAAATTAATATATTACTTATATGAATAAGTTATAGCTTAGTTAGTTTAGATATAAGAGATTAATTGTGCTTGGTATATTATGATATGCAAAGTTGTCCAAGTACCCCTAACCCATGTCATGCCATGTCTTGATGTAAAAGTAGCCCACTTATGTTGTCCCTCGTTGGTTAAATTCTACCTAACCCGAAAGTTCAAAATGTTGATAAGCTAACCTTTTTATAATGAGGGATTACAAGTTGATTAAAAGGCATGTTTTCTAAGCTTGTTAGCCTACTTGAGATGCCTAAATCTATTTTAAAGCCCATTGTCGAGAATTCCAGATTTTTATCTCCTAGTGTCCATAACTCAAAGTGAGCTTGAACCAAAGAGACCTTGCTTGAAGCCTGTGAATTCTTAGCTATTTTTCATATAAGCTTTTAAAATAACCTTTCTATGGACAGCTAGCATGTCTTAATATTTAAGTTATTTCTTTCGTAAGTCGAGGTGAGAAGTAGTCATTTGGGTTAATGTTAAGCATGGAAGGGGCGTTAGATTGTAATATCGTGGCTTTCTCTTTTTAAATGGAGGGCTAAAGAATATTGTATGAGTATTAACATGTTTATGGTATTTATTGGAATAGGACCTATATTGATGATGGAAGTATCGAGGAGCGTAGAGGTAAGTAGCTATGACCATTCTTCTTACACAAACCTTTCTTTATGAAAGAATGTCTCTCTCTTATTGTAAATGTTCTT
Organism: Juglans hindsii; assembly: GCA_003123825.1. Classification (NCBI taxonomy): domain Eukaryota; kingdom Viridiplantae; phylum Streptophyta; class Magnoliopsida; order Fagales; family Juglandaceae; genus Juglans; species Juglans hindsii. The sequence continues at coordinate 596,205 of QEOW01001060.1, forward strand.
CTAAAGAAAAGAGTAAATGAATATAGTATGTACAAGCCCTTTCTTGATAGCCCCTGTTAAGCATCCTATCGATTATAATTGTGTGTATGTGTATAAGGTAATGCATGCACGTAGGTTCTAAGTCATGAGGTTTCCATACATGCTCTCAATAAACTTATTGATTATCCCTATATGTAGTATAGCATGAAAATGCATCTTTTCATGAAAATGCATGTGCATCAAAGTAAGAAAGATGATGAGAATGTTTTGAATGTTTCATGCCTTATGCTTCAAATGATGCTTTAAATGAGTTTGAAAATGCCCCTATGAATTGATGCTTTTAATGACACGAAGAAAGTGTTTTAAAATGCCCATATGAACTCATGTTTTAAATAATGCGAAGAAAAGCATTTTAAGATGTCCCTACGAACTGATGTTAAATTGTCCCTATGAACTGATGCTTTATGGATGCCATGGATAATGATGTTTAAGCTCATGTTTTGAAAATGATGTTCCTTCATGAATGTACTGTTAAATGAAAAGATGATGTTAAGTTCATGCTTTTAAATTACATTTTCCATAAATGAACTGTTAAATGATGAAATGGACTGAAAGGACTGACATGAATGAAAGAAAGAAAGAAAGGACTGAATGAATGAACGTTTTATTGCATGAAAATACGTAACGGCCACATGAATGAATGAAAAGGGTACCCAATGAATGAATGGGCAGATTGCAATGCCGGACAGTAGTACTGGTAGTGCACCCAGTGTTGCACCCTAACGGAATGGGATTCCAACCCGTGGCCACGGGCGAATCCATTGGCCACAGGGCCGCTAACCCTAGCACGCTGGGCGTAACAGTGTGCAGTGGCCTATGAAAGTGAAAAGATGAAAAGCATGAAAAGTATGTTTATGCATGAAAGTATGGTTTACTTCCCAATAATGTTTATGCATGAAAGTATGGCTTATTCCTTAAACTATTATGCATGAAAGCATTGTCAAGAATAGCGAAAATGTTTATGTATGCATGTTTCAAAAGAAAAGAATAGATGCCTAGTTTGTTCACTGCATGGTGTCCTACTTACTGAGTATTCGACTCATTTTGTGTTAAATTTTTTAAACGTCCAGGTAATGATGAAAAGGTTGGGGAGCAAGGTATTACTGCAGAGGGAGAGGCAGACGCTTAGGACCTTCCCTAACAAGGACAGTTATGTTACGAATGATAGGTTATGTTATGTATATTTTGGGATGGACTCTGAGAGTACCTTATGGATGAATGTTCAAGTAGAATGTCCATTAGGTGTTTCCTTTTATTAAATGAAAAATTTAGAATGCACGAGTGTCATGTCCATGCCGATGGCATGTTATTAGAAAATGATGAAAAAGAAAGAAAAGAAAGAAAAGGCATGTAAGTCAGGATCTCGTCCTTCCTGGGATGGGGTTGTGATAGCCATGCACCGCCACCCACAGTGGGTAACCACCCTCTCCGGCACCCTCAGGCCACCATCAAGCTATATCAACCACCCATGGCCCCGATCTGTCACCCATGCACGCACACTCTCTCTCACTCTCCCACGGCCTCTCACCCACTGTGCGCCCAGATCCGCCGTCGTGAGCCACTGTGGTGCCACCTCGACGCCACCACGAGATCCACCGCATTTCCCTTAGCCAAGCCCTAGGTCCAAACCACCACTTTATGTGGTGGGTAATCACTGCACGTGATGGACAGTCACTGCTCGTGACTGACAGCCACTGTACACGGTTAGGTACGCTGTGTACCGCCCTTCATAGCCACCATCACGAGGCCTTCACGAGTCCTTCCAAGACCACACTTAGCTATCCAAACGCCCAAACAGTCAACGTACATGGGTTAGCCGCCACGTACGACCTCTCCGACGTCATCGGCTGTGACGATCGGCGAGCAACGCACGGGTTATCCTGTCGATGGTATAACTCTCTATCCCTTGTTAATTATGATAGATATTGATTAGTTGATTAGGTTGTGGACTGTGCTGTTAGTATTAGGGGAATGACTGGGTTGTATTGAGATGCGCTATGTAGTGCGCTGTGAAGTGTTGGGCGTATGTGTGAAGTGTTGTGGACTGTGCTGTTAGTATTAGGGGAATGACTGGGTTGTATTGAGATGCGCTATGTAGTGCGCTGTGAAGTGTTGGGCATATATGTGTAGTGTGGTGATGTGATGTGCCATATATGTGAAGTGTTTGGCATATCTGTGTAGTGTGGTGATGTGATGTGCCGTGTATGTGAAGTGTTGGACATATTGTGCAGTGCTGTGTATGTGAAGTGTTGGGCGTATGTGTGAAGTGTTGTGGACTGTGCTGTGTAATGTGGTTGTGGAGTTGTGCCGTAATGATGGCGTGGTTGTGTTGTGCAGTGTAGTTGTGGGGCATGTGCTGAATGGATGTCGTGGCATGTGAATTGGAAACAGTACACGCTAAGTGTACTTTGTGTGTGGCGTACTGTGGGATAAAGAGAGTATATGTAGAATATACTCTCCTGGCGTATGTGGAGTGGGAATAGTACATGCTGAGTGTACTCTTTGTGTGATGTAGTGTGAGATAAAGAGAGTATATGTAAAATCTACCCTCCTGGCGTATTGTGGAATGGGATGAGTACACGTAGAGTGTACTCCATGTAATGGAGTGACGCACTATACGGCGAGTATGCCGTAGTGGTGATGTAGCATAACGTGTGGAAAAGGGAGTACACGCGGAGTGTACTCTATGTGGTGGAGTGATGCATCGTATGGCGGGTATGCCATATTGATGATGGGTTGTAGCGGGTATGAAGGGAGTACATGTGAAATGTACTCCATGTAATGGAGTGACACACTATACGGCGGGTATGCCGTAGTGGTGATGTAGCGTAACGTGTGTGAAGAGAGTACACGTGGAGTGTACTCTATGTGGTGGAGTGATATACCATATGGCGAGTATGACATAATGGTGATGTGGCGTAATGTGTGTGAAGGGCGTACATGCATAATGTACTCCATGTGGTAGATTGATACACCCTATGGCGTGTACGCCATAATGGTGATGTGGTGTGTATTAAGGGAATATACGTGGAGTGTACTCCACGAGGCAGCGACACTCCGTGTGACATGTCGCAAAGATAAGGATGGTTGTGCAATTGATGGGCGTGGAACGTGATGAGTAGTGTCGGGATTTGTGGAACAGTGTCCCGAAGTAGTTATGGCGCAGCTTGTAGTCTGAAGTGACAAGTGTCACCGTGATGGACTTATGGCTAGGAGTATGCGTGAAGTAGCAAAACAAGTGTAAGAGTACGCAGCGGAAGCATGACTAGGCAACGTCACGAAGTAACGTGGTTACTGACAGTCGTGCTTATGATGGGTGAAGAGTTATTGTAGAAATGGCTAACGGGAACGTCACGAGATGTCACGATGTTACGAGAGTACGTGAGGAACTGTACTGGTGATGAGTTAGAAGTTGGTGTAGAAGTGACGTAACAGGATATTATGTGACGTGACAAGGTCACGGTGTAGCTTGAGAGTAATCTCGAGCTATGTAACGTGACATAAGGCATAATGGTGAATGGAGCCTTGTCATGTTAAGTGTTGGGATGAACTGTCGAAGGGACGGCTAGCATGAAGAGTCGTGCTGGCTGGGTTAAGAGAATGTTGGTATCAGAATATGGCCCTTATCCCTACGAGCAGGTGATCAACGTGTTATATGTTGATCTTAGGTGATAAAGGGGTAAGGTACATGTGTAATTTGGTTAGACACATGTGCCGGACGGATTCACCATATGTAATGGGTAATCTGTCCACAGTATAGTTACACGGTGCTTAAGCCTCAGAGTTGGCGTAGAACCGTGTGTCTTGTATGGATGGGAATGAGGATTAGTATGGGCTATGATGTATGAAGATAGTGACGAGTGTACTGTCTAAGGAAGGGATGCGTGACTTAGTTGGTCTAAGTCATGCGTCAGAACGTGGTTAACGAGAAGAGTAAGACACATGTCTTAGTGTCTTAATCCTAAGGTAAATCATGGGTTCACTTTAGTGAATGAGCACTCAAGGCAAGACCTGAGTTAGAAGATGTGGTGATCGCAATGGGTCTTTGAATGTTTTAACATAGTAAAGGGCACGTAAGTGCATGGGATAGAATGAGAGTGTTTCAAGTATAGCGTAGTTCTATTTATAGTTTAAGTTGCTTATGCATTAGATAGAGAATGACGTTAAGATGATGTATGCATGTAGGTTGCCAGCTGACACGCTCATGAATGGACTGCATGGTATGACAGTAGCATGGAGTCCAGGTAAGTATTACGTTCATGCCCTTCTGGAGTTTTCTAGAAATCACGAAAAGAAAAGGAAAAGCTTTTATCTTTAAGAAAATGCTCACGAAAGAAGATGTCATGCTTTCAAACGTATATGTACGTACAACCCTTCCATGAAAGCCCATTTTTACGCACCCAAAGTTATTAATTGTATGCATGCGAATGGATGACTATAAGATGTATCTATTGTACATATTTTCAAAGAAAAAAAACTGATGTAAATGCATGAAAGACGATCTTGAGCCGACGCCTTCGTGGATCATTCGGACCGACGCTGTCACGAGCGCCGCGAGGTGATGCTCACGGACACCGCGAAGGCCGACGTTCAAGGTGATGCTTATGGATGCCGCGAAAGGCGAAGTTTGAGTCCGTGCTTTATGTTTTATGGACTGTACGAACTGATACTTTTGTGAATGTCGCGAGGTGATGCTCGTGGACGTTATGAAAGAGGACGTTCGAGCCCATGCTCATGAAATGATGTTTTCTCATGAAAAGAAATGTTTTCTCATGTTAAATGAAAGAAAGAACTGAATGAAAGCTCCAGCTCTTCAGAGCTGGCATGAATGAATGAATGAAAGCATGAAATGTATGAAGATACATAACGGCCACATGAATGAATGAAAGGGTACCAATGAATGGGCAGATTGCAATGCCGGGTAAGTAGTACTGGTAGTGCACCCAATGCTACCCCCTATGAGAAGGGATTCCCAACCTGTGGCCACGGGCAGAATCCAGGTCAAAGGGCCGCTAACCCTAACACACGGGGCGTAACAATGTGTACCGGCCTATGAAAGTGAAAAGAAAGAATGTATGTATGTACATTTGTACGCATGCACGAACGCACTTTAAGAAATGAAGGCACTGGCGGGTGAAACATTTTACGAAAAGAAAGGAAAAATCCCGTCCAGTGACGTTTTCAAATGAACGCACGTATGCACGCATGCATGTATGTATAGTTTGTACAAATGATGAATGCATGAATGAAAACCTACGTTGTTATATTTTAACTGCATGAAGTAATGCTTACGAGTCTTCGACTCATTCTAGTTTTTATGCATGTCCCTCCCCCCACAGGGAAGGAAAGGAAGCACGCGCCAGGACGGACACGGCCCATGGAGAAGAGCACGGAAGTCTAGGCACGAGGCTCAAATGTAAGAGAGGCCTTTTATTATTAAAATTGATGTTTTTAGCTGTAAACTTCTTTTATTGCAAAAGCACATTTTTATTTTATAAACGTAGAGTCTTGCACCCTGGGAAGAAGCAAAAAGTTTTAAATCGGACGGTAATTCCCGTCGTCCTTTCTCAAAATATTTTATAAAAAGACCCACAACAAGGACGGGCGTTACATACTGTCATTGGCCTCCTAAATTCCTTAGACAGATTTAAAGCAGACAATGCCACCCTTGAGGGATTCTCAAATTTCTCTTCAAACACGAAAACATTTCTTCTCTTCCACACCTTGTAGGCTGTGCAGGCAAATACTTCTATATCGTCTTCATTGAGGTTTGATAACACATGCTCCACTACCTCTTTAAATGATGTAAAACTGACCTTCATCTTCTGCAGGCTTCTAGAGCAGACAGTCCATACATCCTGCACTGAAGGGCACGACCATAAAGCATGCATGACGGATTCTGACTCCAAATTACATACTGGGCATGCTGAAGCTTCCTTGATTTTCCTCTTGCTGAGATTGAGGTTTGTTGGGAGAGATTCATGGGTGACTCTCCATAAAAACATTTTGACTGCACTTGGTATTTGTGATGTCCAGATTTTGGACCAAACTTCCTTCTGTTTAGCTTGAGTAGAAGTTTGTCCGACTGAGTTCTGAGACATTGTTCCCAATAAATGGTAGGCACTCTTGACAGTGAATAGTCCATCTTTAGTACACCTCCAAATAAGTTTATCTGGATTGCCACTCCAGCTGGTAGGTATCTTATAGATGTTAAAGATGTCTTCTTCTATAAACATACTCCTCAGTGCAACCAAGTTCCAGGATTTGGTGTGGTCATCGATCAAATTACTAACCTGTCAGTGTGCATACTCCTTAGTATAGTCTTTGAAAATCTGGTCAAAGGTCTTGGTTGGCAAGCAGAGACTCCTCATTAGTCAGAGTAGTAATATAATCCAAGAGCTGCAGAGAATTAATCAAGGTGATTTTAACGACACCATAAAGGGCCTCCAAGGTGAAGTTAACCAAACACTAGCTGATGAGGAAGTTAAGTGGAGGCAGAGGGCAAAGCAGTTAGGGCTAAAGGAGGGAGATAAGAACACAAGTTACTTCCATAAGTGTGCCTCCCAAAGAAAAAAGAGTAACAACATTAGCCAGATCACTAATGAAAGAGGCGAGATTGTTAACAACCGTTCAGAAGTCGGTGTAATCTTCCAGAGGTATTATCAGAGGCTGTTTGAATCTTCCAACCCGAGTGGTATTATGGAGGCACTGGTGGACCTAGTTCTTGCAGTTACACTAGAGATGAACTCCCAACTTACAAAGGCCTGTACAGGTGAAGAGGTAGAAAGTGCTTTATTTGAAATGGATCCACAGAGCTCTCCAGGCCCTGACGGATTCTCTGCTGGTTTTTATCAGGACCATTGGGAAGTAGTAGGAGTAGGTGTGGTGGAGGCTGTTATAGAGATCTTCAATTCCAAAAGAGGTTTACATGAGATCAATGAAACCTTTATTGTTCTAATCCCAAAGAAGAGAAGGCCCACTCTAGTGACTGAATATAGGCCAATAAGCCTATGCAACGTGGTGTACAAAGTGGTTTCCAAAGTTATAGTTAATAGATTGAAACCTTTTCTGTCAAAGCTAATTTCCCACTCTCAAAGTGCTTTTGTCCTAGGGCGATTAATCTCAGATAACATCACAGTCGCGTATGAAGCAATGCATTCTATGAAACATAGAAGGAGAAACAAGAAGAAGGCGTACATGGCAATGAAACTGGACATGAGTAAAGCTTATGACAGATTAGAGTGGCCTTTCTTGGTAGCTATACTACTAAAGATGGGTTTTGAAAAGGGGTGGACAGATTTGGTTATGCAGTGTGTCACTTCAGTGCAATACTCCTTGCTATTCAATGGGGTTCCTCAACAGCATTTTATTCTAGCTAGAGGACTAAGGCAAGGGGATCCTCTCTCCCCTTACCTTTTCATTCTGTGCACTGAAGTTTTTGGGAAGCTGTTGGATACAACTGAGAGAAAGGGGCATATTTCAGGTTTTCCTTTTGCAAGAGGATCTCTAATGATTAACCACCTCTTTTTTGCAGATGATAATTTACTTTTCTGCAAAGCCAACGCTCTTGAGTGGAGCAGATTGTTCAGAATTCTCAAGACTTATGAGGTAGCCTTTGGTCAAAGACTGAATCTTGAGAAATCAACAATTTTTTTCAGCAAGAACACTCCAGCTGAAGCTAAACAGATCATATTACTGTCCTCTAAAATGCTAGAAGCAAAAGCTTTTGAGAAGTACCTCGGTTTGCCTTCATGTGTGGGAAGGAACAAGTTAGCCTCTTTCAGACCAATATTGGACTCCATAAGAAACCGTATATAGAATTGGAAGGTTAAATTCATCTCAAATGCCGGAAAAGAAGTCATCTTAAAATCAATAGTGCAAGCTATCCCAACATACTGCATGAGCATTTTCAAGCTACTTAGGACTATTCTCAATGCTATTAACAAGCTTATGCAACAATTTTGGTGGGATAGCAAGGGAAATAGAACTAAGACTCAGTGGCTTCTATGGAGACTACTTGGTAAGTGTAAGGCAGAAGGGGGGTTAGGCTACAGAGATTTTGAACACTTTAACCTTGCACTACTGGCCAAGCAGGGCTGGAGATTAATTCAACAGCCCCAATCACTAGTGGCTAAGGTGTTGAAGGCCAAGTATTTTTTCAGGTTAGATTTCCTCCATGCAAAACTGGGAAGTAATGCCTCTTTAATTTGGAAGAGCTTTATGGAGGCTATAAGTGTTTTAGAGGAGGGCTTGATGTGGAGGATTGAGAATGGTAAAGAAGCCAACATATGGAGAGACAAATGGGTTCCTCAACCTAACTCATTCAAAGTGGAGACTCCCACAGATCACTGGTTTGGGGAACTTCTGAAAAAGGAGTTTTTGGATTGGCCCTCATCCATGCACCGTACTGTTGACTGAAACCTTCCAAACTAGCATTTCCTCTATCGAGTTTGTCGCACATTCTGTGAGCATGTTTGATCTTCCCACAGTGATAACAAAAGTTTGGTAATCTTTCATACTTGAAAGGAATCCAATATTTTGAATTATCCAGATTTAGAAACCTCCCTCTCACCAAAGGCTTTGTGAGATCTATCATTACTTTGATCCTTAGGAAACTCCCCCAGCAGACTCTCCACTACTATCTGTATCCACTTTAAGAACCTCTCCCACCGTTTTGCCCAGGTTTAAACCAGTGTTAGCATTCATCCCTGCAAACGGAAGGTCATGGCATTGCACCCAGAAAGGTTCATACTGAAGCTTCATTACCTTCCAAGACTCAAATCCTTCACAGTCCTGCATGCAGATTAAATTCTTGTCGAAAGACCAGGGACGACCCTGCATTATTCTCTTTTTATCATCCCTCTCCTTTAGCTCCACCAGAAATTTATTTCTTCCTACTTCCTTGAAGACTGCCTTACCTTCTACTTGCCACACTTGTGCCATGGTACTTCTAAGTGCACCTCTATTCAATTCCTTATAAGAAGCCACACACAACACGAAACAATGTTTACTCTTTGATTCTGAACTGATCACATCTTCATTACTGACCTCCACCTGCTGCTGCTCCTCTTCCGTTAGTTTCCGACCCTCACATAAGATTGACAAGTCACTCTCCATGCCAATCCTGCACAGACAAAAGTCTAGAAGGACATGACTCTAAGTTTACTAAGAAACTTAGAGAGAGAAGGACTTTGGCGAATACTGTTGGAAGTATATTATTCTTATTTTGAGATTTGAAAAAATTATTATATTTTTTGTAGGAGTTTTGGAAAGTTGTAATGATTAGATGAGATGAAATAGTTTGTAAAAACAAACAAGGCCTAAGTAATATAATTAGATGAAAATATTGAAATTTGAAACTGAAAAGTGTTATGTGTTTGAGTGATGTTTGGAAAGGAAATATATGAATACTTTAAAGAAAAATTTTACTCATCATCCTCACACCACACATCACACATAATTTTTATTTTTTTTTTTATTTTTTTCTCTTACTAAATGTATGGTGTATGGATGATGAGTAGAATAAATCAATTAGTTTTAGGAAGAATAAAACCAAAAGAAATTTAAAAAATAAATAAAAATAAGTATGGTGTGTATTGTGTGAGGATGATAAGCAGAAAAACTCTACCTTAAAATAATTGTATAGCGAAACCAAGCCCATGTCAAGGATGATGCAGCTACCCTAAGGCTTTGGTTGTTTTCTGTTTTCTTCTCTTCAACGTCGATGGCAATGTTTTCTCTAGGTTTTAGTATTTGAGGCTCAACTTAATCATCGTTTCTTGTGAGTATGTGGCAGTGTAACGTTGCTTCCTGCTTTTCCATAACTCGTATTTATGGTCCTTTTCATGCTATTAAATTTTAAGAAAATGTATAAACTATTCTGAATTGCAGGGGAAGCATTTAAATAACTAAAGAAAATAATATGATTATTTAACTGTACATCCTCAAATATTAGAATTACAGTAAAACATTTGACCAATTTGAGCTAAGATATTGGGCTTATTAGTATCCAATACATATAACCTACATTCAGTTTGTCTAGGATCTGGTTGAATATAGAAACGGTTTCATCTTATATCATCTCATTATTACAATTTTTTTAAATTTTTATACAAAATATAATAAACAATTCAACTTTTTCAAATCTTAAAACAATAATAATATTAAAAAATAATATTCTAACAATTTTTTATTCAATTTTTAATTTTCATTTAAAACTATCTTATCTCATCTCACTATCTAAATGGGACGTAAGTGTAAAAAATACATACCCAAAATATTTATAAAACCAATATTATTTCGCAAACGATTACAGTACACTAGTGAAACTTTTATAGACCTTTTTATACAAAAAGATTATTAATGACCTCATTTTCTTCATCTCCTTTTACGATTGGATTAACCAGACCTATAATAAACCGAAATGTAAAGCATGAATATGAAATAGTCATCTATTCACATAATAGTATATAACTCAAGACTTTAACATATTCTTTCATCATGAGACATTACTATATATCATTCGAGAAAAGCTACACACCTGCCTATTTCTCCGCATACGACACACAAAGTCTGACATGGCTCCTTCTTTTCTTTCTTTTTTCCTTTTTTTTTTTTTAATTCTAGTGAAACGTGCGTTTAGTAGAGAAAAAATACACTAAATCCAAAAGGTCGATTTTCGAATTTCCCCTGCGCATTCTTCCTCTGCTAGCGGTCCAACTGAAAATAATTTGCTATCCACACCACAGCTCCTATGGCTATATCTCTTCAACTACCCATGAAGGTATAAATCAAATCCGTACTGATTTAGAAGAGCAATACAAAACAGAGAAGCCTTATAATAAGTCCAAGGAAAATAGAAACAAGAAATGCAATGTTTGCATACATAGGGAAAATGGCCTGATGCCTAAAATGAATTTGTGAAACCAGACCTGTAAGTCAAGTCGGGGGTCGAGTTGCCGTCGTGGTAGTCAAGGTCTTGAGAGGGTTGATTTCTATGTGAGTTGAGAGAGGAAGAAGTTGATTTCTGTGTGAGTTGAGAGAGGAAGAATGCGCAGGGGGAATTCAAAAATGGACCGTTTGGATTTTGGGTATTTTTTTCTCTCCTAAACGCAAGTTTCACTAAAAAAAAAAAAAAAGAAAAAAAAAAAAAGGATGAAGAAGAAAAAGAAAAAGAAGAAAGGAAGTCATGTCAGACTTGGTGTGCCGTATGCGGCGAAGTAGGCAGTTGTGTAGATTTTCTCATATCATAAACATTACTTCTTTGTTTCATTTTTCTGTATTTTGTACTTAACATTAATCCACATCGTCATGGCTCCTCATGCCGTATAGTACTAGTGTCTTAATTCTATCTCATTAGTCTGAGGTCCATAAACTATCGTTGAATATTCTTTTAGATGAAACGAATCATTCCATTTAGATGAAATGAATCCTTTCCCCCCAATGTATCCAATTAGAACATTATTGTAGTCTCACCAGCAATAGGGCAAGCCCTTAGCTTGAGACTCGTACAACTTTTTCCTAAACACACGGGATCATGTTAAGAGAAATATTTTAGTTACAATATAAAAATAAATTATAGATTGATATGATTTAATATGATACGTCATATTCTAAAATTACTTTTATTATAAAATACATTTAACGGATCTCATAGATTTACGTTAGTGTATATGTTTATTTTTAAGTAATTTTTATGTCTGTAACGGTTCTCGTATGATAAATCATTCATTCTTTCAGTTTCACAATCAATCATTTATTCCAGTTACGGTATATGCTTCAAATCAATAAAATATTTAATATCTCAACATAACATTAAAAATCATACGGCAGTCATATGCTTCAATCATAGCTATTAAGCCCAATTTAGAGATTCCTACTTAGAAAGTGTCCTTAGCTTTTAATTTTTGAAATTTTTGTGTATTGGTGTAGAAATTTTTGGAAATACTTTTCTAACGGCCTTATAATGCCTGCGAATTTCAGTTGTACTCTAATTTTTCTGTCTAACTACGATTTGCCATTAACTTTTCATTATATGCATTTTTGCTTCAAAACTTTACTAAAACTAGATTTTAAGCCCTATTTAAACCATTTTCTCACAAATAACTTTCTTTATATGTTTTGTATATTTTTATACTTATTTATGTTAAAATATAATTTAACACCTTAAAAACCATAGGGACAAAGTTCTCCCTGTTATAGTTTTAAATTTCTATTATGTCACCTAAATTTTTTAACAGTTTAAATTCCCTAAATTGTCATAATTCATCTTATGTTAAATTTCATTATGATACTAAATTTAACCATACATTACATTACACTTTACAATTTTACAAAAAGTCTATTAAAACCCTAAACTTTAATCCCTAACCAAACTCTAAACTTTTACTTGTAACCAAAAACTCTATACTTCGTTTAGATTGAGAAACACTCTCAACCTATCTCATCTCATCTTATCATTATAACTTTATTAAATTATTACACAAAATATAAAAAGTAATTCAATTTTTTTCAAATCCCAAAACAATAACAATATTAAAAAATAATATTCTAATAATATTTTATTTAACTTTTAACTTTCATCTAAAACTATTTCATCTCACCTCACTATTCAAACCGCAACTAACTCTCATGGTGTCTTCAATTTTCCTCGAAATCAAATTTCATCTACGTAGTACTTAACATAATCAAATCCAATAGTTTATTCACTTAATTTAATGATTTATTAACAAAATATTTCATATCCTAATTTTTGTGTCATGTTGGTCGAAATCCTAAACTCTCTCTTGCCCAATTTTTAACTTCAAACCTTAATCAAATCAACTCCACACACTTCAAATCATACCAATTCATCATCAATTAGGTGGCTTATCAAAGAGACTCTTCAACCCTAACATTTGTAGTCAAGACTCCAAACCGAAACCCTATATTATTTCTCTATAAATTTCCTTCATCAATCACCACATATATTCATTTACAACCAAAGATTAGCACTACTAACTTGAAACTTTTAATAAATTTAAATGTTTTGAACACTTAATTTAATTTCTTCAACCTCAATAAACCCTCTTGTGGTGCTATTTTTAGTGGAGGATGATTGCAAACTTTGAGTGTTGAGTTATTTGGTGGGGAGCTTGTGAAATCTTTTACAAGAATCTCAACCGGGAGGTGGCTTGAGGAGCCATGGAGGGCTGAAAAAATGTGAAAACATTGAAGAAATGAGAGAGAAAGGAAGTGTTGGTTTGGGTAAGAAAAGAAGTTGGGAGATGAAGAAAGCGGTCTTCAAGTAGAGGTCAAACTCTCTTTACTTTCCACTTGTCAAAATCTTATGAGTCAGTGGACCACATATAAGGATCGGAGTTCTTTGTCATTTGAATAAATCTACATTCACTGGACCACATATGAGTCGATGAATATTTTATTTTAACAGAAAGTATTTTTTAAATTAAGGATATGAAAAAAATAATAAAAACAAATCAAAACAAATAAAAAACTTTTTATAATTTGTCAGTAGCACGACTCTTGTCATTTTTGTACCAATTTTAGTTGAATTTGTGATCTTCTATGTGTGGCTGCCATAAATCATGTCGCGTGCCACATCATCATCCTATTTATTTTTTAAAATTAAATTTTAAATATTCTAACTAAGACTAATTCATTTTTATTTTTGTCTAATTTAATTATTAAGTGTCGTATTTGAACTAATGTGTTTGATATTTATATTTTTTTATGTTAACCGATACATTTCAATTTAACATTAATAATAATAATTTATAATTTGTTAGATATATATGTTTTTCTAACTTATGTTAATTTTCTAGTCTTAATTATCTTACTTTTAGATTTTTAAAAAGTTTATCATGTAGTTTTCAAAGTTTTTTCTCTCTAATTTTTAATATTTTTGTACTTAGGTGCTAGGGTTGCTATGCAGATTTTTGAGTATTGGCTATGCATTTTAACACGTTTAAATGCTATCGATCTTGATGTGGTGTTTTTTTTTTTTAAAAAAAAAAAAAGAGCCAAAGGTCACATGTCCAATTGTGACTCCGTCCTAATTTTATTGAAAAGCCTTCACTTGTGGCAGAGGAAAATCGTGGTTACAACCGGAGGCCTGGGGTTACAAATAATAAAATAAGTCCAAAAACAGGCCTTAAAAAAACCATAAAAACCCAGCAACTTTTTTTTTGGTTATTGTAGAACCAACTTATTATAACCAAATCAATACAATAACCACCCATCAAGACTCAAATAAAAAATCCTATACACAAACCAAACTATGTACAAAGTTGAGGAAGTCTGGGTTTTTCAATTTTTAAGAAACCTCTTAACAACTTCGGAATATCACCATACGCCACCCAATGAGCTGTCAGACCTTCCGCGCCTATTTTTGCAAGGTAATCAGTCGAAGAATTTCCTTCTCGATAAATATGTTGAAACGTCACATTCATCCCTCTCAACAGATCTTGAATATCTTCCAAAAAATCTTCCAAATACCAGATAGAGTATCTTGTATCTCTCAACCATTTTATAACCACCATAGAATCCATCTCAATATCAAGATTAAGGAACCGAAAAGATTTTGCAAACCTCAATCTAGACAACAATCCTAATAATTCTGCTTTGTTATTCGTCCCATCCCTAAAAACATTAGAAAAGGCAGCCAAGAGATTATCGCGAGGATCGCGGAAGACACCCCCTGCTCCCATCACACCTGGGTTATGAACACAACTTCCATCTGTGTTTAACTTTATTCGGCCAGCAACAGGAGGATGCCATCGAACTAAAACAGGCAGCTCCAAAGGCAATGACTTGAAAGGAACATCTAGCATTTTCGTAATCTTTTGATCTCGGCACGTGAACTCTTCCTTGTCCTTCAATTTTAGTGCCGACCAAGCAACCTGATATTTAAATTTCGCCCAGATCACCTGAATTGTTTCACAAGTATCTTCCATTCTAGCTTTTCATCTTCCTTTCCATAAACACCATATAACAATACATGGTATGATACCGAAAAGTGAGCCAACTTTTGTAGAGTTCTTAGCTTTCTAGAACCAGCAGTCCACTCTATCCCGCCATCCCCTCCCTCCCATTGGTTGTAAACCCACACAATTAAAAACTTTTTCCCATAACAATTCAGCAGACTCCCATTTTGCCAAAACATGGTTTAAGTCCTCATACTCCCCAAAGACACAATAGTTGCATTTGGATACAATAGGGTTTAAGTCGTCATACTCCCCAAAGACACAACAGTTGCATTTGAATACAATACGGATACCAATCTTGCAAACAATATCGCCCACACTCTGCAACAGCCCGCTAGAAATTCAAAGGTGGAATTTCTATTGACTTTAGGAATCTCATGAAAACCCCATAAGTTTTTACGAATCGGCCAATTGCATAGGCTTTAGTCTGTCAACAAACTCAGTATTATCACTCACTATGGTGCCAGAAGTGCAATTCTAATTATTTGAGGTAGTTATAAGTGTCGGGATGTGTTTTGGTTTGCGTCATTAGACTCAGTTGATTATTTAGGATTTTATGGCGCAATAGATTTTTTTTCATATTTTCGGACGAAACGCCTGTTCGAAACTATGAAACTTTTTTTAGGGGCACTTCGAGGTTGAATTTCGGTAAACGATTTTCACTGTTGGTTAATATGAATATTTATGAATTTCCAGTGCTAAGTTTATATTCACTTTTTCGGAGTGAATAGTAACCTCGGTAAGCGCACCTAATGTAATGTTTTCAGAATCATAGTGTGGAATGTTTAAATTAGATTAGAGAAGTTTTATTTGAACACTTGGAAAGATCTTAGCCACACTTAGTGAATAGTATTAGACACTTAGTACAAAGAGGAACCATTAGATAGATTTGTGAAGGAACTTAAGGTGTGAGATCATGCCACCTAAGCAAAACTTTATTTCATCTAATTAACCAACTTGTGCCAGACCAAAGAGGGTTTTAATCCTAGCGAAACTCTAAATGGTTGGAATCCAATTGAAACCCCAAAAGCTTGATTGAAACCGAAACCCTAAACGGTTTCCCCAAACCCTAAAGTTGGTCTTCAAACCCTTTCTAATCCGATTTCTACCATTGTGTTTAATCACTTGATTAAATCACTTCCACATGCTACTAATCCTTCAAATTTGTGTTAGAACATCATTATCCAACCTTGTTAACCTTGAAAAAAATTGATGGGGCCAAGTGATATTGGATCTGGGCTTGATAGCAATCCAAACCCTTTTTAAACCCCAAAATTTAGGCCCATTCGGTTTAGGCCCTTTAAGGCCCACGAATTTGACCACATTAGTATTGCTTCATGGCTAAGTTTTGTACCCCCACTTGGCTGGTCAGATCTTTACAAAGAAGGGCCAACTCACTCTTTCACTTTTACACTCCACCTTGAGAAAAGATCTTGGGTTGATTTTTGTTTATTGTAATAAGAAGAAAAGGCCAACACTCAAGTTCCATTCAGTCCTATCACTTTCCATAACCTGTGTAAGAGGATTTCCAGTCCACTTCCCACGAAAAGCAACTCTCCTTTACACTTTTCCTTTATAGAACACGAAAGACTCTCTCGGACAGTTTTTCTTATCTCTTTTGTACGCCCGTTTCGAAGCTTTTTTAAGTGTTTTCTCGCAAAGTTTCCTTCATGAAAGTTGTTCCTTTTTTCATCTAGTTTACTTTGATACCTAATTTGTTCCATTTGGAGCTCATTTGATTGGTAAAAAGTGGTTTAAACCCCAGAAACGTCATTCTGGGCGATAAACTGGAGAGTGTGTTATATTTTGGAGTGTTGGACCAATCTAATGAATAGATATTGGTCCGAAATTTTTATGGAGTACTGTTAGCCTGTGTATATGACTATTGGTTGAGTATTTGTTGCACGCTTAAAAGTTTTGGTGAAAGATTTTCTTAGATCTAGAAACTTAGAAACTGGAAGAGGAAAAACAGTTTCTGTTTTGAGAAATTTTAAATCTTTTATGGTTTAATCTTATTCCAATGGCTTTGATATTTTTATTGGAGAATCCTAAGCCTCTTATATACATGTTAGAATGTTATTTTGAAGATATTTGAAGTTAGTTTCGAAGATATGGAATTTTATGCAAGGAGATTTTGGTTAGGCCAAAGTGATTATGTTCTTGGCTAAAATTATGTTTTGGTTGATGTTTAACCATGTGATCTTGAGTTTGAAGCTTGGACCTGTTTTAGGACACCTTTTTAAATCATGTGATGTTTTGGTTTGATGATCACATCTTTATAAGTCATGGATCAAGAGGTTTATCAAAACAAGTTAAAAACAAAAATCTGTTTTGAACTTAGAAGAAAAACCAAAGAGTTCAAGTATGGTTTTAGTGATTTTGATAACTTTTGTTCATGATTCAAAACATGATTATTCTTAGGAATATGTTAAGAGTATATTAGAAGAAATATTTTGGTTTAATCATTAGTTTTGAAATTTGAAAGAATTACAACAAATCAAAGGAAATAGCCTTTGTAAGTTTCGGGCCTATAGAATTTTAATGGTTGTGTTTAGTTTTAAATTTTTCTGAATTAATATTTGAGCTTAGGATAAAATTTACATAAGGTATGTAAATTTTGGTGATCTTTGGAGTTAGGATGCAAAATCCTTAAGTTAGGGGTAAAATGGTCATTTTCCCACACGTAGAGGGTAAAATGGTAATTTTGCTCTAAGTCGATATTTTTCCATATTCTTAATTGTTAGTGATTAATTCTAATTTTTTAGAAATCACTACTTTCAGTTTCTCGTGATCGCACTTGAGTTTTGTCTAGAAGCGCGAAGATTGAGATAAGTTAGCTTTTAACTTACTATCAGTTTAATGTGTATAAGTGATAAGTAAGGGAACTAAAGTGTATGTATGCATGTTATCATATGTTCCATGCCAAGTCATTACATATTTATCTGTTACACATAATTTATTCTGTCACGAATTATTCATCTGTTACACAAGATATTCTGTCACATATTTCTATACATTGCTATGCATTGTAAGTATGTCATGTTAAGTATGCCATCTGTTACATGTATTTCATGTCACGTAATATTCACTGTCACATGTTATGCCATGTTACGGAATATTGTCTGTTATATGTTATGCCATGTTACGAAATAATATCTGTTACATGTATGCCATGTTATAAAATATTTTCTGTTACAAGTAAGTCTCAAAGTATGTCATGTATGTCATCTTACGTTCACATTACGTTACGCTACGTCGGGACTTTTATCTTTTCGTATTCATGTCATTTCGTCTCGAATACAGTTTGTGTATCTCGAGAACAGTCTCGTTAAGTTATTCATGTCAATCACGACCCTAAGCGCTAGGATGGGGTAATATCCTAGTGAAACTCCTTTGTTCACGCTGGAGTGTCTAAATAGGTGTGAAATTCCCTGGGTTGACGAAATACAGTCAATAGGTTGCGAATGGGGCTAACTAGCTAGTCACCGGAGCGCGCCAGGTACTAACGCCAATGGAGCCAAACTTTATTTTACGTGTGTCCACAGCAAGTGTGGCACAAACAATTCATGGGGCCACAACAACTGTGGAGCATATACTACGTGAGACACAGCAATTGTGGCATGTAGAATACGTGGGGCCACAACAACTATGGAGTACGTATTAACGCACTCACAATTGGTATAGACACCTGTGTTGTGATGCGGTAATCGGCAGGGACACACGGCTCAAGGGGACCTGTGTAGGACCCGTATGGTCACTTTAATGATTAAGTCTACTGAATAAGATTCCAAATTCATGTATTTCACGTTCAAGCCATGTTTCACGTTATGTTATGTTCAAATTTACGTTCATGTCAAGTTTCAAGTTTGTCACGTCAAGCTAAGTTTCAGTTTCAGTTCAAGTTATGTCAGCTCATGCCATGTTATGTCAAGTCATGCTATGCTTATTATTTCATACCATGTTATGTCAGGATATGTTATGTTTACTATTGACTTTGATTGTGCATTTATGCCTTTATTGCCATGCATGCATCATTAACCTGTGTGAAGGTTTTTGTTAACTTGCTGAGATTTGTAATCAAATCTCACTGTGGTAGTCCCAACTACCATTCCCCCCGAATGGTAGATCTTGTTGCAGGATCAGAAGGAGAACCAAGAATCGACCCACTGGAAACGGTCGACTAAGCGACGGTGCGACGTAGATGTAGTTACCTTAGATTACTACTTGTATTTTGTGGAGTTCAATCTCCAGCACTCTTTTGTTCACAACCATTTTGGACTAGTGTTGTGATCTCAGTTGTTTAGTATGGCTTTATGTATGAAGTATGTTTTAAGTATTTGGGATATTATAAGTTTGGTGCATAGTATTGCTAAAGAAAAAAAAATTATCTGCTGCGAATATTGTATAATGCTAGATGCATATTAGGAACATTGCATCTTATATGTCATGAACGGGGGCAGGTAATCTTGTGTTGCATGTCTCGACGCTTCAAATGTCCGTCCGATCCCAAACGGAATTTGGGGGCGTCACACACTCAATGCATTTAAAAATGCTTTCCATACCGTCACTGATGCTTTTTTGGGTAAGGAAGAGTGCCATACCCACTTCAACCATGTAAGCTCCGGAGCGCGAATACGTAAACAAGACCAAGCAATTTTTAAAGAAAACTTCCCATCAACATTTTTAGTCCACACCAAAATATCCTCACCCTCCTTATGATGACCCAAACTTTGCATAATAGAGTCAACTCTATCTATCCCAACCAGCCGCACAAGCAAGTCGAAGTCCCATTTATTGTCAAGTTTGCACTCTTGAATCAAAATCTTTGGGAATGGGCATGTCAGAACCTCGTTTTAAAAGGCCCCTCATCAGACCATTTATCATTGCAAAAAGAAATTCTTCCCTCTCTTATTTTCCAACGAGCATGATTTAATGCCAACGGTAGACTCCTCACAATCATACGCCAATTTTTTGAGCCTTTACAAGGATCAACCAATGACACATGATTATCCTTCACATATTTGGTTCGGAAAAAATTTGCCCAAAGAGATTTCTCATGTAAGAGCTTCCATGCAAGTTTTACATGTAAAGAAATTTGAATATCCTCCAACCTTTTTATTCCTAAACCTCCTTCCTCAACTGGGAAACAAATCTTCTTCCAGGACTGCCAACACCGTTTATCTCTCCCATCCGAAGAGCCCCAAAAGAATTTCCTAAGACATCCATTTAATCTCTCCAAAACAGCTTTAGGAACATGTATACAAGAAAGTAAGTGCATTGGCATGCTCATCAAAATTTGCCGTATCAAAATCAACCGAGCACCTTGAGACAACAAGTTAGATTTCCAACCACCAATTCTATCACATATTTTCTACACCATATCATCTAAATGAACTACTTTCAGCCTACCTGAGACAATACGCACACCCAAGTAGCGAAAGGGAAAACTTCCTTCCTGAAAACCAGATTCACGCAGAAGTAGCCGAAGCCGAACCAGTCTGATTGCCTTGGAAAAATGAAGGGAAGATTTGCCAACACTAATTTTCTAGCCTGACCAGCTTTCGTACAGATAAAAAATTCTCACAATATTCCGCAACGATTCCGCAACGATTTGAGACTACCATTTGTAAAGATAACAATATCATCCGCATAAAGCAAATGAGAAATGAGTGGAACACCTTGTGGATGTGAGAAAGACTCAATCTTACCTTCACCAAAACCTCGTTTAAGCAACCTTGATAAAACCTCCTCTACTAAAATAAAAAGGAGAGGAGGTAATGGATCACCTTGTCGAAGTCCCTTCCCACCTTTGAAAAAAACTTTAGAGACACCATTCATAACTACCGAGAACCAAGGTGAAGAAATACATTTACGAATCAAATCACATACTTGCAATGAAAAACCAAATGCTTCCACCACATGCAATAAAAAATCCCCTTCAACACTATCATATGCTTTCGCCACATCCACCTTCATCAAAACGTTACCATTTCTCCTTTTGGAATTGATAGAGTGTACCATTTCTTGAAACAAACTGATGTTGTCAAAGATGCTTCTACCAAGAAGAAAAACTCCTTGCTCAGGCAAGATCAGTCTAGAGAAAATAGGAGTAAGTCTTTGAACAAATATCTTAGAATAGATTTTGTATATAACGGAGCAAAAACTGATTGGACGAAACTTGTTGAAACTTGTTGGACTATCAACTTTAGGAACGAGCACCAAAGAGGATGCCGAATAAAATCGAGGGAAAGACTTTCCACTAAAGAAATCTCTAACAGCATCCAACACATCTATCTTCACAATATCCCAACAGGATCTATAAAAACCCGCACCAAAGCCATATGGACCCGGACTACTATCAATTGGGATAGCAAAAATCGCATCCTTCACTTCCTCTAGCGACAGTATCCTACAGATCATCACATTTTCTTCCTCAACAATTGATGCCTCAACAATAAAAGATAAATTAGGCAGAGATGACCTTGGCTTTGATTTAATAAACTCCTCAAAATAAACCACAGCCCCCATATGTACCGCTTCAGGCGAGGCTAAGACCTTTCCATCAGCAAGCTTCATATTCTCACACGAAAAAATTTTGCAGAGGCTTCCCCCTGTTTCATCCAACTAACTTTAGTCATTTGCCTCAGCCGAATTTCTTCTCTACTCAACCACATATCCAACTCAACTTTAGACGATAATAGATCAAGTTCCGTATCCTCCGAATGTAACGCCCCGTCCCCAGAGGTCCGGAGAGTTATCTCTTCTAACCTAAATCCATCTTGCATAACATAATTATATACTCCAATATTCCCAAAAAGTACAAATCCATTTATTCAAACCAAAAATATATGTTCCTCCACTAGGACACTAAATAAATACCTCAATGAAATAATTTAAAAACTCCATAAATATTTAGAAATATCTATGACTCCAAATATCAAATGACATAAAATCATAAACCTACTAAAAAAAGACTCTCCAATAAACTTGTACCCTCTGTCACTTATTCATCTATGATTATCAAACCTTACTCTTGACTTCCAGCTGAGGCATCAAAATTAACTGAAAAATATTGTGGAGATAAGGGGATGAGTTATCAACAACTCAGTAAGCAGAAAACATATACCAGTGTGTAAACATGAGCATTTTCATAATTCATAATGCAAAACAAAATGTTTACCTTCAGAATGCAGAAACAGAAACATTTACTTTTAGAATGCAAATATCAAAACATGTTACAAAAATATCAGAGTGAAATTTTCAGAAAACATTCTTATTCAAAATATCCTTTGGCATATCAAAATTTGAGACCTCATCTTTATCATATCGGAGCATTACAGCGGGACATATACCATGTTTAACCCCGTGGTAGGCTTATAAACCACAATTATAACCCATGGAAGGGCCGTATCTACTATTATAACCCGTGGTTGGGCTGTATACCGTGTTTAACCCCCATCGTAGGGTTATAAACTACCATTATAATCCGTGGAAGGACCGTATCCACTATTATCATCCGTGGTTGGCCTGCATACCATGTTTAACCCCCATAGTAGGGTTATAAACCACCATTATAACCCGTGGAAGGGTCATATCCACTATTATCACCCGTGGTTAAGCCGTATACCATTTTTAACCCCCGTGATAGGGTTATAAACCACCATTATAACCTATAGAAGGGTCGTATCCACTATTATAACCCATGGTTGGGCTGTATCTACTATTATAACCAGGGGTTGGGCCGTATCCCACTATTATCGCCTATGGCTGGGCTGTAACAGAAAACCGAACATAACATCATAATTAGACTTAATTAGAATATGGAATCAGAATCTCATGCCAATGTTTTCAGATGCCACTTCATATCAAAAGCCAAAAACTGAACAGCTTCAGATAATTTACATGTTCAAAATAAATAGAATTAAAGCATCTTCATTTATTTACAGCAAAAGTTTTAGATCTCATGCATTAGAATATATTTATTTCATCTAAACAAAACTTAAAAAAAAGACTCATATTCGCTCTTTTCTAGATCAAAAACATAATGCACAAAAACTAGCTCATGTCTACACCAGTCATGACAAAAATACTCCTCTTTCTTACAGATCTCATGAGTAATGCAGAGCAAATAACTGAGGATATTTTCACATTTCTTTTCAAAAAAAAAAAAATATATCATGCACATTTTCATAAATCAACTCCAGTTCATTTTCTTTTATGCAAAGTCTAGCATAGGAACCCCGCTTACTTAGACTTCTTCACTTTTCAGAATTTCTTCACAATAGTGTTGAACGAAATTAGTCACCTATAACAAATAGTCACGTAACTTTCGTAAATTTCCAATCCACGTATTTTGATATTTAAACTTGAAATGCTAAATTAATTTATTTTAAATCGTCAAAAACTAAAATTCTCATAATTCCTAAAATACCATCATTTTCCAAATCCACAAATATCCATTCAATATACTTAATCTAATTTCAACCCAAACCCTAGTCCGTTTAAGAAATCTAACCTAACCCACTTAAAAAAAAATGAAAAGTCGCATGAGTAACAAAATATTATCCGGCCAAAAATAATTTAGAACCCGAGCCCAGCCCAAAAATATTTAACTTCAAAATAAGTTAAAAGGGCCCAGTAGAAAACAAAAAGGGCCCAGTAGAAAACAAGCCCATTTGGCCCAGAGTAAAACAACCCACTTTCAGAATCCTATTTTACATTAAAAAGGGCAAAAATCGTAATTGTCATGAAAACCTCCTGCTTCAAGAGAAGCCTTACGGGAAGGCAACAAAATTGTTTTTGTTTGAAAAAAATGGAAACAAGCAGGGTTGATACGGCTGAGTCTTACCAAATTGGAAGGGAAACGTGTGGCGGAGCAATGGGCTGGGCAGAGGTTGACGGTAGTGAGCTCGATGGCTGGGCACTAATGAGAGAGAGAGAGAATGGAGGGAGAGTGTGACCACTGCGTGAGGAGGAGTGGGATATTATCGAGAGCTAGCAGTGGTTTTGGGTGGCGTAAAGTGCCTGGCGGAAATTTCTATGTAGGCGGTGACGTTGGGGTGGGGCTGGCGGCGTGTGGTGGCTCTCCTGAGAGTAGTGGTGGCGGTTTCCAGCTGTGGGAGTACTCTATTTTTGGAGCAGCAGAACAGGGTGTTACCTTTGGTGATTTTCCATGGCTAGGCGACGGTGGTATAGGGCGGCTTTGTGGAGGATCTTGACGTTGTAAGGTGGAGGCGACTGCGACGTGGTGGCTAAAACCATTGGGCATGCGTGGTGAGTTACTGATTCACGACCAGGTCGTTTGGGGAGGCAGTCTCAGTGGCTAGTGGTATTGCAAGGCAGATTTGCATATGGCAAGAAAAAGAATGATGGTTAGTTTGGGTTCTCTTGTGGTGACTGTGAGGAGGTGTTGCGGCAAGGTTGCTTCCGGTATAGGCTTGCAGTGGTGCGGGTTTGGGTAGAAGTTTACGTGGGGTGGAGGTTGTGGTGCAGGCTTACCACGACGGGGAGGGTTGGCCTGGAGGTGGGATTGGCTGAGCTGTCATGCATGGGATTCCAATGGGGGCTGCGGCTTGCTGAAGCTAAAGCAGGGGCTGCTGTAACCCTAGGACTTGAAGGAGGCGATTGTGCATGAAAGCATATAGGGTGTATTTATATATATGTGATTGTGGACCAAACGAAAACGGAAAGGAAAGGAGACGTGCACATGCATGGGAGTAGAGTTGTGCGGGGTGGGGAAAACTGATCATAAACTAATAGTTGGTTTTCATGGTTTAAAACAAACGGGTGTGGGCCTTGGGTTTTTGGGCGTATGAGGTTTGGACTTTTTCAGTGAAATATAGGCTTCGATTCAATCTCTAAAAATAATACAACTTGTCTTATAAATCTTTTTTTTTTTTTCAGGCCAATATCCACTTGGCCCGTTAAAAGATTTTAACATAATTATCACGCCCCATAAAACATTTCACCTACTCAGAAAAAAAAATATATTTTGTCGGCCCTCAAAATGATTTTTCCATCCAAATAAAAAATATTTAAGAAAATTACTAAAATAGCAAACTCATTCAAAAAAAAATTCGTTATCCGCCAAAATACAATTTGGACCTGCAACCAGAGAAAAAGGGTTTGTTGCTGGATCCCACCTGCAACTCCTGTTATAGAACTTCCACACGTTGTTCCAAAGTTCAGATATGAGATTCTGTGTTTCCAAAAACATTTTAATTCCATTCTCTCAAAGAGCTTTTGATGCACTTTAATTTTCTAGCAAGCCGAAAAAACCCCGAGTCCTCGGCTTCCACCTCCCACCCTTTCGTTATTAACTCAAAAAAAGCCTCATGTTCAGTCCACATCTGTTGGAATTTAAAGGAAGGCATACCATATAAATGAATATTGCTCGGCTGAAGCACCATTGGAGCATGATCAGAAGAAGTTCTAGGCAGATATTTCTAATGCATATTAGGCCAAAACAACATAGCATTTGACGTCAACAACGCATGATCTAATCTTGCCCAACTTCTCGCCTGTCCAACTGATGAGTGTACTAAAGTGCACTCTAAATACCCTATTACTGGCCTAAAATGCTAAAATGTTAATAGAAATAATTGGAATTAATGTGTATTCTTGAATTGAGTTTCTATTTACTTTGGGATACTCCTAAGTAGATTTTTATGTTTAATTTCAGAGTCTATAAAAGAGAAAGTCCAAACCCATTCAAATTCAAAAGACTTTCAAGTGGGCAAGACGTTGGAACAACCTAAGAAGTTTCAAGGAGTGTAGGACTCTTCAAATAAGGATAATGATGGGGTTTGAGAGTAATTCGGATCAGAGTCCAAAATGCGCTAGGAGACAGAATGGACACACTTTATTATTTTAATCATAACGTTTCGCTCAGATATATGATTGATGCAATTCTTGATGTGTTGGAAAGATATCTTAAAGGGCTACAAAGTTGTCTCTAATAAGGATTTCCAGATTCGAACTCCTGTAGTGCGTACGTGACTGCCAAGTTGAGTCCTAAAATTTAGGCGATTTTGTGTGCGGGAATAGGAAGACATTAGGGTTTCTTTCCTACCCTATTTAAGCACATCATTAGCACGAAATTGGGAGGGCAGAAGAAGGGGAGACGGCTCAATTTGAAGGAGGAAGATCTAAAATTAATTTCCATGGCCACCATTTGCTTTATTTTTCTCTTGAGATTTTTGTTGTCCATTATATTTATGGGTAACTAAATTCTCAAGTAAGGTTAGGGATGAACTTGCACATTAGATGGTATTTTTAATTTATTCTTGATTTATGTATTTGATTTTCAATTACTAAAACTCTTTTGTTTTATCATTCTCAATTCATCGTTAATGTTTTCTTCTCCAAATAATCATAAAATTTATTCTGTTTATGGATTCAGTCATGCTTTTTTTTATTGAATGGATTGACTCTTTGATTATGTTTGATCAATTATTTTTCTATATTGATTTAATTCTTTGCTACAATATCGCTTCCTGAGTATATTGTCGTCGTTAGATTTTCTCAATAGTGATAATAATTTACGTATTTTAAAAGTAGTAAATGATTTTTCAAAGGGTTACATTTGGTTTGATCTTGGTTTATAATCCACACCTTTCGATTGGCAATATTAGGAATTGAGTTCCCAATTGAGTTATTCAATGAATTAAGAATAATTAAAATACCATATTTGTGCAAGGGATTCTCGACGCTTTACTGTTTGTCAAACTTGAGATACTTTTTCCGTTAGTCACTTTGTTTCACTTTAATTTACATTTAAAATTAATCTTTGTTTTCTCATTAATAATTTAATCTCTTTCTTTAGTTTCTTTGTTCTTTCTACAATTCTTTTAATTTGTCTCTCTGTGGAATCGACACCCCAAAGCTGTACTACAACTACCGCATTATTCTTTGGGCGTAATCACCACTCTAACCATTACACCATGAAAATTGACTACCAGAAGAATTAACATCCAATAGCCCACACACATCAATACAATCATTAAAATCTTGCATAGCAATCAAAGATCTAGGCCGGCCACCATATCGTTCAGAATCATTCTGGATAATATTAAAATCACCTATAACAATCCACTTTTCATGAAGTAAATTCAAGGTAAACGATTCCCTCCATAAATTAGTGCAATCCACCTAAGTACAACGTGCATAAACAATGGAAAGAAAAATTCCCATCCCATTGAGTTGCACACCAACCGTAATCTGTTGGTCACCAGTGGCAACCACTCTCACTTGCCAACCATGTTCCCATAAGAGCCATAATTTTCCTCCCTGTATTTCATTCGAAACTCCATGGGCAAAACCCAAATCATTACAAAACATCATCAAACATTGTTGAGATTGAAACGTCTCCGCTATACCAAGAAAAATAGGTTTACATTTTTTTACCAATTTCCTCAAACGTTTTTTGGAGGTGCCCAGACCCCTCACATACGATTGGGCTTGCTAGGAGCCCTAGCCGAACTTCGCAATTTAAAACCAACCTCCTTCTCTTTCTGTTTTTTCTTTTTTTTTTTATCATTCTCCGAATCATAGATCTTCTCCTTATTAATGTTATTCACAGGCTCTAGCATCTCCCCATCTGAAAAAGACCCATCATCAATAGCCAACCCTATGGCATCCTTTTTTTCCCGCACATTACTCAATTTCTTAGTAACCATTTCCGAAACAGAGCCACCACCATTAACAAATTCAGGATTTTCCTTTAGGGAAACAGGGGAAGTGCAGCAGACATCAAACTCAAAAATGGGGCCTGGTTCAATAAGCCGATCAAGAGAAACATCATCAGACCCAATCTTTTCTTTTTCCTGCACCATTTCAACAGCCACCAATTCCACATTAGCATTAACCTCGATATCATTCACTATAGAGTCCACATTTTATTTAGCCACATTGTCCGTAAGCATCATATTAGAATTCAACATCTCTTCATGTAACTTTCCACCCAACTGATTATCATGAATTTTTTCATAATGAGAATTATCCAAAATCACAGGCATCTCACCATCTTGTTGCATCGTCTTACATCATCCTGCATTTTTTTTACCCATACTTTGCCACGTCTTCCACCTTCCTTTAAATTCTCTTGCAATATACGTTTAACCCTCTTACAACTTTTCTTATTATGCCCTTGTACCAGGCAGTGTTGACAATAGGCAGGAAGAGTTTCATACTCAACTTCTTGAAACAAGCTATTCGGGCCATTAGGGAGACCAATCCAGAAACCTGGAATCGGTTCTACATAAACGTCCATTTCAACACACACCCTTGCACCATCAGTTCTCCTAGCACATTTAGTACTGTTATCACGACGAAAAAAATTTCCCATCTCGCTTACTATATTTCGAAGAAAAGCCTCATGATACTAATTCAGAGTAAGCTAGGGAGAAAAATCCAAACCGGAACAAGAGATGGCTCTTTTTCTTCACAAAAATCAGTCGTCCAATGAAAAACTCTATAATGCACCCCAACTATATCACAAGATTCACGCGCAAAATCCTTCAGAAAATCATCCTCATTAGCAAACCACTCAAAAACATTCCTTGGACTTCTCAAAGAAGAAACCACAGGCTGCTGAACAAGGCCCCAGCGATTGCAAATAAAGGATCGGATAACATCCAGTGAAGGGCGTTGACGTAAAAACTTCAAAACCAAAGAAAATTTGAACGGTTGTGTCGAAAGTGCAATTTCCTCCTTTGAAAAAATAACGCAAGAATCACCTTCAACCCACTTTGGTGCACGCAGGGGAACCTCCACCTCTGGAAGAGGTTGTGGATTCTGTGCCACCAGATCAAGAAAAGTCCACCCAATAGCCGACGTCAACGGCCCACCTTGGGCGCCGGCGGCAGCCATGCTAACCCTAGGGCCTCAACCTCAAAAATAGGAAAACCACAAATCGCCAAAATCGCCCAAACCAGAGCTCTGAAAATCACGGAGAGCCCTGTTAAAAGGAACTCATCAAATCTTATTATAAATTTTATTTGACGTGGTTATAATTAGAAAAGTCTTATTATAAGTCGGTGTGTAGGACACACTTGCTGTATCGTTGATTTGGCATTGTTTGATTTGTATAAGAAATTTTAAAAATAATTATCTTACAAATAAACTCTTTTCATATAAGGAATGCAAAATGTGTGTCTTCCACACTAACTTGTTAGTAGAACATGTTGAGGTTGTGTTTCGCGTGCCTGGGCCACTCCACGCTGGAAGCGCTCGGGCTCTTCCTTACAAGGAGGAGAATGGGGGAGCTCAGGGGCCGTGGTACCTCCGATGCTCAAGTTAGTCTACGGTCGTGGAAGATGAAGAGAGAAAGAAATGCTAGAATCAGATAGCAAAGAGATGTTTAAGAAGAATGAGAGAGTAACCCCTCTCTCAGCAGAGTGAGGGGTATTTATACCTGGTCTAGATGGGTTCCAAGGCGACGTTGACCCATACGCAGCTCCGTACTGGGATTGCACGTCCCTTTGCCAACACCTAGGTGGGCCCATTGAATGTAGTGTGGTCTTCATGTCGCATGCTCACCCCTGTACCATTAAATGTGGCATGGCCTTGGACAACCATATCAGGGACGGGGACGTGCTCTATCCATCAGACTGCCTCGTCAGTCTCCCTAGTGCAGTGTCAGGTTGCGCAGGTCCCCTAGCTCTTACTTGGGCTTTTAAGCTCACGTCTCTAGTACCAACCTTCTAGGTCGGGCCAGCTCATTCACAGACCCATGAGCGAGCCTGGGCCCAACATCTGTCTCGATCAGGCCCTTGGGGGTTTCTCCCCTTATAGTACCCAGCGAATTCCTAGTGCACGCGTGCGGTGAGAATTTCAATTTCTAAAGACCTAGGCTATACCGCCATTAATGTACCTGAATTTTTGGGTGGCTCCCCAGCTTCCCGTTTTGTTGCCCAATTCGTGATATCCTTGACTTTCTGGGGTTAGCTTCGACGAAACTCCATCCCAGTGGGTGGCGAATCATGGTGGCGAGCTGCATACTCTTTCGTCAGGTTCTAGGTGGTGGCTCCGAGGATTATCCCAATCTGACCGCGCGGGAGTTCCTGTCGATCTACTGAATCATCCGACTTGATGGAAATTTGTGCAGCTTCCAATCTAAGGCCTCTGAGAGGCACTTCGTGACGTTGGAGAAATGTTACTCTTCCGTCAAGGGGTGGCAGAGGCGCTTCTTCTTCATTTCTGGTTTGGGATGGGAGTACCTCGAAGGTGAGGAAGTTCGCCAAGAGTTTCCCGTTCGGGACGTCTGGGCTCATGTGTCGACCAGCCAGTCCCTTTCCATCAAATTGTCTAAAAGGGAGGAATTCCGAGTGGCAACCATTCTGTCCTGGGGGCCCACTCACCCCAAGTGGACTGAGACTAACGTGGTGATTTCTGATGAGAACATCAGGCATCACCTGCTTCTTCCTGACCTATTGTTCTTGCTAGGTCGGGACTTTCTGGTCGTTCCTTCCTCCTCCCCTTCCAAGAAATGCCAGGATTCTCCTCCTGCTAGGGACGACAGTGCTAAATGGCCTTGCACTGAGGGGAGTGATGTTGGGGATGGCTACGGGTCGGGAGCTCGAGGCCACCATTCTCATCCCAGCTCTACTCGTCAAGCCATTCTACGTTTTCCACGCTAGGCGTCACAGTGACCCTCACCTAAGTCTTCTTTTGGCGAGCATGTTACCACCTCTGGCCCAGCTCCTTCGGGCCCTCCTTGCGGGGGCTCTAGCGGTCTTCCACACCCACCACCAATGGGGCCCGCGAGCATAGGGGCTCGATTGGGCTTTTGATGTAATCTGAATTTATATAAAAATACAAAGCTAGGCCCGTACTTATACTTGTGTTTTTTTCATTTGCGCCTTCTCTCGTCATTTTCCTCTACTTTGCTTAGATTTTTTGTCTTCGTGTGGCAGGCACGACCTCGCGTAAGGTTCACGGTCGTTGGGAGGCCGAATGGCTTATGTGGTCGACGATGGCTGTAAAAGGAGGGGAGAGCTCGGGAGGCTCTGGCCCTTAGCCTATGCATCACGACCATTCAAGGGAATGGGCTTGTGGTGTACGAAGTTGGGCAAGTCATCTATCTTTTGGGTCTGACTGGCTATGAAGGGGTAAGCTGGGGAGACTTTGCCCCTTAGCCAATGCATCACGACCATGCATTGCACGAAGGTCGGTGAGTGAGGTGACTCGTGCCCGACTAGTTGTGAAGGGGAGAGCTCGATCGGCTCTTGCCCTTAGCCAATGCATCGTGGCTAGTTAAAGGTCTGGGCTTGTGGTGCACGAAGGTCGGCAAGCCTGGGGACCTGTATCCGATTGGCTATGAAGGGGAAAGCTCAGGATGCTTTTAATCCTTAGCCAATGCATCGTGACCATGCATTGCGTGAAGGTCGGCGAGTTGAGCAACTCGTGCCCGACTAGTTGTAAAAGGGAGAGTTCGAAAGGCTCTGGCCCTTAGCCAATGCATCGTGGCTAGCCAAGGGACTAGACTTGTGGTGCACGAAGGTTGGCAAGTCATGGGACTTGGTTTGACTAGCTGTGAAGGGGTAAGCGGGGAGGCTTCACCCCTTAGCCAATGCATCGTGACCATGCACTGTGTGAAGGTCGGTGAGTGAGGAGACCCGTGCCCAACTGGCTGTGAAGGGGAGAGTTCGGTAGGCTCTTGCCCTTAGCCAATGCATCGCGGCCAGTCAAGGGATTGCGCTTGTGGTGTACGAAGGTTGGCAAATCTGGGGATATTTGCATTGGCACTTTCATGGGTGTTGTTTCTTGTATATTCATGGAGGGAGAAGTATGATCAGTTTTATAATGACTTTGTTTTTTCTTGTTTTATTTAGCTGCTCACAGTTTGCCAAAACCATAGTTTGCATTAATTATGGGCCTTTTTTTTTTTGGTAATATGGGGGTTTTCCTTTTGTGCTGTTGTTATGTGTTGTTGACATGAACACAAGTATGTTGCTAGACATGGTAATTTCTTGTTGGCAGTGCATATTTATCTAGGTCTTTTTTGTAACTAGTATGTTGCTGTAATTGATAGAAGAAAGTTTGGGAAGAAAGTTTTGCAAAAGAATATAGTTTAATAGAAAATGTAGATATTTGGTTAGTAACTAAGAAATTTATATAGAATTTTAGATGAGTTTAATCAAATATTTTTAGTTATTAGCATAACCTTTGAAATTATGATTTTGTAGTATTAATTTGATTAGAATATAATTATTATTAGCATTTAATTGGTAAAAATACATAATGTGATAAAAATAAATTAAATAAAAAATCCAATGTGGGGATTGAATTTGAATGGAAGAGGCAAATGCAAACTCATGTGATATTAGCTAAGATTTGAATTTGCATTTCGTCAATCCAATGAGAAAATTTATGGAAGTAAGACGTAATGAGACAAAGTTGGCAACATTTTGAGTGACAGGGTAAGAAAAATCATCTTGTTGAGACATGGATGACTCAGACATAGTGAAAGAAAGAAATTTCTCTCTATCGCCCGTCGGCTGCTGATGCCATGAAGAATTTTAAAGTTTGAGAAATTCTATCTCACGGAATGAGATAGAGAGAAGACTTACATTTCATTATATACTGTATTTACATAGTAATTACATACAAGAGTGATGCATTTACTTATTAAATATGGAAAACTACAGTTATACTTTCCTATGATGATGCAACAAATATTCTATTGATTTTCCAACTCTTGATGTGTGATATCCTCATCATGAAAAGAGATATTATCTTGCATTTTAATGTAATTAGGATTACCGTGCTGCGTAATCTTCTCCACTGATGCAATAGTGCTGTCAGTTTTGTATCACTGTAATTGTCAATTGAACTGTGAAGAAGAAAAATGCTACTTTCACTGGCAATTGGGTCCTGACAATTTTTTATTTTTATTTTTCTTTTTTTTATTTAGTGATTAAGGAAGTATTTTTAATGATGTTATGATTTTTTTTAAAAAATATTGAAGTGTATAAAAAAAATGAATGAAAAAATCAAAAAGAAAATTTGCCTTTTTTGGACCTGTCTCATGCGAAGGGGTGTAATACGCTCGATCCAGACCAGAGAAACTGACCAGACTGATAGGTTCGGTTCGGTCGACCAAAAAATGCCATGGTCAGTTTTGGTCTACGTAGTGGGGGATTTTCGGTCTAGGTAGGGGTATAACCGGTCCGATTCGGTACAATTTTAGACATATTTTATAATTGAACCAGTATATATCAGTTTTGAGATTTGAATAACGGATACTGCACCAATTACACTCCTAAGCCGGTACTTCCAATTTTACCAGTTTCGGTCCGATATAATATAATATATATATATATAATATAGTATATAATAATATAGTGATAATATATAGTTATTTATATATGATTTTAAAATTTAAAATTTAAAATTATATTCATTAGTAATTTATAATATAATACAAAATTATTTTACATATAATTATATATAAAAAATGATATATAATAAAAAAATATTTTATACAATATAAAAAATTAAAATATATATATATAAATCGGTCCGGTCCCAGTCCGGTGTTAGAAAAAGGAAAACCAGAATCGGACTAATTTCGATCAGTTTTGAGAAAAATAGAACCGGTACCAGATTAGACCAAACCCAATACCAGACCAAACCCACTGGTTCAGTGCGGTCCGGTTTACCAGTTCATTCGTTGTTTTTTTCACCCCTAATAATGGCTCTAACAAGAAGTATGTTTAAAAAAAAAAAGAAAAAAAAATCTCTATAAGAAATTGTGCATCAAAGTTTTATGAAAGATGTTGAGAAATCTGGATGAAAGTCAAATTCAGTTTTCTGCATGTCATACATACATCTCATGTTTAACAACTATCATGCATATCTTATCTTTGTGCAAGTTGGTTGTTTCATTTACTGATATTTCAAAGAATCTCACCATGGTAGTTCCAACTACCATTCCTCCAGGAATGGTAGAAGTTGTAGTAGGACCAAACTTGACAATCAAGATGGTGATGAACTCCAACCTTGACCGCAAGTTGGAATTGATTATGATTTTCTCCCTGCAATTATTGCACACTGCTAATTTCATACTATGATGCATTGCATATTAATAGTCATGAACAGGGGTATGTAATCATGTGTTGCCTGTCCTGACGCTCCCAATCTCCATTCCATCCCAAGCAGAGGTTTGGGGCATCATATTTTTTCAAGATGGAACTCAACCTTCTTGATGTTGGGGACGACCCTGGAGTATAGAAAGGCCTTTCGCTTATTGGGTGAGGAGGACATACAATATATCAATCATTTTAATGATGAGGGGGATTGGGTAAGCCTTATGATGATGATTGGGTTGTGGTTGGGATTTTTATAGAATTTTTTAGGCTTTTCAATGAGGTCACAACCACCATTTTATGTCCTTTGTACGTTATATCCAATGAATTTTGTCAACAAATATATTAGATGAATCAAAAATAGGATGAAACATGCGGGAGTGACTAAACTAAGTTGCAAGAAATGACAATGACCATGAGGACTAAATATGATAAGTATTGGAGAGATTTGAGTAGGATATATATTTTCTTACATGTGGCTATTGTTCTTGACCCCATTGCAAAATTGATGGCATGGTGTGTGGCTTGGGATTGTGAACGTGAAGGCATGGGCGGATCGTATTGTGGTAAGGGTTAAGGAAATCCTTAAAAGATTGTTTGATAAGTTTTTCCCGCATTCGAGGGTGGTAATATTTTGGCAACTACACCTACCGCATCGCCTCCTCCCGAAGTCGGGATGGGGGAAAAACGTAAGTTGGGGTGGGGTGAGAGGTTGGAGTAGGTTCCTAAGCTTCATCAGCCTTCAGACGGCCATTCGGAGTTGGATAGATACTTGGCAGTGGAGATACACCCATTTACGAGGAGGTTTGACATCTTATCTTGGTGGAATGACAATGGCACCAGTATCCCATCTTTGGAGACATAGCCTGTAGTATTTTGGTCATTCCTATTACTATCGTACCCTCAGAGTTGGCTTTTAGCACCAAGGAGTGCATATTGGATCCATCCCGAAGTTCATTGTCTCCTACCACTATGAAGGCATTGATCCACACTCAAAATTAGATCAAGTGAAAGCCAATTCATATTCTGGATGTGGTAGACTTTGTAGAGGCCAACATGTAGGCGGGTGGTGATCAACCTGGATCCGGTAATTGCTTTTAATTCATTGATTTACTTTTTCTTATAAGATATTGTGCTATTACTTATATTCATTTGATTGGTCTTAATTTCAAGTTTAATTGTTGTAGGGGCAACTTCGACAAATGAGGTTGCATCTACATCAAACGCAATACGATTTCTTAGTTCGATCTACCATTGGCATTGGTTTGTATAATTTGTCTTTTAATTATTTGTAGTTTGTATATAATATATGTAATTCTAATTTTTTTTTATGTGGTTTTTTTCAACTTTTATAGTTTCACTGTCACGTGCCCAATCCTAATATCAATGATTTCATCTTGATCTCAATCTCATATTGGTTTGTACTTTTAATTTTTTTACTTATCTATACAATGTTTGTATATATGACTTTTTTTCTCTTATTTTTTTTCAGTTTTATAGTCTCACTTGCTGAACACCCGTCCTTGTGGTGGGACTTTTTATAAAATGATTTTAGAAAAGACAACGGGAATTACCGTTCGATTTAAAACTTTTTGCTTCCATACCCAGGGTGCAAAACTCTACGTTATAAAATAAAATGTGCTTTGAGAATAAAAGAGGTTTACAGCAGAAAACATCAATTTTAACAATAAAAATGCCTCTCGTACATTTAAACACTCATGCCTAGACTTACGTGATCTTCCTTATAGGCCGTGTCCGTTCTGATGCGTGCTGCTCATTCAGTCCTTGTATGGGGATGGACATGCATAAAAACTAAAATGAGTCGATGACTCGTAAGCATTACTTCATACAGTTAAAATATAATAACATAGGTTTTCATTCATGCATTCATCATTCCATCCATACTATACGTACATGGATACGTGCGTTCATTTGAAAACATCACTGAACGAGATTTTTTCTCTAAAAGGGGCTTTCTTTTTGTAAAATGTGTCTCCCGTCAGTGCCTTCATTTCTTAAGAATTCGATGTATTCATGCATTTATACATTCTTTCTTATCACTCTCATTGGCTGGTACACACTGTTACGCCCTGTGTGTTGGGGTTAGCGGTCTTCCTTTGGACCCGGACTCCGCCCGTGACCATGAGTTGGGAATCCCTTTTCAGTCAGGGGCAACACTAGGTGCACTACCAATACTACTTACCCAACATTGTAATCTGCCCAGTCCTTTGGTACCCTTTTCATTCATTCATGTGGCTATTACGTATTTTCATACATTAAACGTTCAGTCCTTCGTTCAGTTTAGTCCTTTCTTTTCAGTTCATTTCAGCTCTATCTCTCATTTAACAGTTCATTCATGGAAAACGTCATTTAAAAGCATGGGTTTAAACATCGTCTTTCATGGCATCTATAAAACATCAGTTCATGGCATCTTTCAAACATCAGTTCATAGGGACCTTTTAAAATACCATACTTTCTTTGCGTCGCTCAAAGCATCAGTTAAAACATCAGGCATCAACCTCAACATTTCTTTTTGTGGAAAATACATACAATAGATATAGCGTATAGTCATCCATTCACATGAGTACAATTAATACTTTTGGATGCATAAAAATGGCCTGCCAAGGAGGGCCGTACATACGTATACATTTGAACACTTATACTTAGCATGGGTTTCATAAAACATCTTTTGTGTCGTTTCGTAAGGCATCATAAAGAGAAAGCGTTTCGTTTTCATTTTCATATCTTTTTAGAAAACTCTAGAAGAGTATGAACATAATACTTACCTGGACTCCATGCTACTTTCATATCATTCAGTCCGTTCATGTGCGTGTCAAATGGCAACCTACATGCATACACATAACATTGACGTCATTCTCTATCTAATGCATAAGCAACTTAAACTGGAATAGAACTACACCTCACTTGGAACACTCTCCTTCTATCCTGTGTTCTTACGTGCCCTTTACTATGCTAAAACCTTCGGGATCTACTTACGCTCACTACCTCTTTCAAACTCAAGGTCTTATCTCGAGTGTTCATCCACTAAAGTGAACCCATGATTCACCTTAGGATTAAGACACTAAAGACCTTCACCTTACTCTTCCTATTGACCACATTCCGACATATGATTTTGACCGATGGAGTCAAGCATCCCAATCCTAGACAATACATCCGTCACTACCTCTATGCACCTTAACTCACACTAAATCCTCATTCCCATCCATACACGCCACACGGCTCTAAGCCAACTCCGAGGCTTAAGCACCGTGTAACTGTGCTAAGGACAAATTACCTATTACATATGGTGAATCCGTCCGGCACATGTGTCTAACCAAATTACACATATACCTTATCCCTTTTATCACCTGAGACCAATATATAACATGTTGATCACCTGCTCGTAGGGACAAGGGCCATACTCCAATACCAACCTTCTCTTAACCCTGCTAGCATGACTCTTCATGCTACCCGTCCCTTTTGACAGTTTATCCCAATACTTAACATGACAAGACTCCATTCACAACCATGCCCTATGTCACGTCATATAGCTCAAGACTACTCCCAAGCTACACCATGACCTTGTCATGTCACCTAATATCCCACTACGTCATTTCTATGCCAACTTCTAACTCATCACGAGTACGGTTTCTCACGTACTCCTATCACATCGTGACATCTCGTCACGTTCCTACTACACCATTTCTACACTAACTCCTCACCCATCATAAGCACGACTACTCGCGGTCATGTCACTTCTTGACATTCCCCAGTCATGCTTCCGTTGCGCACTCTTATACTTGTTCTGCTATTTCACGCATACTCCTAGCCATAAGTCCATCACGGTGACACTTGTCACCTCAGACTACAGGCTAAGCCATAACTACTTCGGGACACTGTTCCATAGTTCCCAACACTACTCATCATGTTCCATGCCAATCAATCACACAACCATCCTTATTTCTGCGACACGCCACACGGAGTGTCGCTACCTCGTGGAGTACACGCCACACAGAGTGTAGTTAGGATGGGTCGGTGGTGGCCTGAGGATGTCGGAAAGGGTGGTCACATGCTGTGGGTGGCGGCGTACGGTGGTGGAGGGTGAGAAACCGGTGCGTTGGAGAGGGGAGAAGCCCGTGAGGTGGAGGGAGGCTATGGGCCTCGGGTCCGGTGCGTTGGAGGCCGTGCACGGCGGTGCTAGGAGCTTGCACAGTGAACTCGTGCATGGGTAAGGCTGTGTACGTGCGTGGGAGGAAGGTGGCCGTGAGGTGGAGGCTGAGCTTATTGGAGGATGATGGCTGGTGGGAGGGGAAGCTGTAGTGGAGGTGGTGGCGACGGAGGACGGCGCACGGCGCACTGTGGCGTAGCAGCATCAAGCCTGTTCGAGCTGTGCAATGTCGATGGAGAGAGGAAGAGAGAGTGTGAGAGAGAAGGGCCGGCATGGGAGAACTCACCGGAGGGAGGAGGTGCCGACGGTGGCGGAGGTGAGGCTCACCGGCGCACAGCGGCGCTGGGCTGGGCTGGGCAGTGGAGCAGTTCAAGCATGGGGGTGTCGTGTAGTGCAAGCCGCGAGGGAGAGGGAGGAGAGAGAGAGAGAGCTAGGGAAAAGTGAGGGAGAAGGAAGAGGGGTCTGAGTATTTAACCCAGTCCCTTCATCTCGGGATCTACGCAACAATCTAACGATGGGAAATTAAAACATTGATTTGAAAATGCATAAACATTAACTTAATTAAAAGCATTTAGAGGAATTAAGATATAATATTATTTAAACTAACTTTAGTTTATAAAATAATATTCATTCATCATTAATAAATGATGAAGTCTTATTTAATATATTTAAAAGGATAAAACCATTTAATTAAGTAAAGCTTTCAACATAATTTAAATCCCATAATATTTTAAATAACTAAAATCATTTTAATAATAATATTAAAATGATTTCCGACAACTATAATATTTTTGGAGCTCTTCAAGAATATTATAATTATCGTATTTAAAATCAAATTTAGTTCAATAACACTGGAAATACTCCTTATAAATATTTCCAGTACATTTAAAATACTGGGTGTGCCTTAGAAGTCACCTAATATCTTGAGAGACACGCCATCGAGGTTTGGCACCCATGACGAGGCTCACAGTCGCTAGAGAGATGGGCAGACGATCACATAATTTTCCGCCCTTGGAATTTGCTTTTGTCAAAAAGAAGGAACGTAC
Organism: Juglans hindsii; assembly: GCA_003123825.1. Classification (NCBI taxonomy): domain Eukaryota; kingdom Viridiplantae; phylum Streptophyta; class Magnoliopsida; order Fagales; family Juglandaceae; genus Juglans; species Juglans hindsii. The sequence continues at coordinate 635,527 of QEOW01001060.1, forward strand.
ATCAGAAAGAAGAAGCGTACGTAAGAAGGAAGGAGCGGGGTGTTACATCATGGTGGCCTCGTGGTGGCAGCGAGGGGCGTAACATGGCGTATCTAGCCATGTACAGTGGCGGTTAGCCACGCACAGTGGCTGTCCACCACACAAAGTGGCAGTTTGGGTTTAGGCTAGGCTAGGGGAGGCCAAGGGAGGCTGAGGGTGGTCTTCATGGTGGCTGGGGTGGTAGAACACAGCAGAGCCGTGGGTTTCCAAGGGAAACCCATGTGTCTCAAAGAATGGAAATGGAGGGGGAGCTTGGCTGGTCATGGCTGGCCATGGAGGAGCTGAGGGAGGTGCGGTGGAGCTTGTGGTGGCATTGGGATGGTGCCATGGTGGCTGGAGGCTGTGGATCTCGCCTTGAGGTGGAAGGAGAGTCCGTGAGAGAGTGAGAGAGAGTGGTGGAGTTAGGTGGCTCGGCTGGACATGCGGGTGGCTAGGGGAGGTCGCCGGTGGGAGGGGAAGCCTTTGGTGGTGGTCCGGTGGCCGTGGGAGGCGGAGCTCAGCCATGGGTATGGAGAACCCGTGCGTTGGAGGAGCTCCGTGCGACTAAGGAAGGAGCTACTGGCTTTGGGTCAAGGGGACGAGGAAAGGGGGCTCATGGCGATGGTCGATGGCCTAGGTGACCGCATACGGTGGCGCTAGGGGCTGCGCACGGTGAAGCCGTGCGTGAGGAGATGCGAGAGTGCGTGGGAGAGGGTGGTTGCGAGGTGGAGGCTAGGTTCGGTGGTGGCAGCTCGCCGTTGGTGGTGGTGAGGCTGGGCGACGCATGGCAATGCCGGGCTGGGCTGGGGGAGAATTGGTGAGAGGGAGAGGAGACGTGCGACGTACGCTGGGGGAGAGGAGAGAGAGAGAGAAGGGAAAAGTGAGGAAGAAACAGATAGAGCTTGGGTATTTAATCCAAGCCCTTCATCTTGGGATCCTCAAAACGATCTAACGATAAGAGATTAAACACGGATTTGACTTGAGAACACAGAGGAATTAAGATAGAATATTATTTAAATTAAACTTTAGTTTATAAAATAATATTCCTTCATCATTAATAAAATGATGAAGTCTTATTTAATATCTTTGAGAGAATAAAACCATTTAATTAATTATAGTTTTCAACATAATTTAAATCTCATAATATTTTAAATAATTGAAATCATTTTAATAAATAATATTGAAATGATTTCCGACAATTATAATATTTTTGGAGCTCTTCAAAAATATTATAATTGTCTTATTTAAAATCAAGCTTAGTTCAATAACACTGGAAATACCTCATATAAATATTTTCAGTGCATTTAAAACATTGGGCGTACTTTAGAAATCACATAATATCTTTAGAAACATGTCATCGCGACTCGACATGCATAACGAGCCTCACAGTTGCTAGAGAGAAGAGGTAGACTGTTACATAATTTTCGTCCTTGGAATTTGCTTAAGTCAGAAAGAAGGAGTGGGGTGTTACACTTGCCCAATCCTAATCCCAAATTTGCAATGATCTAATCTTGAATTCATGACAGAAAATCAATTTCAAATGACCTCATAGGTCATGATGCTACAATTTGTTATTTCAATGAAACATTATTATCCATTTAAATTACTTGTAGAATTGTAATATCTTTAGATTAATTTGTATTATTGTAATAGCTTAGAATTATAATTAGAACTTAAAAGTTACTAACTTAATAGTTAGAATTTAGAATTTTATGTTTTATGCTTTTAGAAGTTTTGTTTTGTTTTATGCAATATGTATAATATTGTTTTTATTTTTTTTTAATTTAGGCAATTTAGAATGTTATATGGGCCGAAAATGGCCTAGAAACAAGTTATGGGCCCATTTGTGCCAAACGGGTCGGGGAGACCAAGCAGGGGTCCAAATTCTTCCCCAGCACCTGGACGGGGCCCTGGGTGCTGGGCAAGATTTCATGGGCAAATCCCACGATTTATATATATATATATATATATATATTATAGTATGTAATAATATAGTAATATATGATAGTATATTACAATATAAAATGATACATTATTAGAATAACTACTAATACTATAGACTATAATGATAACATATACTTATTTATATATAGTGGATTACTAATAGTATACTTAGTATTAATACTTATATATACCATTTGTAATCCACGCCCATTATGGCCCATTATATATAATATTAGTATACTATATTAATACTATATATAGTGATATAATGATATAATAATATGTATATAGTTATGTACTAATACTATATGTTAGTGATAATATAGTATTAGTATAACTATTAATATATAGGGGACAAATAAGCACCGCACACTTTTTATTTCGCTCCGTGTATTTCAGAAGGCTTGTGTTTTTTTGTGTTTCTGTTTTGCCTAGTGTTCGCCTTTCATGGAGGTGCCCTTGGGCCCTTCGGCATCATCAGTGCTTGCAGATGGTGGGCCTGCAGGTGGTGGACAAGAGATGGGTGGGGGGTTTCCTCCGAAATCTTACGCGCAGGCGGTAGCAAGCTCAGGGTTTTACGATTCCTATCCAATTGCCAGGGGAGGTGGATGGAGAAATGGGGTTTATTTTCTCAGAAGCAGAGATAAGTAAGGCTACAGAGGATCTTCGGTTTGCTCTGGTTCTGAAATTCCTTAGATAAAGACCATCGATTGAGAGTGAGGTTGGCCATTGTGAAAACTTGGGGATTGCTGGAAATCCCGACGGTGAGTTTTATGGATAACTATCATGTGTTAGTACAGATGGGTAGTGAAAGAGATTTTGTCCATGGCTGGGCGAGGGAAGGTCGAACGGATGGTTGCAGCTTTCAAATTTTTCGTTGGACTAGAGAGTTTGATTTAAAGGTGGAACCATCTGTGGCTGCTCAATGGGTTTTTCTTCCTGGATTGCCGATGCATCTATATAGGAAGGACTGTCTCCAGAGTTTGGCTAGTTGATTTGGAAGGTATCTGGGTACAGATCACGCAACGTTGGCCAGTTCAAGAGCAACTGGTGCACATATCTATGTGAAACTTGATTTGTCGGCTGAGTTGGTCCAAGGTTTTCCGGTTGTTGTGGCTAACAAGAAGATCTGGCAGCCTGTAAAGTATGAGAAATTCGGTTTTTATTGTGAGAAATGTAGGAGGTAGGGGCATACCTCAGTGGTTTGTAGGGTCGGACAACAACGAGGGATTAGAAACAAGGATGAAAGAGTGGGTTCGGATAGAAATGAGGGCAGCAGGAAATGTGGCGTGAGAAGCAGAAGGAGATTCTGTTGAATCCACCAGTGGTGGAGGAGTTGCATGAAGACCAACCTAGTATACCAAGTCAAATGGAGAAGGGCAAAGAAATTGTTCGGGTGGAGGAGAATAGTGAAGGAAGGCCCATTGTCTCAGGTGGGGGGGAATCAGTGTTTAATGGTTTAGTCTGTATTGAGAAGGAAGGACCATTGACTCTGGAGGCGGAAAATTAGGGGGGTAAGGATGTGGGTGTTGTAGATGGGGATATGATAGATGGGCGAAAAAAGGTGGTTGGGCAGGGACACGGGGAAAATAGTCCACCACTTGTCTTGAGGCGCTCTCTAGTTGTGGATTTCTTTATCTGCGATGATGAGAACAGATTAGCCTGGGAGGTTGGAGGATCTACTAAGGCAATTGATGAGGTTCTGGCTTCAGAAGGAGGGGGATGGAGTTTATCGTGGAAGAGGAGTATCAGTCTGATCAGGAAGTGGAAGGTTCTTTCCGGAGAGTGACTCTCTCAAACAAGTTAATTTGGGTCCATTACAGTTGGTATCAACCATGGCAGAAGGAACACGTTCGTATGCACAAATAGTTGATTCGATGAATCATTTACGGCAAGAGCAAGATCGGCAACAAAAGCAAATCAAAGATGCAATTGGCCTATTGTTGAAGCAGCAAGAGGCTGCGAAATGGGAAAGAGAAGCACAAGATAAGAAGTTTCAGGAGGTTTTACAATAGATCTCATAGATTTCTTGTCATGACTCTGATGATCTTGGTTTAGTTAATTGAAATCTTCAAGATCCACATGGAGATATGGAGGAAGACATGGGAGAGGTGTGACAGAGATAAGATGTGGACAGAGGCTTCTTTAAGGGAATTAAGTTGGAATTTTTTTTATTTCGTGATGGTAATCCATCACCATGGATCTATCATGCAAATCAATATTTCTTCTATCACCAGGTCCCTCCTAGTCCACGAATCTTCATTGCTTCATTCCACATGGATGAGGAAGCTTTGGTCTGGTTCTAGGATGCCAGTGAGGCAGGAACCTTTCATTCTTGGGAGGATTTCATCAAAGCTGTTCAGATTAGGTTTGGCTCTATTCCATACGATGATCCAATGGAGTCTATTACTCGCCTCAACCAGGTCAGTACAGTTAATGAGTACAAGGCTGAATTTGAGATTCTTTCCAATCGAATTAAAGGCATATCTGAGAAGAATAAATTGAGTTGTTTATAAGTGGCTTGTTGTTTTATAAGTGGTTTACTTGATAAAATTAGGTTGTCTGTTAGGATAATGAATCCTTTATCTTTGAATGATGCATCTGGCTTAGCTAAAATTCAAGAACAATATGTTGTGAGCATTAGAAGGCCTTGGAGAAATTCGCTTACTGATTCGAGTAAGTTTAGTCTAGAGTCTACTATGTTGAAGTCTGGACAAGCTCCTTCCATTTTAGGAGCATCGAGAACTCAACTTTTAGCTAAGGTTCCTTATCATAAGGTTTCTAAGTCTTAGAGGCAAGAAAGTTGTAAAAAAGGCCTTTGTTATTTTTGTGATGACAAATGGCAACCAAGTCATAACTGTGCAAGGTCAAAATTGTTTCTGTTGGAAGACATGGAGATTTTTGGTGATTTTAGTTGTGACGTGGACAAAGATACTAATGGTAAAGTGGCTGTTGAGCCTGCTGCAGTTGAAGTTGAGATAGCTTCCATCTCATTACAGTCTATTGTAGGGGTGGAGGACCTAAGACAATGAGACTTATTGGTTATGTTGGCAAGAAAAGGTTGGTGATCTTGATAGACACTGGCAGTACACATAATGTTGTGGATACCGCAGTGGCTTATTCAGCTTGCCTGTTCATCTCAGTCAGGTTCTTAAAGTCAAAGTAGCCAATGGCCAAGTAGTTGACAGTACTGGTAAATGCATGGTTGTATCAGTACAGATACAAGGCATACCTTTCATAGTTGAATTCTTTACTCTTCCTTTGGGAGAATGTGATGTTGTCCTTGGAATACAGTGGTTATCATCATTGAGTCCTATTTTGTGAGACTTTGTGGATATGAAGATGCAGTTTTAGAGTGGGGATCAGACTATTTCATTTCAAAGGTTAACAGCATTTCATGCAGACCTTATTGATGATATAGAGTCTCTTAAAACTTCTGGTTGTGGCAAGAGGGGGTTATTTTTGTAGTTAGTTTCTTCTAACTTGCCTGAGAATGTTTGCTTACTAGATGAACAAGTGGTGTAGCTTTTGCAGCAATATCAAAATGCTTTTGCTGAGCCTGCAGGGTTACCACCCAATAGGTATCATGATCACAAGATCCATTTGAAACAAGAAACGTCTCCTATCAGTGTTAGGCCCTATAGGTATCCATTTTATCAAAAAATAGAAATTGAAAAAATTGTTAAGGAGCTCTTGCTTTCTAGGGTCATTAGGCCTAATCAATCACCATTTTCCTCTCCTATTCTGCGAGTCAGGAAGTCTGATGGCTCATAGAGAATGTACATTGACTATAGGGCCTTAAATAAAGCCACTATAAAAGATAAATACCCCATTCCTGTTGTGGATGAGCTCTTGGATGAACTTTCAGGTTATACAATTTTTTCTATGTTGGATCTTAGGGCAGTATATCATCAAATACGTATGAGGGATGAGGACATTCCCAAGACTGCATTCAGAACTCATGAAGGGCATTATGAGTTCCTTGTAATGCCATTTGAACTCACTAATGCCCCTTCAACATTTCAAGGCCTCATGAATGAGGTTTTCAGGCCATTCCTTAGACATTTTTTCATTGTTTTTTTTCTTATGACATACTAGTCTACAACAAGGACATGTCATCTCATTTATCTCATCTGTCTACTGTGTTGCACACATTACAGCATCATCAGCTTTATGCCAAGCAGTCAGAGTGTAAGTTTGCATGCCAAGAAGTAGAATATTTAGGCCATTTGATCTCAAAGGAAAGGGTGAGGGCAGATCCTAAAAAGTTGGAGTCTATGGTTACTTGGCCAATACCTAAAAACCTAAAGTCATTAAGAGGCTTTTTAGGCTTGACAGGTTACTATAGAAAATTCATTAGGGGCTATGCTCAGATTGCTGATCCTCTGACTTCTTTGTTGAAAAACGATGCCTTTGTTTGGTCAGATTTTGCTACTCAGTCTTTTAATGACTTGAAAGCTACTATCACAAGTCCTCCTGTTCTTGCCTAACTTGATTTCACCAAAACATTTGTCATTGAATGTGATGCTTGTGCAACTGGTGTAGGAGCAATTTTGATGCAAGACCAAAGGCCTTTAACCTTTCTTAGTCAGGCTTTGAAGGGTAAAAATTTAGCTCTTTCCATCTATGAAAAAGAGTTGCTAGCCTTAGTGCTAGCTGTTAAGAAATGGAGGCCATATCTTTTTGGAAGTATATTTGTGGTTAGAACTGACCATCATAGCCTTAAATATTTGCTTGAGTAGAAGATTGGCACTGTTGCACAAAAGAAATGGCTTTCTAAGCTCCTTGGCTATGAATTTACAATTGAGTATAAGAAGGGCGTGGAGAAGAAGGTGGCAGATGCCTAGTCTCGGAAAGACCAGATTGATGAAATTGGAGATTTATCAGCCTTGTCATTTCCAGCACCAACATGGCTCACAGATTTGAAATTAGCTTATGATGTATATTAGGATGTTCATAAACTAATTTTTGCATTGCAGCTTGACCCTACTTCTAATTCTTCATTTAAACTAAGGCATGGTATTTTGTTTAAGAAGGATAGAATTTATGTGCCTGATTCTCTACCCTTGAAGCTATAGATTTTGAATTACTTATATTCTAGTCCTGTTGCTAGTCATTTTGGTTTTCACAAGTGCTTGCACAGAGCTAGGGTGGATTTCTATTGGCCTGGTCTCAAGAATGATGTCAATAAGTTTATTCGTGAGTGTGAAACCTGCCAAAAAAATAAGATTCAAAATGTCTTTCCAGCAGGGTTTTTACAACCCTTAACTAATCTTGAGCAGATTTGGACTGACCTCTCAATGGGTTTTGTTGAGGGTTTGCCTATTTCTAGTGGGTATTCTGTCATCATGGTTGTAGTGGACAGATTGTCAAAGTATGCCCATTTTATGCCCTTGAAACATCCATTAGCTGCTCAAGTGGCCTCATTGTTTTTCAACAATGTTTTTAAGCTGCATGGTTTACCTAAAGCCATTGTTTCTGATCATGGGTCAACCTTTACTAGTTCATTTTGGAGAGAACTTTTCAAATTTCAAGGGATTAATCTTTCCTATTCTTTAGCCTATCACCCCCAAAATGATGGCCAAACAGAAGCTATCAATAAGTGTCTTGAACACTTTTTGAGATCCTTTTCTGGCGACAAGCCAAAGTTATGGGTTAATTGGCTTTCATTGACTGAATGGTGGTGTAATTCCACATTTCATACTTCCACAAAGCTTACTCCATTTGAAGTTGTGTATGAGGTTCCTCTTATTAGGCTTCAAGCCTACATTCCTGGTATAACATCAAATCAGACAGTGGATCAATTGTTGCAGATTCAAGAACAGATTCTGGTTACACTCAAGTCCAATTTAACTCTTGCTCAAGATAGGATGAAGTTTCATTATGAAAAGCACATAACTGACAGAGAAATTTTAGTAGGGATTGTTGAAATCAGAAGGAATCTGAAACTCTCACCTCGATATTTTAGGCCATTTCAGATCACTCACATAATTGGCAAAGTGGCCTATCGATTGTGTTTACCCTCAGATTCACTCTTGCATCCTGTTTTTCATGTTTCTACATTGAAGAAAAAAGTTGGGGACCATATTACACCTCTATCTACCTTACCCCCAGTTGATTTGCAAGGGGAGTTAAGGCCTCAACTTGAGAAGATTTTGGAGCGTAGGAGTGTTGAAAAGGACAACAGGGTTGTGGTGGAAGTCTTGGTTCAATGGGAAGGTGTTGGAGTGGAAGATTCCACATGGGAACCTTATTGGAAGCTTCGGCGTCAGTTTCCTCACCTTGTGGGCAATGTGCTATAAAGGGGGAGGATGTGTTATGGGTTGAGAAGGTGTTCGAGTGGGAGGATTGCAGTGGGCAAGGTGTTGGTGCTTAAAGAACAAAAAGGGAAGGGTCATTGTTAGCAGTTACACTCAAGAGGAAAGCTTGGAACGATGTAGTGTTGATATAGAGTTTTAATTGGTCATGTGTTTAATAGAACGTTTTCGTTTAATATGTTTTCTTTCTTATTAAATGCAATGTGGTCGTTTTGGTTAATTCTGAAGCGTTAATTGATGTTGTTAAAACACTACGTTTTGTAAACATTCAGTATAAATAAAGTCAGTTGGAGGGAAAGTCCTCAACTGGAATTCATTCATGCAACTGAACTCCCTCTTCTCTCTTGACTTATATTCTCTCTCTAATCCCTAATCTTCTGCAGAGTGACTCTCTCGAAGAAGTCAGTTTGGGTCCATTACATAATAGGACTGAAATAGTTCATTACTTTTCAAGTTATCTCTTCCTGTTACTAGAGAAGAATTTATATCAAAATACAGCTATATAATTCCCAAAGTATGCAGCTTTATGTTTATGAAGATATATCATCGACTACCGCACTATATTACTATTAAATGACAATTAGGATTATAAATCTAATGAATAAGTTTGTTTCGAATTTGAATAGGGTTCTTCTAGCTCATTTTTTCACTATCCCATGTTATGGCCTAAAATGACAAGATAATTATTCGTTACTTTTTATTTATCCGTTAATCAATTTATGCCAAATTAAGGGATGATGAAGAATGATTGTTAAAAAGATGATGAATATCATTTTTCTTTGTGTTATATGATATCTATACATATCTCACTAAGAAAATAAAAAAGTAATATTTCAAAATAAAATATGAGAAGTGAAAGTATAAAACAAAAATAATATAGTAGATTAAACTACTAATTTTTGTAAGTTTTTTAAATTTCCTTATGCCTACTTTTTTGCCTTACTAACTAGTTAATAATACGCAAGCCCCTCCTCATATTTCAAAATTATATCTTGAGTTTTATTTGAACTTTTAAAGTGAAAGTTATTAAATAAAAATGTTATATTTGATCAAATTACTAATTTTTATAATCATAAAAGGTGTTTTTAACATCTTAAAAGTTCTTTTAAAAAGTTGTATATTTGGTAAATTTATAAAAGTGATTTAAGCATCTAGAATAAACTAAAAGTCCACTATTTTAAAAGCCAAATAGAAATTTTTGCTGGAAAACGTATGCAGATAATGCTACATTTTAAAAAAGTTATCATAACTAATTTTAAAAGAGCTTCAAGTGCATGTTTATGAACCAGTAAATAACTCCTTAATAGTAAAATATTTTTGTAAGACTCTATAATTATAAGCTGTACTATAAAAAATATTTACTTTCTGACCGTGATCTCAAATAGACACTTAGGTGTAGTTTGGATAGCGAGTTGAGATGAGATAAGTTGATAGGAAAGTTGAATAAAATATTATTAGAATATTATTTTTTAACATTATTATTGTTTTGGAAATTGAAAATTTTGAATTATTTATTATATTTTATGTGAAAAATTAAAAAAATTATAATCATGAGATAAGATAATATAAAATATTTTCATTGTCCGAACGTGATATTAGCCTTGTTAATATAAGCTGATTTATAAGAGAAAAAGACAATTCCGACTTCTTGATATACAAGGCCCAAGATTAGGTGGTTTATCAGAGATCAGATGGACAAAGCCTGTAGTAGGAAGTCTAAAAGTGAATTGGGATGCAGCTGTGCAAACGAGGATAGGGAGGATTGGCATTGGGGTACTTATCAGAGATCATCAAGGTCTTGTGATAGGTGCCCTTCGTGCTAACAGGCCCTCGAAGGGCAGTGTTTTTTGCAAGGAAATTGGTGTAAGGCACTTCTGTTTGGAGGGGGATTCAAAACAGGTAGTGGACCAAATGAACCAAGATAGTCCTAACTGGAGCATAGGTGGATGCCTCATATCAGATGCCAAAACTGTTCTAAACTTAGCGGCTGTTTGGTCAATTTCACATGTATACCGGGAGGCTAACATGGCAGCTCATAGGCTTGCACAAGCGGCATTCGAGTGCACTGAAGATATGTATGATATCGAGATATGCCCCTCTTGTATTCTTCATGTGGTTACTAAGGAAATGAGTCAATGATCCTGTCTTTTTTCCTTTGTAATACTGGTTATCATGTTTATGATTGGAGTTGATTAATGAGATCAGTTTCTTAGAAAAAAAAAAAAAAGGATTAGGTGGTTTATATTGAGAAAAAGGCTTCAAAGGCCCGAAAACTTAAGCACAAGGTAAAAATGCTCAACAAATGGACGTGGTTATTAAATGAAGCCTAGAAGAAGATTAAAAGAAAAATCGAAGTAGAGTTCCTCTCAGAATCAAAATATGTAATAGCTCATGCACTATCATTGCAGAAGCTTCACAAGGAGCTGGAGCCTATGTCAAGTTCAGTCCATAAGACCCACTGTAGTTGGAAACCTTCTTCTCCTGGTTTCCTTAAATTGAATGTCGATGGAGCCATATTTTTCAACCAACACAAAGTAGGATGGGGTTGCTATTCAGAGATGACAAAAGTGAGGTTGTTATGGCAGTAAGTAAAGCTGAGAATGAAGTTGTCGATCCTGAAACAATTGAACTCTTAGCCATGTTTAGAGGCCTCTAATGTTGCATGCATAGTGGTATCTCTCAGATTATTATTGAATGTGATTGTTTGGTGACTATTAAAGAGCTACAAGAAGTTGCTACATGATCTTTTTCAATTGTAAGGAATTTGGCTCAGGAAACACAAAGGCTAATTAAGCTGTTTAGTGTGTACAAAATTCAACATGTTCACAAGTTAGGTAATGAGGCAACCCATGACTTTCCTGTTATGCTTGGAATGTGGAAGATATTGTAATGTGGGGGGCAGCCACTGCCAATTTCCTAGGTTGTCTGGATTGATAAGAACTCTTTGTAATTCATTTGTTATTAATGAAGTTGTTTTCAAATAAAATAATAGTAATATAGTCCAAGGCTCACCAATTTATCATCAAAGCTTTTATCCAAATTGCGAAATCCAAGTCCATATAATTTACCACTTGGAATATATCCTAATAGTTATTGCATACTCCAAGTAAACTCATCCGATTTCACAAAAAAAAAAAAAAAAAGTCATATGCAAATAGTAAGTCAAGATCCAATAAAATATTTTATTTTAAAAAATTTTATTTCTATTTACAAACAATTTAACTACTATTCACATATGTAACTAAGAGTTAGGTAGAGATGATCCTATATTTTCCTCTCGAGGGCTCCCCTGAGTAGAGGTTCCCCAACCTGCTGCAGGTAGGTCTAAGTGTTCCGTTTGTGTGTGCATGCTATGGATGTTAATCTGGAGAAGATGTGTGAGCAACCGTCGTTAATCGAAAAGGAAGAGGAAGTCTTGGTGGTGGATGAAGCATCTTTAGATGGTGCTCTGGATAGAGGTGAAAGTGTTATTTAAACTTCTCATTGTTAAACACTTCAACAAGGAAGCGTTTAAGAGTACTATAAGGAGACTATGGCATCCTGGTAAGCCAATTTCTATTTGGGATGTAAGTGTACTTTGTTCATTGCTAAATTTGATGATCCATGGGATAAAGAACGTGTTAAATGAGAGGGTCATTGGGCGTTTGATAAACACTTGGTGTTGGCAAGTGATGTAAAAGGGCTTCAACAAGTACATCAAGTGTCATTTTCAGAGGCACTCTTTTGGGTTCGAATTCATGATCTTTCAATTATAGCTAGGAACTGGAAGATGGAGCAATTATTGGTAAGGAAGTAGGAAGGGTGGTGGAGATGGATTTGGAGAAAGATGAATTAGCCTGGGGGGAATTCATGTGTATCAGAGTTGGTTTGGATGTGACTAAGCCATTGTTGCGTGGTAAAAAGATTTGTGTGGGATCATCTAACCCTATCTGGGTTCATTTCTCCTATGAACATCTCCCTAATTTCTGCTACATCTACGGTACTCTTGGGCATAGTCATAAGGATTGCAATCAGTGGAAGCCAACAATAGAGAAGTTATCAATTCCTGAATTTCCATGTGGACCTTGGCTCCGTGCAAGTAACTTTGGTGATTATGGGGTTCCGGTGCATGATAGGAAATTTTACCAAAAAGATAGCAATATTCCGGTAGTTCATGAGACAATTTAGGTCATCGAAGACTCTCTGTTACATCTGAGTAAGGTAGTCAATGTAGATAACGTCTGTGAGGAGGATTTTGGGGCGTAGATATCAGTTAACTTTCAAAATTGTGATAATGATCCTAAGTTTCCATTACAAGGGAGCAGTAATGTGGAGAATATCTTGGGCTAATAGTTGTGTAGCAAGATTCCAGGAGATAAATTGGGAGAGTTAACTAGCAAATGTTACACTGGACTCAGTATAGATAGTGATCAACAGAGGGATAATTTTGTCATTTCTACTAGGTAGCCTTTTGCAAAAGAAACTGGCAGGAAGGAGTTAATGCAGGCAAAATCAGAGGGCTTCAGTAACCCAACTCTCACATGTAAATGGAAAATATTTTTAACACCTCAGGTTCATAATTCTCTATCTATCAATGATCAAGGTGGGCCTAAAAAGGATCTTTGTTCTGATTCTGCTTTGGAAGTGGCTAGAGCTTTCAAGCGACTAAAAAATAAAGCAAAAATGCATGGGGAGAATGAGGAAAACAACCAACAGTTATCGGTGGTGGCTGGTACACAGCCCCACCAAGGTCAATGAAGGTCTTAAGCTAGAATACACAAGGGCTTGGGAACCCTCGTGATATTCGTACTCTTTCTAATCTTATCAAAAGATAAGATCCCGATGTTTTGTTCTTGTAAGAGACAGAACTTAATATTGCAAAGATGGAATTATGTAGAGTTCGCTTAAGGTTTAATTGTTGTCTACCAGTTGAAGCTATGGGTAGAAGTGGGGGCTAGCACTGCTATGGAAGTGCAATTATCTATCCTTAGTTACTTAGCTCTCACATTAATGCTAATGTAACTGAAAATTCAAGTCAATGGTTCTTAACAGGTATTTATGGACAACCTGAAACTGCACGAAGAATGCAAACTTGGAATTTGTTAAGAAAATTGAAAAAGGATCCTGCTGATGCTTGGTTAAAGAAATTGGGGGAGGGGGGTGAAGGGGAAGAGATAGACCAAACCAATAAATGCTTGACTTTTAACAAATGCTTTTGGATTGTGAGTTAAAGGATCTAGGATTCTATGGTCCAAGCAATACTTGGTGCAATGGAAGACAGATGAAGCTCAAATTTCAAAGAGGCTTGATAGGTTTGATGGAAATAGGTCTTGGTGCAATCTATTTAATAGGGCCTCAGTCACTCATGGTTCTATTTCTTACTCTAACCATCTCCCAATTTGGATCAAGTTAGAGGGTGCAAACATTAGAAGGGGAGATTCTAAGCCCTTCAGAATTGAGGCAATGTGGCTTGGGGAAGTTGAATGTTAAAAAATAATCAAGGCTGAGTGGACCAATGATGATTCTCTGAGTGGTTTGCAAGGTGTTACGAATTGTATTTCTTGTTGTAGTTCCAGATTATAAAGGTGGAATAAGTCATATTTTGGTAAGGTGCATGTCAAGCTACAAGAGGCTAGAAACAAGCTTTCACCAAAACAAAAGAAAGATCCAACAATTTTAAATTCTAGTGAGGTTTGTGCTGCTGCCGAAGAAGTACAGAAATGGATGGATAGAGAAGAGATAATGTGGAAACAAAGATTGAGAGCACTTTGGTTAGCTTAAGGAGACCAAAATACAAAACTCTTCCATGCTAAAGCTTCCCAAAGAAAGAAAATGAATTTTATTTCAAAGCTAATTGATGATGGGGGCTGTTGGAGGGAAGGAGAACACTATGATAGATTAATTATTAACCACTTCTCTTCCTTGTTTACCTCTGTAGGTTCTCGAGATCAAGAAGTTATTCTTGATAAAATGGAGAGGAAGGTCTCAACTGAAATGAATGATGCCTTATTAAAGACTACATAGCTGATGAAGTACTCCAAGCTATAAAACAGATGCACCCTACTAAAGCCCCAGGGCCTAATGGCACGCCACCTCTATTCTTTTAAAAATTCTGGCCTGAGATTGGTAGTTCTGTCACTTCTGCTGTGTTAAATGCTTTGAATTATTGTGACTTTTCATAGTCTGTCAATCACACATTCATCACTCTAGCTCCTAAGAGTCCTAAAAAAGTTAATGACTTTAGACCTATTAGCTTATGTAATGTAATATATAAGCTAATATCTAAGGTTATTGCTAACAGAATCAAGCAAGTGTTACCTGTTATAATCTCAAATTCTTAGTCAGTTTTTTTACCCGAGAGACTTATCACAGACAATGTGCTTGTGGCCTATGAAGTGCTACATTTTTTAAAGAGGAAAAAGAATGGAAATAAAGGTTTTATATCCCTTAAGCTTGACATGAGAAAAGCTTATGATAGGGTGGAATGAAGCTTTCTTAAATCTGTTATGAGAAAGCTGGGTTTTCATGAGAAAATAATCCAGCTTGTGATGAAGTGTGTTATGACACCTTCTTTTTCTGTTTTGATTAATGGCTCATCAACTGGATATATAGTTCCTTCAAGAGGCTTAAGGCAAGGAGACCCCATCTCTCCTTACCTATTCCTCTTGTGCACTGAAGGATTGGTTAGCCTTTTGAAAGAAGCTGAGAGATCAAAATCTGTTTCTGGAATCTAGATCTGTCATGGGGCTCCTGAACTAAATTATCTGCTACTTACAGATGATAGCTTATTTCTTCTGCTACAAATGTGGATACTAATGCTAGATTACAAACTTTGCTGAATCAGTATGAAGTGGCTTCAGGGCAACAATTAAACAAAGATAAAACAATGGTTTTCAGTGCAGACTGTTATGAATTTGTGGAGCTCATCTCAAGTGCAGCAACATGAAAAATACCTAGGGCTACCTCCATTAATAGGCAGGTCAAAATCTAGTGCATTTACTAATATTAAACCTAGAGTTTGGCTAAAATTGCAAGTGTGGAAAAAAAATATGTTTTCTCAAGGAGGAATGGAGATTCTTCTCAAGACTGTAGCTTTGGCAATACCATATTATGCTATGAGTTGCTTTAAGCTTCCATCCAAGCTTAGTACTGAGATTGAGAGTTTGATGACCAGATATTGGTGGGGACAAAAGAATGAGGAAAAGAAAGTGCATTGGATATGCTAGAAGAAAATGTACCAATCAAAATCTATTGGAGGATGGGTTTTAAGGATCTAGAGACTTTCAATATGGCTATGTTGGCAAAACAAGCTTAGAGATTATTGTAGAATAAAGAGAGCTTATTCCATAAGATATATGCTGCTAGGTACTTTTTTAATGGAAACCTATTGGAAGCTCCTATTGGTGGTAACCCCTCCTATACTTGGAAAGGAATATGGGATGCCAAGAACTTGCTTGTGAAATGTGGCATGTGGAGTGTGGGAAACAGAAGATCTATTCATACCTTAAAAGATGCCTGGATTCCTGGGATTCGAAATCTGAGATATGAACTGCGTGCTGGAATTATTAATCAGAGTGAGGAGCAAGTCTGTCAATTGGAGGATCAGGTGTCATTATTAATTGATCCTAGTACTATCAGGTGGAATTTATCAAAAGTAAGAACACTATTCAATCCAAAAATTGCAGATGTTGTTCTAAGACTGCATCCTAGTACCTCAGGTGACATGGATAAGTGGATGTGAGAGCATGAAAAGTTAGGTATTTTCTCAATTACAAGTGCGTATAAATTCTTTAAAACTTGCTTAGAATCTAATTGTGGTGAGTATTCAAATGGTGCTATGATGAAAAAATTTTGGAATGCTCTTTGGTGATTAAAAATTCCTCATAAGGTTATAGTTTTTGCTTGGAGAGCATGCAAGGAAAGTTTACCTAGTAAGGCCAATCTCATTAACAGAAACCTGGATATTAGCGGGCAATGCTGCTTTTGTCAATACCTGATGGAGGATTTAACTCATGCTTTGTTGTTATGCCCTCCTGTTTATGAGATTTGGTTTTGAAAATTTACTGTCTTGCAACATGATTTTCATATCAGTTCCTTCATGCCTACTGCAATGGAAATCTTCTTTAAAGGTTCAAATGATGAGTTGACAAATTTCTTCTCAATGACTTGGGATTTTTGGTTCAAAATGAATAAGATGGTTCATGATCAGATTTCTTTACCATCACAACAAGTTATTGGATTTGCTTTCTTGATGAAATTGAAGACAACTTTTGTCTTGCAATAGAAGGGTCTTCTTATTACTAAGAACCTACTGTATAGGTGGTCACCACCTCCTATACATGTGGGAGAAGTTCTTATGACAGTAAGTAGAGCAAAATTTGTACATTTAGAACCAGAGCAAGTAGAAGCAGTGGCTTTACTGAAAGGATTACAATTTTGCTTGAATATTGGTATACCTAATCTGCTTATTGAAAGTGATTGCTTGTTCTTGGTGGAGGAAGTCAATAATGTAGCTGAATCATGTGCTGCAATTAGAATAGTGGTTGCTGACATTAAAAGTTTGATGCAAAGACTTCCTCAGTGTAGGCTACAACACAACAACATATCAACTAATGAGGCTGCCCATCGACTTGCTAGACATGAATGGTCCATTGAAGACATGAATATTTGGTGGAATAGTGTTCCTCTTTTCATTAAGAATGTAATTTTCATTGATCAACACTATTGTACCCCAGTCTCAAGGTTTTTATACCTTGAGGAATCAAGTTTTTTCCTATAAACCACTATTCACAGATACTTTGAGATATTCTAGGTATCCAAACGAGTCCTTACCCTAAAGGCCCGTTTGGACATCCAAAATATTTTAGTATATATGTGAATAGTAGTTAAATGGTTTGACTTAATGTTCTCTATTAAGTTTTGAGAAATGAGAGAGAACAAATTGAATAAAAATATTATATAGTAAAAAAATTTTGAACATAATTTTTTAAATTATTTCTGTTTTGAAATTTGAAAAATTAGTATTCATTTTTTTTTTATGGAGTTTGAGAACGTTGTAATGATTTGATGAAAAAATTGAAGATTTATAATTGAAAAGTATTTTGTGTTTGACTAATGTTTAGGAATGAAATATTTGATAATACTTGAAAACAATTGTGTTGACAAACGAACCCTAAGTGTTGTAGTTTGAAGGGGTAAATCGAAGGTTTATTTTCAATTTTATAGACTTGTTTTGCCCTCAATTTATCCAATTCACCCTTGCCTCATGGGTTACATGCACTTATTAGGACTTGAATATATGAGGATTTTTCCATATAAACTCTTTTTCCCGCATCTCCCTACTGCACCTTCACCAATGGTATGATTTTAAATCCTAATATCTACTCCTTCCAATCTGCAATTTGCACTGTTCTCTCTTCATAGGTATCGATGATCTACATTTCCTTCCATATCAAGGCTCGTAAGGGTCATCTAAATGGTCGTCTGGTGACTATTGTTGTAGGAAAATTTGATGAGTAGGATGTGGCTTTACCATGGACCCTTAAAGTCCAACACACATGTTGTTAGCATGTCTTCCAATGTTTGAGTTGTCCTTTCCGACTGTCTGTTGGTCCAGGAATAGTAAGCACTATTGAATTTCAACTTAGTCCCCATTGCCACTTGTAGACTCTTTCAAAAATAAGACAAAAATCTCATATCTCTCAACTACTTCTCTTATGTACAACCAAGTGAGCTTACTCAATGTGTCCGTAGTAATGACCGATAAAAGGTGGGCACTCTTAGTTAATCTATATATGATTACCCAAATGACATCTTTAGCATGGGGGTTCTGGGTAACCCGACCACAAAGTCCATTACTACATCTTTTCACTTCCACACAGGAATGGGTAAGTGTTGTAAATTTCCAGCTGGAATCTGATGCACAACCTTCACCCTTCGAGACATAGCATAACTCTTAATAAAGTTGGCGATGTCTCGCTTCATCCCTTTCCACCATAAGCCTTTCTTGAGATGCTGATACATCTTGGTGCCTCCAAAATGTATCGAATATGGAAATGAATGGGCATTGGCTAATATTTGTTCTAAAATTTTCAAATCTGCTTGAAGTATGCTTTGCCCTCTATACAACAAGGTTCCATTCTTGCCCAAGTTGAACTATAAAAGTCATTTCCTTCTTTGGACTCTTCGCCAGATCTCTAGTAGCTTTGGATCCTTCCTCTACTAGATCTTCAGTTCATTGAAATCACACACTCTCAATTGTTGCATTATAGGGAGAATCTCCTCTTGTGGTGAATCCTTCACCAACAGGTGCCTAACTCCCTCAAGAAGTGAATCCTTATCCTTGGAACCTTCCACGCCCTTCAACTTCAACTTACGACTTAGTGCATTGGTGACTAAATTAGCCTTCCCCTGGTGGTACATCATAAGGGTCCAATCATTCTTCCTAACAAATAGCACTTGTGCTCCCCAATGTGATATACTTGGCCAAATAAATTCCTTTGTTAACAACTCGTGATTGACTCTTTAGTTCTTTCAACTTGGTTGGGGCCATCCTATAGGGTGCCTTATGTACTGTAACTATTCCAAGTTCCAGCTCAATTGAAAACTCAACTTTTCTAGGAGGTGAGTCCAATTCTCCAAACACTTATGGGAACTCGCTTACTAATAGTATACCTCCTACCTCCATAGGTTCTTTGTCCTTAAGTACCAGGTTTACTAAATAGGCTTAAGTCCCACTCACCAACTCCTTCTTGGCTTATACTGAGATAATTATTCTTGACATTGATCGCAACCTACTGTTACAGAATATTCTATCTTCCGTCCTAGGCACTTCGAATGTCACATTCCTTTCCTGGCAATGTATACTCACAAAACCCTTAAATAACAAATACATGCCTAAAATAACATCGAAATCCAACAACCCAAAAACTAATAGATCTGCTTCAAAGATAACACCGTCTATCTCCAAAGGACACTCTGCAACCGTTTTTGTGCAAAATACCATCCGTCCGTCAGGTAACACTATCGAAACCTTTTGTTGCATAGGTCTTTCCTAAAGATCGGTTATCCTAGCGAATGTAGTAGACACTAACAATTGAGATGCACCCGAGTCAAATAAGGTATTCTCACGATACCACAATATTAGGGCAATCCTTGGCATAATGTCCTGACTACTTGTACCTGTGGCATGAGAGTTGGGTCTGGCTACACTTTCATGCATACCCTAGCAGTAGCATACAAGCCTCTTAGGGGAACCCTAACTACTTCCCTCACCCGTGAACGTCCTCCTCTTTAGGCCAATCATGATAACCAATGAATTACAATGCTCACATTAGGAAATAAAGGCCATGTGTACAACCTTCTAGAAACCCTTAATTTTTAAACATGCTACTTATGTTCTGATACACTACGCGTACCAATAGGGAGTTGCCACCTCACCATGGCCTTGCTATGTCATCATCCACTTTAGCATGAGCAGTAACTGGTCATAGCCATAACCATCCAAAAACTCAACCTCAATCAACCCTTAGTCAAGCTCAAGAAACGTTTGGACAAGTGTTGCACACTAAGAGAGGGCTGGCCATAAAAGACTGCCCACTACCAAAACTCATATAGCTCATCTTTGTCTGGCCATCCCACTCACACAACATCCCTATTTGTTTTATCTTTCATGCCTCAAAGCTCTCTTAATCCATGCTTCTCAAATTCTCTCTTGCTCGTCATCCACTTCATTTCCCTCTTCACATTTTTTCTCACAAGCTCTCACACTCTCGAGCTCTCTCCTTTGCTCACCCACTCACAGGTTCATCTTTATCAAACACTTTCTCTCAATCTCTAGAGCTTACAAACACAAATACACTTAGAACATCACCACACCAAGAACCTCTCATCTTTCTCTAGACTTGGGATTCTTAGTTTGGGCCTTGAAGGTATGACCCTACTCTCATATGTTCTTCACGTTTCAAGCTTTTAAGGGTTAGTTCATGTGTGTGTTTGATGATAAGATTTGATGTTGAGTATGAAGTTTTTCTTGTCAAAAGTTTCGGATGTGCTTTTTTGAACCTCTAAGATGTTAATCTTGATATTCTATGTTTTGGAGATCTTAAAGTTTTGATGTTTTAATTTAAGAGTGAGATTAAAAGGTTGTTTTGAAAGGTGAAGAAATGTGGCTTTTCTTAGGATCAAGTGGTGACTGAAAAATGTGTCATCTTTCTTTGATCTATGCTTTTGATCAATGAGGAGTTCTGTAGGTTTTATAATTTTAACCGAAAAGGAGAAATGGCTATAAGAGCCAAGGTCTATTTTTTATCCAAGTTTATGAGAGAGATTAAGGGTTTTTGGTTTGGTTAGGGTTATGAGGTTGAATTGAATTATTGCATATTTTATACATATAGAATCCATATATTTGAATTATTTAATTACATTATTATTAATTTTAGATGAAAAATGGTTAAGATGTATAAATTTAAGTTGTGATTTAAATTGATTAATAGCAAGATTTATATTTAATTTTATAACTTGTGATTTAATTAAGTAATATTTTTTATATGCATAACACATCTTTAATATTTTATTTTTCTTTTTATTTTTCTAATTTTTATTTTGTTTTTAGACATGCACTCGAGGAGAAAGTTTTGAGTAGAATCATGAGAGGGAGCTTTTGGGTTTTGACGTTTAGGGCTCGTTTGTTTTCAGAGATGAGATGAGATGAGATGAGACTAAGATTAAAAAGTTAAATAAAATATTGTTAGAATATATTTTTTAATATTATTTTTGTTTTGGGATTTGAAAAAATTGAATTGTTTATTTTATTTTGTGTGGGGATTTGGGAAAGTTGTAATGATGAAGTGAGATGAGATGAGATGAGATGAGATGTTTCTTGAAAACAAACGAGGCCTTAGGTGGACACGTAGAGGTTTTTGCGTTTGGACTGGGGCAGCAGAGTTTTTGTTTTTTCTGGTCTTAGACGCACGTGGGAGCAATTGATTTTCGTTGGAGACGCAACACAGCATCAGGCCTTGGGGGTTCTTCGAGGCAACACAAAGGTCTTTATGGGATTTTTGGACGCATGTGGGAGGAGTTTTTGCTTTTTGCTTTTTGGTTTTTGGACGGACGTGAGACAAAAAGAGATTGCTTTTGATGCACGTTAGACCATTAATAGTGGGATCAGTAAATTTTGGTTAAAATTTAATTAAAAAATTTATTTTTATAAATTTAATTAGTTATTTTTTAACAATATTAAATAACAAGTTCAATAAATCTTTCATCATCAAATTAAAATATTGATTTTAAACTTTTCATTTATTTTAATTCTAATTGTAATTTAAATATTTATTTATTATTAAAAAATTACACATTAATTTTCTAATGTTCATATTATTTCAACGGATAAAATTTTTTAATAGTCATTTTCTTACAACGGTCATATTTTTTAAACTAATATATAGTTTTATTAAAATTTATGGTTGTATTAAAGTATCACTACTCTTTACAGATATTCTGGACTATTTAGCACTAGCTAAAGTAGTACAAGTTACTTTTGATAATGTTTGTTCTCATTTGTTTCTTTTGATAAGTTTTGAAAAGATTAAAAAAAAATGGTTCCTTCGATAGACGTGACTTTTCAACATTAATGGTAAATTGTGGACTAATCTCCTCACGTACATAAAAGAATTTTAAGCGACTAAACATGCAGGGGAGAGAAGTGAGGCGAGAAGCAGCGAGAAGATAATTTTTTAGTTCAAAAATAATATTTGGCCAGCCCCTTGAGCTCAACAAATTTGGTCAGTATATAATGTGTGGCTAAAATCACTGTTAATTTGTTGAATCTATTGTTGCACTTAATTTTGCACCTTAGCTATTCATTGGCTAAAATTTAACTTTATTGAACTCACTACTAGTGCTCTTAGATGGAGAAAAGAATAAGGGTTTTTCGGAAAAAAAAGCTCCAACACCGCAACTTGAAGAACCTTGAGGGGTCCAACTGCTGCTGCCCAGCCTCCCTCCACTACTTGACGCCTCCATCTCCAACTATTTAACTTGCTCTTTCCATTACCTAACTTGTTATGTAATTTTAGTTTGAAGTTTTTGGTGTATTTTTTAGATCTTTGGCTTAGAACCATTCGATTTGGGCATTTTATTTCCTGCTTGTTTAACTTGATGTTAGTTGTTTTTCTTACTCCTTTAAGCTTCCATTAGATAGGTAATACAATGGTTATCGATTGATTTTGAGAATTTGTGATTTGAATACAAGAATAAACCCTAGAATCGTGATTTTGGGACTTTTCAATTTTCAGCTTGTATTGCATCAATTATTTTCTAATCTAGCTTAGTTCTTAGCTTATTTTTGTTAATCTCTTAGTTCCATTAGATATTAGATTGATTAAGGGTTAATTAGGGCTTAATTAATTTTGGTTTTGCTAATTAATTTTCTGTTAATTAAGATTGCATAGCTTAGTTGGTTTTTTTATTGTTTAATTTCACTTTGTTGGATTTAGCTGTTAATTTTGAGTCTTCTAATTAGTTTGACAATTTTTGTTGGTTAGTAGGTGAGTAATTTGGAGTTGATTTTTTGTTTTGTCTCATTAGTTAGTTAATGTTTGATTAGTAAGCCTGCATTGCAATTTGGTACTTAATTAGTTCGAATTTAATGTTTAATCTCTTGTTAGTTAAATTAGTTTAGTAAGTTACCTCTTGGTTAATTAATTTCAGCGAGTTTAATTTAGTTATTAGTTTACTTCTTTGCATCTTAGTCTTTTACTTTTCCTTGCAACACTAAAAAATTTGGTCCATGACCAGTGCCCTTTACATTTCCGTTGCACTCTTTCATTCATTGCCCATATCACCACTTTTATTTTCTCTTTGTGAGTATTTTTACCATTTACACGAGTTGATTTTAAACAATTTTCTCCAAGGAGATAATCTAGGAATTTTATTCCTAATTATTACATGACACCTTCCTGCACTTGGGATAGCCCTTGAGCTACTCATTTTTGAGTGAGTCAAGTTTTTAACACCGTTGCCGGGGAATATTGCTTGACTTAAATTTAAACACGTATTTTTATTTTTATCTTAACTTCTATTTTTCTTATCTCAATTGTTTCTCTCACTATCTTTATCTCTGATTATGCATTTCACTTGTCACCTAGTACTCAATCGATTGAACCTTATTTATGTTATTTGAACTAATGTTTCATGTCTTGTGTGAGAGGCAATTCAAATAGGTTGCTTAGAGTTACACCGAGCACTGAGAGTAGTATACATAACACAGAGGTAGATAGCTCTTCTGTCTCTTCTGCAAACAAGGACACAGAAACTGAACAAACCATGGCTGTACTTGCACCACGCACTCATAGGGATTATTTGCAACCCACTCGCACTACTACACCTTCATGCATTGTTTTACCTGATGATGCATCTAATTTTTCTATTAAGCATGGCATGATGCCAATGATATCTCAGTTCCATGGGATGGATTCTGAAAGTCCTTATCAGCATCTGACAAATTTTGAGTTGGTCTGCACTACATTTATCAATAGAACCACTACTGATGAATTTATTAGACTTTGTTTATTTCCTTTCTCTTTAAAGGATAAAGTGAATATTTGGTTTATTTCTTTGAGGCCTAATTCTATCTCTAGTTGATCTGATATGCAGCGTGAGTTCCTACGAAAAAATTTTCCTTTTTAGAGAACTCAGTTTTTACAAGAGCAAATCAGTCAGTTCAATCAGAGACCTGACGACACTTTTCAAGCCAGTTGGGAAAGATTCAAGGATTTGATAAACATCTGTTCACATCACGCTTTTGAATCTTGGAGGTTGGTGAACTATTTTTACACTAGTCTCATTCCAGAATGCAAGCAATTCGTTCAGAAAAAGTGCAACGAGAGAGTTCTTTAGCAAGAAACTTGACGAAGCACTATCATTTTTTGACTATCTTGTCAAGAGCGCACAACAATGGAACACTTGAACTGATCGAGTTTCATTCACAGCACAGCCACTGAGGGCTATTGTTGTTGGGGGTAGATATGAGGTGAAGGAGGATGCTGACGTTCAAGCCCGAATAGCTGCATTGACTAGAAGATTAGAGGTCATTGAGATGGAAAAAGTGAAGGCCGCGACAATAGTAGAGGCATGTTCTTTATGCACTAATTCGAACCACAAAACCCAGGAATGCACAATTATGCCAGTATTTCAAGAGAATGGGTTTGAGCAAATGCAATCAGCAAACTAGGTTAACAAAGCATATAATCAGCCTTTCTCCAACACATATAATCTGGGATGGAGGAATCACCCAAATTTCTCATGGAGGAATCATCAGATTGGCCAGTCTACGCCACCTTCTCAACAGCCATTTCATCAGGGTGCTCCTCAGCACCAGTATCAACCATATCAAACTTCTCAGAGCTATCATTTTGTGGCACCTCCAGAATTTCAGCCTCATGTAGCTATGCAGAGTTCTCAGCCTCAATCATCTGCGAAGAAGTCTATTGACGACAGTATGACACAGATGGCCAATACACTTATGTAATTTATGCAGATTCAGGCTACGACAAACAATCAGAACACTCAGGCCCTAAATCATTTACGAGGTACCATAAATAAAATGAGCGCGACATTGAGCACTTTAGAGAGATGAAAATTTCCAGCAGCCTCAAGCCTAATCTTCAAGTATACCGACAACAACCACAACATGTACATAATGTCTCAAGGGAGGTTATTGAGACAGCGAAGACCGTTCTTACTTTGAGAAGTGGAAAGGAAGTTCCCTAACCAAAGATGGCTATGGACAGACAGGTGGTTACTCCTACACCTGAAGATGCAATAGAGACTGATGAAGCTAAAAAAGAACCAAAGGTAGTGAGACCAGAGTCGAAGGAGTCTATGAGTGCAGGGGCTAAAACTAGTAGGGGTACCGACATGTGGTCTCCTGTCCTCGGAGATTGGTAGCTATCCAAAAGAATAAATACCATATTGAGATTCAGTAAATCTTCAAGCAAGTGAAGATTAACATTCCACTCTTACATGCCATACAACAAGTTCTTTCGTATCCAAAATTTTTGAAGGACTTGTGCACAATGAAGATGAAGCTGAATGTGAAGAAGAAAACTTTTCTAACAGAGCAAGATAGTGCATTGATATTAGGTGAGACTCCTCAGAAGTTCGGAGATCCTAGCTCTCCAAACATTTCCATTATTATCGATGAATCACGCACTGGAAGAGCTCTACTTGATTTGGAGAGCAGTGTGAACTTGCTACAGTTCTCAATGTACGAGCAGTTCGGATTGGGTGAGCTGAAAAAGACCTCCATCATGCTATAGTTGGCTGACAGATCAGTCAAGGTGCCAAGGGATATTGTTGAGGATGTGTTGGTCCAGTGAACAAAGTTTACTACCTAGTGGATTTTGTGCCAAAAGGTGATATCGGTTGTCTCCTTTTGCGAGGAAGTTTAATTTTATTGAAATGAGTATGGCTTAGAAAAATAGGGTTTCAACACATTTAATATACTAAGTGTTTTGGTTTCATCAAGTGTGAGTGCTTTGATCTTGTTTGATGACTCAAGAATCTAAGTTCAAAGACTTGGAATGTCTTAGATCATATGTGATTTATTGCATATGTATATGAAAATGAAGGTGGTTCATGTGAAGGAGTCTCAGATTGAGTCCTATAGGGTCTTGGGCATGGCTCCCTATGGTTAAATGAGCTTTAACTTAGAAGTCACTAGCAAGGAGAGGTTCGAAAGTATAAGAATAGACCATTATGACTTTTGAATTTGGGTTTCAATGGGACTTCAAGGAATGGCT
The DNA here is from genome assembly GCA_003123825.1 of Juglans hindsii. Taxonomy (NCBI): domain Eukaryota; kingdom Viridiplantae; phylum Streptophyta; class Magnoliopsida; order Fagales; family Juglandaceae; genus Juglans; species Juglans hindsii. Next base: position 661,589 of record QEOW01001060.1, read on the forward strand.
TATGTTTTGAAGTAGGTAGGGTCCTCAGTCTTTTTGTGTAAGATGGCTAACGAGACAAAGAATTAGAAGTAAAAACGGAAAAGGGTAGAACTCGAGTGGTGCTAGGTAAATACCAAAGGGTATAAGTGTAATCTTGGCCTTCAACAAGGGCATAATCACAAAGTCAATCTCAATTTTTCATGTACCCTTTTATTACTAATTGACAATTAATGCTATGGGCTAACCGGACGATATTCTCTTGCAAACAACAATCCAAACAAAGCTTTTGTAACACTAGCATCTTCAAGTAAGTTATTCTGTGACCATTCCTATAAATGTCTAGTTTATGATTGTAAGTTATACAAAATGCTCAGCCCTCATGTTGCAAATTTCGTACACTGTCATGTTAATTGTATTATTTATACGTTTCATAACATGGCATGTCCTTCCTTGTGTAAAATTACACTATTTTCAAATTAGGAGTAAGGGTTGCTTCACGACCCCAAGTTGGGATGAGGTATTATCGCCCAGTGGAACACCTTTCACCACATTGGAGTGTTTAAGAATGTAGTAGTATCTCTTGGGTTGATGTTGGGCTATCAACGACCTTAAACGATAATGTAACAATCTTGGGTCGACAGACTACCTCTTGGATGGCGGAGGCTAGAGAAACTTAAGGTAAAGGATGATCATGCAAAGCCTTAAGTACTCCTTTAGATGAATCACACTGATGGATGTTACGTAGTTGTGACAAAGGAATGACGTGCGTATGAATCTTTAGGAAAGGTCGTGGTGTACGCGCTAATATAGACAATGACTCTATTTGAAATCGAAGGTGTTAAGGAATCTGGTGAAAATCCTCAGTTTTTTTTTCAAATTCATGTTCCTATTTCCCTGTGTAATTACTATCATTGCATACATACATTCATAAGCTTGTCATAGAACTAGCTTGCTAAGATTTAAAAATTTCACCACGGTAGTCTCACTATGGTACCAACTTTCAAACCGGGAGCAATAAGTAGGAGGACTTGATTAATGTTCGGCTTTGCCCCTAGGGGCTGAACTTTTATTTGATCTCAAATGCGTTATGGTCCATAAAAACTCATGATACTATGGTGGTAACTTGGCGAGTTATGGATGGCATTTTGATGATGTGTTTGGAGATATGAAGTTTCCTCTAGGACTGATATATTTTAAATTGAATATTTATTTTCGGCTGCAATTCCATCGTATTATTAGTTACATGATAGGAGCATGATTATAACTAGCATGAACACATGGAGTGTGTAACCTAGTGTTACATTGTAACACCTCCTTCCCGTAGGTTAGGAGTGTCACGTATTTTTCATAAAATAAATCCAGCAAGAGATCTCATATTTCATAAATGAAATTAGAAATTTATTTTATAGAAAAATGTCTAATAAAATGTCTTCCAAAAACATTAAATGAATAAACTGAATAAATTTATGTCATAAAAGCAAAGTTTATTTTAGAAAGTCTGAAACTAAAATTAACTGCTCCTTCTAATCCTAACCTGCCTGCTCGTATTCATCTTCCTCACTTGGATGGTTAAAAACATGAAAACAAACTAAAATGAGTTGAAGACTCAGCAAGAAATCCATCACAACGTAAACATAATAAACATAAGGTTTTCATAAAAGTTTTTATGCTGAGTTTAAATTCATGATTGTTCATACTGATACTTATGTTATGCATGACTGATTTATCTGAATTAACTGACTGATCTATCTGATTTAACTGATTCATCTGACTGACCAACATACTTAACCCTGTGTGCGAGGTTGTGCACTGGCCCCATGTCCTGCAGCCGCGAGGGGAGTCGCCGATAGTATTCTGGCATACTATGGTAAACCATGCTTGAGCCCGTGGCTTGCACATCTACCCCGAAACTGAACTGCATTAGTACCATGCATCTGAATGACCATATGATTAACTGATCTTATCTTATCTTGCACTTGAACTTAAGATAGCTTACGTGTCTTATACACATGAGATGCATGACATAATACATACATAATTATAATTTCTAAATTTAAACATGATGCGGAATGACATGATCGTATGCTATGCTGGATGGCATGTTTGCATATGACATTAGTGGTTCATAAATAATGGCTGTCAATGAACTGGCTTGAATAATACTTATATATAAGCTGAACTGTGATGATCCTAATTTGTGATCAAAATTACTTACCTCGCTGTGCTTCTTCTTGAATATCATTTCGTAACTCGTCACCTATACGCAATAATAACTATCACTAAATCTGTTTGGGAACAATATGTACTAATATCCTACTTAATTAAATTCACAATTTAAAAGATAGTCAAATAAATCTTTTGTTTAACACCATAATCAATAAATCCTCGTATTTAAATTGCTTAAATACTAATAACGTATTATAATTTTGTAGAATACTTGAGCTATTTCAAAATAAGTCATAAAACTTCAATTCTTAAAATAAGTTTCTTTTCTTAACATAATTATTAAATCTTATAAGAAATCTAATAAATATTAATATCATTTAAATATTCTTAACATATTTATTTACTTTCAACCTACAACTTTAATAGCATAATTATAACAACATCTATTAAAGTAGACAGTAGAATCTCGTTTAATAAAGCGTTCAAAATAATTTAAAAACTTTTACTTCTGAAATATGATATCTAATCTTTCAAATATAATTTAACTGTATATATATATATATATATATGAATCTAAAATAATTGGTGAAAACATTCGATTAATAAATGTAGACTTAATCATAATATTATTCAAAACTCATAACATATTCCTTAATTTCTTTTTAAAGTATAACATAATAATTTTATTAACATCCAACTAAATAGATAAAAGAATATTAACTAAAATAATAGGCTCCATAATATACTTCAAAACACATTTTAAATTCCTTAAACATTTTCTTAAGTACAACTCAACTGCAAATAATCAATCCCACAAGAGTCCAAGCCGAATTAAAACGATAAACCAGTTTATAAAATTAGCCCCTTTCATAAAAATAAGAAATCCTGAGGCCTGCGTGAAGAAGTCCACTAGGAACTAGAGCTTTCGGCCGGATGGGCTTTAAGGCCCACGGCCCATCATGAAATGTCTTTCACCTTAGGAGATATATAGGCTCAAACCAATGGGATAGTCGATAGCAGGGAACTCACCGAGAGGGGGAAACGCGACGGTGTGGTGGTTCCAGTGGCGTGAATGGGTCTTCTGGTAGGGTGGTGCGACGCCGAGTGGGGGAGAGAGAGAGAGAAAACTGTAAAACTGAAAAGCTAAGGAGAGAAACTAGTGGTCGACAGCTGTGGGCTTACCGGAAGGGAGTGGGTGCGACGGAACAAGGATGGTCGGCAATCTCTGTGTCGTTGGAGAGGTGGTTCGGCGTATCTTGAGGTGGCTACCGTGGAAGAGAGGTGATTGCTCTGTTTCGAACGTGGAAAGCAGAGTTTCACCAAGATGAGTCTGTGAAGAGGGTGGCACACGGTGAGGCTTACAGTGTTGGGGGCTCTTGGCCTTGCATGGTGCTTGAGAGTGGGGGAAGGGCTCACGGTGTGGAGGAGTTTCAGCAGTGGGGTGGCTCACGGTGAGGCTTNGCTTAGGGAGTGCGGCTTGTAGTTTTGGTGAGTGTACCATATATATATATATATATATGTAGATGATTGAGAAACAAAAGGAAACCTAGAGGAGTAGAGACGTGCATGTGCATGGGAGTGGAGACGTGCGGAGTGGAGAAATTGATCATCAACTGAGTTGGTTTCCATTAGAATACTAACAACTTACACTGAGAGACATACGGTTTTGGAGGTTTATTGTGTTTATTTCAGAGGCTAAAATCAAGAGATGAGGTTCAGTGGAGATAGGAGGAACTAAGAGTTGAATTCAAACCAAAATTCTAGAGGGACGTAAAATCTGATAAAATCTAGTAATAATTATTAGAATTTAAAAAAAAAAACACAAAACTCTAGTAAATTCAAACAAAATTATAATAGTAATTATTAAAATAAATAAATATAAAATCTGATAAGATTATAATAATAATAATAATAGAAAAAAATAACTAGAACATTTACTTATATACCCTAAATCTATGACTAGTATGTTACATACATGCTGCCACTTCGCATTAATCGCCAAATCACAAGCGAAGGGAGCATGGGTGGATGTAGGCATATTTTCAACATATTAAGTTAAAATATACATAATTATATATATATATATATATATATATATATATATATATTCTTTTTTTTTTATAAAAGGGATCACATTTCATTCATAAAAGAGAACATACAAATTTGACTTTAAAAAGTCAGTTACAAACATTAATAGCTCCCCAACACACTTCCGTGGTTGACATGGTCTAATCCAGACGACAGATCACTAAAAACCTAAGTCTAAAGGATCCTTCGTGCACATCTCTGTCCCTAACAGAGTAATAGTAAACAAGTATCAAAACACATATCCCGACTACACGGAGTAGGGTGCACCAACCCCATACACCGCCTAAGCGAAGAAGGGACATCACACCGTTCGGACCAAGGTCCGAAGGGACAACATTTTTGAATTTTTTATTTTTTCAAAAAAGAAAAACAGGACACAAAATAAAACACAATGGGAAAACCACTGTAACAACAGAAAAGTACAATGATCCACGCGGCTGCGGTGGCGCGTGCAGTACATGCGCCACCCTGGGAGAAACCGTCAATCGATCTTGGAGGTTCCGGACTCACAGGCCCCAGTGGCGCCACGCGTGACGACAGCAGAGGGCCTCCTGACAACGCGAGAGAGCCACTCGCCGAGCGTCTCCGATGTCTTTTGGCCGCGCGTGCGAGCAACTCGCTGCTCTAATTGGCGCCGCCTTTGGAAGTCTTGAAGATCGGCGACTGGGCAACGCCATGGAGAGGCGTGTGCTGATCTATAGTCACCAGACATCCAAGATCCGCGATTCTCTCTTATTTAGCCTGCAAACACAAAAAAACAGAGCACTACACAGAGGGGACGGTGGGGGAGGGAGGGAGGGGGAAGGAGCCGAAGCTCCCACCCCCTCGAGACAGAAGTTGTAATGAGGGTTTAGAGGGAGACGAGTTTGAGAGAGAGATGGGTTCGAGGGGAAAAATCTAATTATATATAATACATGAGCTGATGCCAATGATCCATAACTCAGGTGACTGCTTATTATCTTGTTATCCTCAACAATAAAGTATAGAACCCATAACCCATTACTACTACGACCTTTGTTGTATAGACGATGCTCTCCTTGCGATATATGCAACCAGTGTTTATTCTACAGTTTTTGTTCGTTATTATTCAACAAGTATCAATTCATTTTTATGTAGGAACTCGACCATGTTGCGGAAAAACTTGAGAAAATTACTGTTATGAACATCCTTCAACACAAATCAATCATTTTTCTTATTGAAAAACTATCACTATTAAGTGCACCTACAAAAGATCTTTATTCCTACTACATCATGTTCTTTTCCCCTTTTACATTGTTTGTTTTCCACTGACCAGGTGAATATATATCGTCAATCGTTGTTGTAACTTATCAATATCATATATGTACATATATTAAATGACAGGAAAGCAGATCAGCTACATGTCAACTCTCTCCATTCCACACTTGGTATCTCTTTCGCATAGGTGGCCTTCAGATATTTGTTACTGTAACAGTTTACAAGTGTGTATATATATATATGTATGTATACCTAAGGTTTTGATTTGATTTGGATAGTAGGTTTTGCGTCTAAGCTGGCTCTAAATTTATTAATAACTCATTGTTTTATCTAATGAATAATTTTAAGATATTTACTTTGATGTGGTGACAAATGTGGTTGGTTGGTTTGGCTGTTGCTGTTTTAGGAATAAATTCCATTAGTTGCTATTGATCTTGGAGATAGATTCAATTTGAATATTTTCATAATTAATTTTTTAAAGTCATTGATTTATTCTCTATGTTCCAAGATTTTATATGTTAGCAAACCTATAAGATTAATAAGTTCTTTAAGCCCTAAGGTGAATCTTCTTATCAATCTTAAGCAAATACCTTCCTCTAAGTCTCCAGGACCAAATGGTTTCATAGGCTTCTTTTTCAAAAAAATATTGGGATATTGTATAGGAGGATCTCAATGGGGTCATTAAAAACTTTTTCATCAATGGTCATGTAATACCCCGTATTTTAGTGTATTTTTTTTAGTGAAAGATTATTTTAATTAATTTAAAAATTATTTTTCTTGTTTTAAAATTAAACGGATTTCTCGTTGGATTTATTTTATAATTCTTAAGTTGTGAAATTTACTTTGATGTGCTTCTTTGAAATTAATTAGTATTTGCATTTAAATTACTCTTTGCTTTAATGTATAATTTTATNCCCCCCCACGCATGACACTACCCATGCACGTCTTTTTTTTTTTTTTTTTCAATCTTTAGGGTTTACTTATCACCCATATAAAGATACACTTTCATCTTATACCTTGGAGAATTGTCCAGTGCCGTCGCTGCAACCAGCTGCAAGAACCACCCAGCCCTCCTAGTTCTACGCCAACCTCCATCTCCACGTAAAAATACCGACGCCCATCCATCTACCGTAAACGGCCATCACCTAGGCTCAAAACCTCACCGTGCGCCACCTCCTCCTTTCCACAACCTAGCCGTGGAGGGTGCACCCGTGCATAAACTTTAAACCAAGTCACCGTATGATAGCCCCATCGCCCAGACCGTTGGCAAACTGTGAACCCCACGTAGCCCTGCTGCTGCCTCTGCGTTATGACCCCCTTAGCGCCATCCCTGCACCACCACCGTTGCACCCCTTCTCAGCGACCGTGGTACAACTCCCACTGCCCAGCCACCCTGCCTCCTCCACAATCAAACAAACACCGAAGAAACCTCTGTTTTAGTCCTCGAAAATAGAGCAATTTTCTTTTCTGCTTGCCACTGTTCGACGCAAACTAGCAGAGCGACACCGCCGCCAACCTCTTCCATGTCATCGCCACCACACAAAGAGTATCGTTGGGCGCTGCACTCCATCCAAGTTCGTCACTCTCCTCTCGGTAAGCTACCCTCGAACTCAACTCTCCTCTTCGTCTCTCTCTCTCTCTCTCTCTCTCTCTCTCTCTCTCTCTCTCTCCCTCTCTCTCGCTCATCTCTCTCCCTCTCTCTCTCTCAATCTCAGTGCTCTGCCGCCGCGTGGACCACCTTCGACCTCTACCCAGCACTGTCGTTGCGTCTCTCATTCTCTTCTCGGTGAGTATCTCGCGCCCCGCCTCGCCGACTGTTGCACCGTAAACTCATTCAACGTTTTCTCAAGAATTTACGTAAAGTTAATTTTCATATTTTTGGATATGAAATTACAATATTACCCTTATTATTGGGTGGTTTCAATTTGGTATTATGTTTATATTAAATCTGTTTTTACATGGTCTTTGTGGGAAGTATAAGAAATTTTTACAGAAATAAATAGGATGTTTATTTTGTACTATTTGTAGCAAATTATTTTTTTGTAGTGTAATTTTATTTTGAACATTTAAATTATGATTAAAGCTTTTTATTTATTTATTATTTAATGAAATTTTTACTAGTACTTATCTTAAATGTTGATTGATATCAAGGAAATTTAGAGAATGCGGATATTTTAAGGTTATGGAATTTTTAGGTATTGAAGAATTAAAAGAGATATAGTAAAAACTTAGGCTTAAATGGTGTAAATTTGTGATTGATTGGAAATTTATGAAATTACGTGATTATTTTATAGGTGATGATTTATAGTTGACTCAACATTGATTTGAGCAAAATTTTGACAAGCTAAGAAGTCCAGGTAAGTGGGGTTCCTATGCTAGACTTTGCATAAAATAAAATGACCTGAGGTCCTTTTTAGAAAATGTGCATGTTTTGTTATGAAAAGAAATCTGAAAATAACCTCAGATATTTGTTCTGCATCACTCATGAGATTCTGTTTAAGAAGAAAGTATTTTCTGTTATGGCTGGTGTAGACATGAGCTTATTTTTGACATTTTGTTTCTGAGCTTTGAGAAAGAGAGCGAATATGAAATTTTGTGCATAAATTATGTTTTGTGATATGATTCTATTTTGTTCTGAAAATGTTCTATACTCTGATATGATGTGATTTCTGAAAACCTTTGGCATGACTCTTTGATTCTGATTCTAATATGGTGATTCTGATTCTGTTTTGCTCTGATGTCTAGCCCTGTCACGGGATACAATAGTGACCTCTGGCCCTGTCACGGGAGATAATAGTAACCTCTAGCCCGCCACGGGATATAATAGTGGTTTTCTGTTCTGAGTGCAATCACTTTATTAACATGGTGATTTATGTTCTGCTTGGCTTTCCGCAGGATGCACAACCCTACCACGGGGGTTAAACATGGTTTCTGTTCTGATATGATGCTCTGATATGATATGATAAGATGAAGATGTTCAGTCATGTTGTGCCAAAGGAGTCTTTGAATATGAAAAGTTGGTTTCTGAATATAAAATATTTGAAAAGTCACTCTGATTTTCTGATAATATGTATTTTTGAGATTTGCATATTGATACTGAAATGTTTTGTTTCTGCATTCTGAACTCTGTGAAAATGCTCATGTTTACACACTAGTATATGTTCTCTATTTACTGAGTTGTTGATAACTCACCCCTTATCTCCATATATTTTTCAGATGATTTTGAATAGTCCAGCTAAAGATCAAGATTACGGAGCATCGGTGAGATGATTATTTAAGCATAATGGATTACTCATAGAAGATTTCTGAGAATTGGCAGATTTTAATAAGAGATTTTGTAGTATTCTGATGACTTTATATTTTGGAGTCTGTAAATATATTGATGAATTATGAGTTTTAAGTTATAGGTAGTAACTCTTCGATCCCTCCGAGAACGGGGCGTTATAGGTCACATGTTGATAGAAATGAATCATACCCACATTGTTCTTGTTCCTAAAACTGATTCACTAACCACCGTCCTATCAGTCTCACCAATGTCTATTATAAAATCATTAAGAAAATTCTTGCAAATAGACTTAAAAGAATCATGCCCAAGGTCATATCCCCTAGCAATCGGCCTTCCTCCTAAGTAGGAAAATTCAAGAAAATACCATTCTTGCACAAGAAATTTTCCACTCACTAAAGAAAAAGAAGGTAGAAAGGGATTAATGGCCATCAAAATTGATATGGAAAAAGCTTTTGATTTCATGGAATGGAACTTTTTGACAACTATCCTCTCAGCTCTTCGTTTCCAACAACCTTGGATCCATTGGATCAAAGAATGTATCTCGATTATCTCCTACTCAGTAGTGATAAATGGTAAACCTGAGGGGTTCTTCCGCCTTCCAAAAGACTGAGGCAGGGTGACGCATTATCCCCATTTCTCTTCATTCTAGGCAGTGAGGTTCTTTCTCGACTCATCTGTAGAGAAGAATAAGTAGGAATCATTAAGGGAATCAAATTGAGCTCTAATGGACCCTCCATTACCCACCTTCTCTTTGCTGATGACCTTATTCTCTTTGGCACGACGACAACCCAAAATGCTCAAACTTTCAAGGATTTTTGGATAAATACACATTCCAGTTGAGTCAAAAAATCTATTCCGGCAAATCATCAATTCAATTTAGCACCAATAAGCCTCCTAATTCAATTAGAAAAGTCAGAGACATCATAAACTTCAAACTCTCCCCATTTAGAGCCAAATACCTAGGGCTTCCTCTCAATTCTAGTGCTTCCATGAAACTTCATTTTAAGTAAATTCTTAAAAGGATACAAGGGAAATTAGTAGGCTAGAAGACCAAACTCTTATCTCAAGCAGGCCAAACTACACTCATTAAAACAATGGCTGGTGCTATTCCTTCTCAGACAATGTCCTCCCTTTGGATCTCTAACTCTCTTTCAAAGAAAATTGACCAAGCTCTCATGAGATTTTGGTGGGGTTTTGAAACCAACAAAATCCATAACTTCACCCCAAAATCCTGGAACTCTATCAAATCTATGGAAAGCCTAGGGATTAGCTAGCCGCAAATTTTTACAAAGCTTTGCTTTGTAAACTGGGTTGGCATTTTATAAGTAGTGAAGCTAGCAATTGGAAAACCATTATTTCAACAAAATATCTGAGAAACTCCAACTGGATCTCTGTTTCCACAAAACCCTCGGACTCTAGATTCTGGAAAGGACTATTGAAGTAGAAAAATTTATTTGCCACTAGTTTATGTTTCCATATCAATAAAGGGAGAAATACAAAATTTTGGTATGATCCCTGGATTTCATCCCTCTATCCATCGATTCCAGCACCTAAACCCTCTAACATACCAAAAGATCCTACTATGAGAGTCTCAGAATTAACACTGCAAAAACCAAGAAGATGGAATACACTCGCTCTTCAAGCTCTTTTCACTCAAGAAACAGTTCAGGAAATCAAAAAATTTCATCTTCCCCTATTCCATTTCCACAACCAAGAAGACATTTCGAAATGGGAACATCATTCTTAAGGAAAATTCTTGATTAAATCTGCCTTTGCGGCAATTACATCATCTACATCCGGCCTTAACATAATTCAACCTCCACCCTTATGGAAAAAACTTTAGTCTTTAAAAGTTCAAGAATGCTTAAAACATTTCCTCTGGAAAGTAGTTAGCAACAACTACCCACTAGAAACCTCCTTAGCACCTGCATTCCACTCACGGAAGACCAAAAACATTGCCCCATTTGTCAGATGGAAAATAAAACTCTAAGACATCTCGTCCTAAATTCCACTTATTCTAGAATACTTTGGCGACATAGATATTTCTCAACTAGCTAACTAGGGTATCATCAATTGGACAAACATGAATCTCAATTGTTCCAACAACATAAATATCCCTCTTGATGAAGCTCACCAGCTCTTAATTTTTGCACTCATTGTAATGGATAATATCTGGTTTATCAAAAATCAAACCAACCATGGAACACAAACACCCTCCATTGAGTAGTTTATCTCAAAAGCCAACAAATGCTACAATGAACATTATCAACCCGGGCCAAGAAAACCAATGAGGAAAACATCCCATGGAAAGCCTATTTTTGTGGAAAATCAATTCATCATTACTTTTGATGTGGCTATTAGAGCAGTTGGTAGTACTTCAGCAACAATTTGCAAAAATTAGGATGGATCCATCTCTTTTGTCATGACATGCTTCTCAACAAGCACCAATCCAAACCAAGGAGAAGCAAAAGCAGCATTCATTGGAATATAAGAAGCTCATGCACAATAGATAAGAAAGATCCTAGTAGCAGGTGATTCCTAAGTGGCTATCTTAGCACTTAATAATCCCCATAAAGCAAGGGATTGGATAATGGAAGGCATTGCAAGAGACACAATGATATGAACCCGCGGGAATAAAATCCCCTGAACCCACAATCAATTTGAAAACTTCCCAAGAAAGCCAAAATCAAGTCGATGGATGGAGAATCTAAACCCGATGAGAACTCGTTTCAAGAACCTAAATTATATTAAAATCTAGATCCGTTGAAGAGTCCGTCTCAAGAACTGAGATTACAAAGGAGGAACGCCACAAAGGTTGTGATTTACCTTTGATAAGTTCAAAAGTTCAATCAAGAACAAGAGGAGTATTTAAATCACAATGAATAAATTCCTCAAATATCATAAACTTCTTAAAATGAGGCAACAAAAAGTATTTAAACCACAACCTAATTAAAACTCTAGCCAAAATAAAGCTCCAACTTCCAAAAATACCCCGGAGTGAATAGTGCGGCGGCTACTGTACGGCGCTACAGTAACTCGGCTATAATACTCTTGAAACCCTAGTTCGCTTCAGTACTTCTTAAAATCCTAGTTCAACAAAATAATAAATTTTCCAACATGCCCTTGAATAGACCCTCCCTTAAGTCCTTCTCATAATTAGACCCAATAATTCTAAACTAATAAAATAAGTCAATTAAATGAATTAAACAAGTTGAAACCCTTCAAGAGCCCAAAGCCTTTAAGTCTTGTCGTTGCCCTCTTCCATAGCTTATCAAATGAATCAAAACTGGATCTTCATCCTTCAAGCTCATCTTGAATGTTGGGCTCTTGCTAAACTCGTCCCAAGTGGATTGCATCAATCCTTACATTGTCTCCTTAATCTTCTTGGCCCATCTGGAAGTTGCAAAAGATCTTTAAGACTAGGTCCATCTTGGTTCCCATCTTTCCCCTTTTCCTCAAAAGGAATCGACCTCGAATCTCCACCTGGATCAAAGGGAAAATGTTTAGTAACATTGAAGATAGCAGAAATAGGATACTTACCTGGAAGATCCATTAGATATGCATTTTCATTAATTGGTTCAAGAATTTGGAAAAGTCCATCCAAGCTACTCCTGTCATTAACAGGTAAAGGTGTTAAATCTAAAGGAGTAAATGGATTAAGTCTATAAAGAATTTCAAAAGGTGAAAATTGAGTAATAGCATGAACACTCCAATTATATGTAAACTCAATGAATGACAAACAATACTCCCACAAATGTTCACGAAACATATCTAAAGCTTTCCTCACACCAAAATGACCACTCCAATTATATGTAAACTCAATGAAACGCAAATGATACTCCCGCAAATGTTCATGCAACAAGTCAATGTATGGCAAATGATACTCACACAAACGTTCATGAAACACACTTAAAGCTTTCCTTACACCAAAATAACCACTCCAATTATATGCAAACTCAATGAATGGCAAGCAATACCCCCACAAATGTTCATGCAACACGTTAATCAATGACAAATGATACTTCCACAAACGTTCATGCAACACGTCATTGAATGGCAATTGATACTCCCACAAACGTTCATGCAAAACATCAATGAATGACAAATAATACTTCCACAAACGTTCATGCAACACGTCATTGAATGGCAAATGATATTCTCACAAATGTTCACGCACCTCGTCTAAAATCCATTTTACACCATAATGACCCAACAAACCACATCCATACACTAGCATCTCACGCATAACACTAATACGCTCACAAAGTTTATTCTCTCTAAACAAATACCAATTTAGTCTATAGCACTTACCAAACGACACCTTCTCACATGCTCCATACACACTAGCAAAGTCATCATCATTAACATGCAAATCCTTACCATATTCAAATCTCAATAATTTTGCATATAAAATGAAGACAAGGACATACCTTCTTGGTAAAGTATCAACTACAAAATTTTCCTTACCTTGTGTGTAATTGATTTCATGAGGAAAAGTCTCAATACGGTCCTCCCACTTAGCATGCATTATAGTCAATGACTTACCTTGTCCCTTCAAGTGTGTCAAAGACTCATGTTCTTCAAAGAAAGGTTGGTTAGAAATTGTCACACCTGGCACAAAATCAATATAGTGTTTTATCTCCCTAATAGGTGGCAATCCACTAAACACACCTTTAGGAAACACGACCTCATATCCCTGCAACAAAAAGACAACACTAGGCAAAGATACGTCAAGTTCGTTAGTATTAAGACTCGCCTTAGCATAAAAACTCACTCTCACTTTTTTCTTTGTTTTTCTCACTTTCTTCTCTCTCTTTTCTTTCGATACTCTTTTTCTTTTTCACTCTCTTTTTCTCTTTCACTCTCCTTTTGCTTTTCACTCTCTTTTTTTTTCTGTCACTCTCTTTTCCTTCATCGTTTTTTGAACTCTCGACCTGACAATTGTTTTTCAACTCATTCTCTCTTTCTCTTGAGGTCTTAGCTTCACCCTCATATTTTTTCTCTCTCTCCTTTTCGGCCTTACTATTTCTTTTTTTCTCAATCTCACCTTCACTCTTGTATTTTAGCTCAATCTCCTTTTCATTTTTTCTTTTTTGATCACTCTCATTTTTACTCTTTTTTTTTTTATCAACCTCATTTTCACTATTTTTTTCTTGAGCAACCTCACTTTTCAGTTTCAATTGGTCCCCATGGACTTGTGTTGGAGTTAAAGGAGCAAGTTTGATTGTTTTTCCATCATTTTCAAAACTGTACATGTTCCTTAATCCATCATGGATCACCTTCTTATCATACTGTCATGACTTCCCCAACAAAATATGACCAGCATGCATAGGCACTACACCACAAAGGCCCATATCTTGGTATTTCCCAATTGAAAAAGAAACTAGCACTTACTTATTTATCCTAACCTCCCCACAATCACTCAACCACTGCAACATGTATGGTTTAGGGTGTTTCAAGGTAGGTAAATTCAATTTCTCAACTAAAGTAGTGCTAGCCAAATTAATACAACTCCTCAAATCAATAATGATACTACATACCTTGTTGTTGATGTGGCATCTAGTATGAAAAATGTTCTCGTTCTGCTGCTCTGTATCATCCATCTTAATTTGTGTATTGAGTGCACGCGTAGTAACAAGAGAATCACCATACTCTTCTTTCTCATACCCATTTTTAACACTAGACTCACTTCGCCTCCTATCTCTCCTGCCCTGTAGATTTCTAATTACCGCATCTTGATGAACTATCTGATCCCTCACTTCACCTAACACCAGGTTGAATTGCTCAACTATTGTTGCACGGATTGCAACACAAAGGATGAGTTATCTACCATCCCCTTTGGTGAAGAGTCACTCCGGTGAGACATTGTAAAGTGCTGTACAAAAGAATGTTAGTGGAAAACCTCACACACTCCCTTACGTGTTTACACTTGAATAATGACGCTCCACTCGTGTTTCACTCTTAATTGGTTTTTTTCCGATAATAGTCTCACACTCTCTTGCATCTTACATCAATAGTTTTCTCGCTCAAGTTCTTTAAGAACTAGTTGAACTAAATCAAAACAATAAAACCTTGTATTATTCCAACCAGTAATATAGATACAAGAAACAAGAAACAATGAAGGAATAAAATGACATGAGACTCAAGGAATTTATACAAGGGAAAGAGTAATTATAAAACAAGATACCAACTAGAAAGATATACTCAGCCCCTTTGATGATAAAGCTCAATCAACAAATGCTTTTCTTCCTCTTTGTTGTAACTATGTAGCAACCTTTGAATATGCTACCTTTTCTTTTCTTTTCCATTCTTTTCTTTTCATTTCTTTTCCTTTCCTTTCTTTTCTTTTCTTTTCCTTTTTCTTCTCTAATTCAATCACAAACAACAACACTCAATTGTGAAAATCAAGCAATTGAATTCAAGCACACAAGAATTGACAACGAAATAGAAGAAAATCAATGGAACGGGCACTCCAGGCAATTGACAAACTTAGAAATGCATTAAACCCTAGAATTTTGAAACTCTAGGTGATGCAAATTACAGCCAAACCCAAAACCCTAAGAATTTGGGAATCCTACTTTTTGTTTCTGCATTTTTTTTTTTAGAACCCTAGAACAATGTAGCCCTAGAATTAAATTTAAGGATGCAAAAAATTAAAAGATAGAATCAGACCTAATTGGAAACCTGTCTCTGATACCAAATGATATGAACCCGCAGGAATAAAATCCCTTGAACCCACAATCAATTTGAAAACTCCCCAAGAAAGCCAAAATCAAGTCAATGGATGGAGAATCTAGACCCGATGAGAACTCGTTTCAAGAACCTATATTATATTAAAATCTAGACCCGTTGAAGAACTTGTCTCAAGAACCGAGATTACAAAGGAGGAACGCCACAAAGGTTGTGATTTACCTTTGATAAGTTTAAAAGTTCAATTAAGAACAAGAGGAGTAAAACTCAAATCACAATGAATAAATTCATCAAATATCATAAACTTCTTAAAATGAGGCAACAAAGAGTATTTAAACCAAAACCTAATTACAACCCTAGCCAAAATAAAGTCCCAACTTTCAAAAATACCCTTGAGTGAATAGTGCCGCGGCTACAGTACAACGCTACAGTAACTTGGCTATAGTACTTTTGAAACCATAGTTCGCTACAGTATTTCTTAAAACCCTAGTTCAACAAAATAATAAAATTTTCAACATGCCATTGAATAGACCCCCCTTAAGTCATTCTCATAATTAAACCCAATAATTCTAAACTTATAAAATAAGTCAATTAAATGAATTAAACAAGTTGAAACCCTTCAAGAGCCCAAAGTCTTTAAGTCTTGTCGTTGCCCTCTTCCATAGCTTATCAAATGAATCAAAACTAGATCTTCATCCTTCAAGCTCATCTTGAATGTTGGGCTCTTTCTAAACTCGTCCCAAGTGGATTGCATCAATCCTTACATTGTCTCCTTTATCTTCTTGGCCCATCTGAAAGTTGCAAAGGATCTTTAAGACTAGGCCCATCTTGGTTCCCATCACACAAGGTATCTTCTCAAAAATTTCAAAGCCTGAGAAGCAATCAAAATACATCGTTCTCAGAATCGATGTGCGCATTCTATTGTGCAATGGGCACATTCCAACAACATGTTTTGAAATATCCCTCTAATCAAAATTCCACAATGTCTGTTGAAATTCCATAGTGGGAAAGATCCTCCCTCACTACCATATGCATAATCTGTAAATATTCTCTTTTCTTGCTTAAGACCTCTGTAATGGACTTAGTTTTGGTTTTTCTTGAAATTAAAATTTACTTGCGATGTAAAAGAAAGGGGGTCAAGTATATGCATCACATTGTAAAAACTAACGTTTGAATCCTATTGTTGTGGTCAAATATATCAAACAAATAAATAAAAAAATAATAAAAAATTGAGTTTTTTTCTTGTGGTTAATTAATATGTATAGAGTGGAGTATATAAATAAGTAGTCACAAATTGTATTTAGATTAAAAATGATCTTCTTTAAAGCTATTGATTTGTTAAATTTACACAACATTTATATGTATCCTTGCTTTATTTTCTCAAAAAATTTAAGCCGAAGATGGTAGTGCTGATGGAACCTTTCCAGACTTTTGATAAAGCTCAAAGTTATATACAGGCTCTTCATTTTGATAATGTAATAAACAATGAGGAAGTTGGTGGGAAAATATGGGCCTTTTGGATGAATAATATGGCTGTGCAGGTCGTTCGAATGGCCTCGTAGTTTTTGTCGATACGTATAGTGGATGGAGATTTTCATTTTTTGGGTAACTTTATATATGCTAAGTGTAATATGATTGAAAGGCAGATTTTATGGGAGGAGCTGAGGTCGAGTAGTATGAGTGTGGATCCTTGTTTGTTTGCTAGAGATTTCAATATTATTCGCTCGGATTTGGAAAGGAGGGGTGGTAGACCAAGGCCAATAGCTGCTATGGATGATTTCAACCGATGGATTCACCAGGGCGGATTGATCGACATGAATCCACAGGAAAGTAAGTTCTCTTGGTGCAATGGACGGCGTGGATTAGCTAGAGCTTGGGCTAAATTGGATCGAGCTTGATGCTAATTTACTGTCTACTTTCCCTAATGCAACTTGTTCGTATTTATCGAGGACGACTTCAGATTATTGTCCCATTTTTATAGAGTTCTTTAAGGATCCTTATTCCTATGGCCCCTCTCCATTTCAGTTTCTGCAAATGTGGATTGAGCACCCAGAGTTTATGGATTTTGTTAGGTACGTGTGGTCTAAACCAGCAGTTGGTACGAGGCTTGATAATCTTGCTAGTAAGCTTAAAAAGGTTAAGGTGGCTCTTCGTGAATGGAAAAAGTGGGTGTTTGGAAGGACCAATGCTCATATTGCTTTTCTTGAATCGAGGGTCTTGAAGGGCGTCTACAAAGAGAATGGGATGTAGATGCCGAAAGGGAGCTTGTGTTGGCCTCTGCTGAGTTGTCATCTTAGAGACGTAGGGAAGATACTAGATTAGCTCAAATGGCAAAAATCAAATGGAAGATGGAAGGTGATCGTAATTTTAAATTTCTTCATGTATGGTTAGCTAATAAAACACGTAAAAAAATTCAAGGAATGAGAACCCAGAATGAGATTGAGTTTAATTAACTGGAAGCAATTCATTATGGTGCCGTCGATTATTTTGCGGGTTTTCTCCAAAATACTAATAGTCAAGAGCACTTTCGGATTTTATCTTATTTAATCTTGCTAGTTATTGAAGAAGAGGATTGGGTCCGTCTTTGTTGCATCCCCTCCTTGGATGAAGTCAAGGAGGCTCTCTCTTTTATTCCTATAAATAGTTCTTCGGGGCTAGATGGTTTTGGTGCTTTTTTTTAAGAGCTGCTAGGAGGTGATTAAGATGGATGTCTTAGCAGCTATCTCAGAATTTTTTCTCTCTAAAAATCTTCCAAGGTTTTATTCAGCTTCTTTCATTGTGCTTATTCTAAAGATAGATGTACCTTTGGGATTTGATAAATTTAGGCCGATAAGTCTTTGTTCGGTCTTCTATAAAATTTGTTCCAAAATTATTGTGAATCGTCTGGCAGGTCTCCTTCCCAAATTGATATCCCTTGAGCAAGGGCCTTTATCCTTGGGCAGTGCATATTTGAGAATATTAGTCTTACTCAGGAAATGGTTCATTCCCTGCATAAAGCGTCTCATGGTGGCAATGTTATGATTAAAGTTTACATGACCAAAGCATATGATCGGGTGGATTGGAATTTTTTGTTGGAGGTCCGACGTTGTTTTGGCTTCCCTCCCCCTTTTTGGGAATTAATTCATGCTTGCATTTCGAATATTTGGTATTCTGTAATGCTAAACAAAACGATAAAAGGTTTTTTTCAAGGTGGTCGTAGGTTACGTCAGGGGGATCCCCTATCGCCTTACCTTTTTATTATTCTTCAAGAGGTACTTTCTCGACTTTTGAAACATAGCGTGGCGACCAACAAGATTGGGCAACTCTCCCAAGCTCGAGGTACTCCGCAGATTTCTCATCTTATGTACTCTGATGAGATCTTGATTTTTCTGAATGGTGGTAAGAAGTCTGTTAGGGAACTTTCATTGGTGTTTGAAAAGTATGAAGTATGGTCAAGCCAGATGAGTAATAAAGAACAAACTGCCATATTTTTTTCTACAAAAATTCCTATTACCCGTAAGAGAGCTCTAAAAAGGCTGACAGAGTTCTCAGAAGGTTCTTTTCCCTTTAAATATATGTGGCAGTTCGCCACTTTTGCCTTCATCGCATATAACATATGGCACCCACTAACTTTAAGTGCTACCCCGCTCCGGTACCCTCTAGAAGGATCCATTTGAGGTCCACCAACTGTACTTCGTCGACCTATGAGCCACCACTCTAATTTATACACTCCAGAGTGGACAAAAGAGTTCCACTAGGTCATTCCCCCATCCTAGCATTTGGGGTTGTGATAAAACAAAACAAACTTTTTCCTTTGAAAACAGTACAAAACCTGAAATGCATGTGACATGAACATGTAACTCTTTTTCTTTTCATAGACCATATGAACATGTATATGCCAAGGACTATGTAATCATATGACAATATCATGCGACACATTTGAACTTTCATGTCACAGCTTGAAAATTTTAGAACATGTGGTTTACTTGAAACAAAAACATAGGCAATATCATTCGATACATACCAAGGCACGAAATAATTTTAGAAACCCAATAACTATGCATGACCGAGTTATTAAGAGCACATAATCATGACAATCTTCGTGTAAAATCGATTACAAAGCATGGTACACAAGGAAAAGTTTCTCAATCTCTACGTCTAAGCATGGTCAAATCATCAAGAGCACACAATCATGGCAACCATCATGTGAAAACCAATAACAAGGCATGGTGTAGCAAAAGGTTCCATCAACCATTACTAGTTCACATGTTAACAACAACAATGCAAAGTTTACACAGCATATATGAACATTATCCGATGGTAGGTTGAGAGTCTACTTACAAAACTCCAAAGTAAGATAACACAATCAAGCAAGTTGTAAACACATTTGTTTAATCAATTAGATATAATGAAAAAATAAACCCTAATCCGACATGTGTGTGCGTGGATGTGCTAGGGCTTCTCTTTCTTGTCCATTGAGGCACTCCAAGCATTAGGCCTAGAGCATTAGGCCTAGAGGCCCTTAGTCTACAGTGGTCGTGTTTCCTTCAACCATGGCTAGGTCTTGGGTGTGTGAGTGTGCGCATGGCGTGGGTGTGGTATTCATGCCGTGCACTATGGCTGAGATTCCTGGAAAGCAAGCAAGAAATCTCGACTTGTTCTATCTAGTAGTGGCTGAAGACCTTGTTTCCTTCAAAGCATACAACCCTAGTTTCAGTCTTCATCCTTGGAAAACCTAGTTTTCCTCTAAGAAACCTCTAAATGTAAGGCCAAGCGTTCGTGTGATGATGGCATTTTCCTCAAAATAGAGCCCTAGTTGCCCCATTATCCACGTGTTAGTGTGTGAGTGTGGGTAATGGAGTATAGGGAATGTGGCTCCTTCTTGAAGAGGTGGCTTCTAGCTCATTTCCTTACTTGTGGCTAAAGGGAAATAGGATTGGTATGGTGTTTGTGGCATTTTGCTGGAGAGAAAGTGAGACACGTGTGTTTGGGAGGTGAGAAAATGAAGAGAAACTAGCTTGGTTGTGTGAGAGGAGAAAAAGAAGAAATGCAAGGTATGAAAATCGAAAATGGCATCAAAAGACCTCTTAGCTATCAACCCTCATTCTTTTTTATATGTCCCTTCGTTTTTCTCACACAATTCCCTCATTGGGAAGTAAGAACCCTATGCATGTGCGCCATGTGGCATGCCCTTTATCATTTGGCCGAACCCCTTATTTCCCCCTTAACCATTGCTTTCTTTGGAAAATCAAAGGACTCTACAAGCTTGCATGACAAGTGGCGTGTTCATGCTAAAAAATGGAAACCCAAGAGTCTCTTTGGTGTCACTCCTATGCATCTAGGCTCAATGAACCTTTTGGGCATACAAGTCGTTTTACAGAAATACTAAACAAATATCTAGGGTTGGGTGTCTGCATGTTTGCCATGTGGCAAGTGGCATGTGTGGGTGTGTGTGTGGTAGCGCCCCTCTCTATTTCTCAATTCCCACAAAAGTTTTCTTCTAGAATATTGGGGTTGTGTGTGTGTGGCTTCCCTATGCAACCTTTCTCCTCCCTTATCATTACCTTCCTCTAGAATATCTCCATCCTAGGTTCATGCATGACACTTGGCAAATTGGTTGTTGTTTTCTCTTGGGTAGGCGTGAAGCCCTTTGGCCAAAATCCTAAGGCCTCTTCGGGTCGTGGGCGTGAGACCATTGGCATCCCCTATGCGCCTTTTCCCTTTTTCCCATACTTCTATTCGTCTTCCCCAAGTGTCTCTCCTAGAAACTCTCAATGTGTGACAAGTGGTGTGGGAAAGGGTGGTGGGTTGTGGTGGTTGAGACTCCTAGGAACTAGGATTTGTTGTGTTCTAAGCGCCCCTCATGATTAGATGCTTCTAGAAATTCCCATGCCCCTCCTTCATGTGTGACAAGTGTCAAACAGGGTGGTGGATTTTCATGGTAGGCATGCAATTCTATTACCCAAAATCCTACGGCCTCTTGGGATTTCGTGCCTCTGATTTGTAGTAGCCTCAGGTACCTCTTCTTTTTCCAAATCATTGCACGAGGTTTTTGGGAATTATCAAGATCTTGTGGGAGACGTGTGGGGGCCTTTTGGGTTACTGAAACCCTAATCCTCTCACTCCCTTTACCCCATTTCACGTCTAGGTTCATTGTGTCTAGTGGGTGGGATGCGCATGTGTGACACATGGCAAGTGTTTGGTGAGAAGGGCGTGTGCCCTATGTGTGCTGCCCTTTCCACACTCCTCTCTTCTTTTGGTTTCTTTTAGAAGCCCTCCTGCATGGTTGCCAAGTGGCAAAGAGGTGCTTACCAAGAAAGCCTTTTCCCAACGTTTCAAATGATGGGACTCCTGGGGAAAGAGGAAAATAACCTCTTCCTCTTCCCAAGTTGGCGCCGCATGCCCTAACCCTAGTTAGGTTTTGCCTATTCCTCAATTGCCCTTCCATGGGCTGAATACCACATAGCCTTTTGGGCCTCAAGTGGGTTTGGACGCCTAGGCTAATAGGCCCAAGTTATATCCTCAGGACTCCAACTAGTCAAACATTGGGATAGAAATTCTAATTAAACTAAAATTAAAATAAAAAATATATAAGTGCATAATTCGGCACGAAAAAAATATCGGGTTGTCTCAATAAACACATTTGTTACCAAAATGACGTCGTTTTAGTAACAAGTTTATTTTTTAGTTCCATGACGTCGTTTTGGGGGTTAAGTTAAACCTAAGTCTGCTCCCCCCGCTTGTGCAGTCTCTCTCTCTCTCTGATGGGCACCAACATAGACCTAGTTTTAAATATCCTTTGCAAGTTTCAGATGGGCCAATTACAATGTCAAGAGCCAAGAAGATCAAGGAGGCAATGCAAGGATTGATGTAATCCACTTGGGACGAGTTTAGCAAGAGCCCAACATTTAAGATGAGCTTGAAGGATGAAGATCTAGTTTTGATTCATTTGATAAGCTATGGAAGAAGGCAACAACATGACTTAAAGGCTTTGGGCACTTGAAGGCTTTCAACTTGTTTAATTCATTTAAAGGACTTATTTTATTGGTTTAGAATAATTGGGTTTATTATGGGAAAGACTTAATGGGGGGCCTATGCAAGGGCATGTTGAGAAATTTATTATTTTATTGAACTAGGGTTAGGGTTTTACTGTAGCAAGTATTGTAGCTGCGTTATTGTAGACGCGACACTGTTAATCCATGGGCATTTTGGGTAAAAGGGGCTTTATTTTGGCTAGGGTTTAATTAGATTTTACTTTAAATACTCTTTATAGCCTCATGTTAAGAAGTTTATGAAATTTGATGAATTTATTCATTGTGAGTTGAGTTTTACTCATATTGTTCTTGATTGAACTTTTGAACTGATCAAAGGTAAATCACAACATTTGTGGTGTTCCTCCTTGTAATCTGGGTTCTTGAGACGTGTTCTTCAACGGATCTAGATTTTGATATAATCTAGGTTCTTGAAACGAGTTCTCATCGAGTCTAGATTCCCCATCAATTGACTTGATTTTGGCTTTATTGGGTGAGTTTTCAAATTGATTGTGGGTTCAAGGAATTCTATTCTTGCGGGTTCATATCTCTCTCTCTCTCTCTCTCTCTCTCTCTCTCTCTCTCTCTCTCTCTCTCTC
>QEOW01001060.1:685324-736772 GCA_003123825.1 Juglans hindsii
TTGGATACTTATAATATCTCAGTATATCTGTGAATAATAATGAAATGGTTGAATTAAGATGTTTTATTGGATTTTGAAAAATGAGAAAGAAAGAATTGAGTAAAAATACTACAAAGTTAAAAAACTATTTGAATATAATTTTTGTTTTGAGATTTGAACAAGTTGTATTATTTTTTATGTTTTGTTTGGAAGTTTGTGAAAGTTGCATTGATCAAGGACTCGTTTGGTTATACGAATGAGATGAGAAGAAATGAAAGTTAAAACTTGAATAAAATATTATTGGAATATAATTTTTGTTTTGAGATTTGAAAAAGTTGAATTGTTTATTATATTTTTTGTAGGAGTTTTGAAAAATTGTAATGATTAGATGAGATGAGATGAAATAGTTTGTAAAAACAAACAAGGGCTAAGTAATAATTAGATAAAAATATTGAAATTTGAAATTGAAAAGTGATATGTGTTTGATGCTTGGAAAGGAAATAAATGAAAAGGTGTTTAGGGTAATGGTAGTTTAGGGTCTTTACCATGTGGCTCCATCTTGAAGAGGTGGCTCCTAGCTCCTTTCCTTACTCATGGCTAAAGGGAAATAGGATTGATATGGTGTTTGTGGTGTTTTGCTTGGAGAGAAAGTGAGACATGTGTGTTTGGGAGGTGAGAAAATGAAGAGAAACTAGCTTGGTCATGTGAGAGGAGAAGAAGAAGAAGAAATGCAAGGTATGGAAATCGAAAATGGCATCAAAAGACCTCTTAGCTGTCAGCCCCCATTCTCTTTTATATGTCCCTTTGATTTTCTCACACAATTCCCCCATTGGGAACATAAAAACCCTATGCATGGGCACATGCCCCTTTATCATTTGGCCGAACCCCTTATTTCCCCCTTATTATCATTGCTTTCTTTGGAAAAGCAAATGACTCTACAAGCTTGCATGACAAGTGGCGTGTTCATGCTCGAAAACGGAAACCCTAGAGTCTCTTTAGTGTCACTTCTATGCGTCTAGGTTCAATGAACCTCGGTGGCATACAAGTCTTTTTACAGAAATACTAAACTGATATCTAGGGTTGGGTGTGTGCATGCTTGCCATAGGGCAAGTGGCGCGAGTGGGTGTGTGTGTGGTAGCGGCCCTCTCTCTTTCTCAATTCTCACAAAAGTTTTCTTCTAGAATCTTGGGGTTGTGTGTGTGTGGCTTCCCTGTGCAACCTTTCTCCTCCCTTATCATTACCTTCTTCTAGAATATCTCCATCCTAGGTGCATGCATGACACTTGGCAAATTGGTTGTTGTTTTCTCTTGGGTAGGCGTGAAGCCCTTTGGCCGAAATCCTAAGGCCTCTTCGGGTCGTGGGCGTGAGACCATTGGCATCCCCTATGCGCCTTTTCCCTCTTTCTCATGCTTCTATTCCTCTTCCCCAAGTGTCTCTCCTAGAAACTCTCAGTGCATGACAAGTGGTGTGGGAAAGGGTGGTGGTTTGTGGTGGCCGAGACTCGTAGGAACTAGG
Source organism: Juglans hindsii (assembly GCA_003123825.1). Lineage (NCBI taxonomy): Eukaryota > Viridiplantae > Streptophyta > Magnoliopsida > Fagales > Juglandaceae > Juglans > Juglans hindsii. The sequence continues at coordinate 686,819 of QEOW01001060.1, forward strand.
ATTTGTTGTGTCTAGGCGCCCCTCATGATTAGATGCTTCTAGAAATTCCCATGCCCCTCCTTCATGTGTGACAAGTGTCAAAAAGGGTGGTGGATTTTCATGGTTGGCATGCAATTCTCTTGGCCGAAATCCTAAGGCCTTTGGGGATTTCGTGCCTCTGATTTGTTGTAGCCTTAGGTACCTCTTCCTTTTCCAAATCATTGCACAACATTTTTGAGAATTATTAGAATCTTGTGGGAGACGTGTGGGGGTCTTTTCGGTTAATTTAACCCTAATCCTCTCAAACCCTTTACCCCATTTCACGTTTCAGTTCATTATGTCTAGTGGGTGGGATGTGCTTGTGTGACACATGGCAAGTGGTTGGTGAGAAGGGCATGTGCCCTATGTGTGCAGCCCCTTCCACACTCCTCTCTTCTTTTGGTTTCTTCTAGAAGCCCTCTTGCATGGTTGCCAAGTGGCAATGAGGTGCTTACCAAGAAAGTCTTTTCCCTATGCTTCAAATGACGGGACTCCTAGGGAAAGAGCAAAATAACCTCTTCCTCTTCCCAAGTTGGCGCCACATGCCCTAACCCTAGTTAGGTTTTGCCTATTCCTCAATTGCCCTTCCCTGGGCTGAATACCACATAACCTTTTGGGCCTCAAGTGGGTTTGGATGCCTAGGCTAATAGGCCTAAGTGATCTCTTCTGGACTCCAACTAGTCAAACATTGGGCTAGAAATTCTAATTAAACTAAAATTAAAATAAAAAAGATATAAGTGCATAATTTGGCACAAAAAAAAAATATCTGGTTGTGACAATAAATACATTTGTTACCAAAATAATGTCATTTTGGTAACGAGTTTATTTTTTAGTTCCATGACATCGTTTTGGGGGTTAAGTTAAACCTAATTCTGCACCCCGCTTGTGCAATCTCTCTTCCAATTCTCTCTCTCTCTCTCTTTCTCTCTCTCTCTCTCTCTCTCTCTCTCTCTCTCTCTCTCTCTCTCCCTCCCTCCTTCCTCTCCTGCGGGCTATTGTGATGCACTCTCAGAACCTCTCTCCCTCTCGCAGTCGGTGTGGCCCGCATCCTTGTTTCCTCCTCCTCCTTTCCTCTTAGATTCTCCATCTCGCAACCGTGGGTTAGCTCCATGTTTTTACTAGTATAGCTTTTTATTTTTATTTATTTATTTTTTTTTATGTTTCCGATTTGTTGTGTATTGGGTTCATGTGTTTTGAATTTTTGGTGTATTTTGTTATGGATTTGTTGTTTTCTTTGAATTTTTTTCCCAGTTGTGACAGTCATGGATGCATAGTGGACAGGGGTTAGACAGACTAGTGGTCCGCCCCCGCACTTCGAAACATGGACAAGGGCTTTGCCCCTAGAATGCGATGGCAGATTCCTAGGGGCAACCCCCTTCCTTCTGCCTATGCTAGGGCGGGGTGTGGGATGCAGGCAACCCCTTCCCGTTGCTTACCAGAAAGCACCAAAGGTGAGTATTGATTGCATTTTTCAGCTTTTTCTTTTTTTATTACATGCTATTTTGTTTATCATTTTTTCATTATTTTATTTTTTCAGTTTAACATTTTCCCTATGCAATGTAGACCAGTAGGTTCTATACACTACAAGAGAACCTCAAGAGGCCAAAAAGTATCATGATAGCTTCTTATTTCTTGCAACATCTTTATTTCTTGGAGGTTTTGTTTTTTTTATCTTTTGTCAATCCGAGAATAAGTAGAAAGGAAGCTTGAATGCTGCCGATGTCTTCTTTTCGGTATGCCCATCCCAAGTTCATCCAGATTTCTTGAGAATTTTGAAAGATTTTTCCTTTATAAACATTAATGTTATGGTGAATGATTTGGTTTATAACTCCTAGTATCTATTTAAAATATAAGGAGTGTAGTTTGTTTTTAGTGATAATATACCTATATGCTCTTTTCTCTCTATTTTTAACCTTTTTGCCTCCCAGTTGCTTAGGCCCACTTGGATACTTATAATATCTCAATATATTTGTGAATGATAATGAAATAGTTGAATTAATATGTTTTATTGGATTTTAGAAAATGAGAGAGAAAGAATTGAGTAAAAATACTATAAAGTTAAAAAACTATTTAAATATAATTTTTGTTTTGAGATTTGAACAAGTTGTATTATGTTTTATGTTTTGTTTGGGAGTTTGTGAAAATTGCAATGATTAAGGACTCGTTTGGTTATACAAATGAGATGAGATGAAATGAAATAGTTTGTAAAAACAAACAAGGCCTAAGTAATAATTAGATGAAAATATTGAAATTTGAAATTGAAAATTGTTATGTGTTTGAGTGATGCTTGGAAAAGAAATATCTAAGAATACTTTAAAGAAAAATTATACTCATCATCCTCACACCACACATCACACATAATTTTTTATTTTTTATTTTTTTCTCTTATCAAATGTATGGTATATGGGTGATAAGTAGAAGAAATCAATTAGTTTTAGGGAGAATAAAACCAAAAGAAATTTAAAAAAAAATTAAAAATAAAAATAAGTGTGGTGCGTGGTGCGTGGGGATAATGAGTAGAAAAACTATACTTTAAAATAATTGTATTGTCAAACGAAGCCCAAGTCGAATGATGATGCAGCTACCCTAAGACTTTGGTTGTTTTCTTTTTTCTTCTCTTCAACGTTGATGACAATGTTTTCTCTAGGTAGCAATTAGAGTAAAACATTTGACCAATTTGAGCTAAGATATTGGGCTTATTAGTATCCAATACATATAACCTACATTCAGTTTGTCTAGGATCCGGTTGAATATAGAAACGGTTTCATTTTATTCAATTTTTAACTTTCATCTAAAATTATCTCATCTCATCTCACTATTTAAACGGGACCTAAGTGTAAAAAATACATACCCAAAATATTTATAAAACCAATATTATTTCGCAAACGATTACAGTACACTAGTGAAACTTTTAGGGACATTTTTATACAAAAAGATTATTAATAAACCGATATGGCAGGTGGGTTTTCAAGATTTATATCTCAATGTTAAAGATCTATAAATTATATACGTGATTGTATTGGGTTTTACACTCAATGTTTTGAATACCGTACCGGACGCCGTACCTGTCAATGCACTGAAACGAAATATTTCGGTACCGGTACCGTTTCGAGATAGCGTTTCGGGATAACGTTTCGGGATAGTCGATATATAAATAAATTATATATATAAATATATATATAAATTATATTCCAAAATAATAGTCTATATATAAATAAATTATATATAAATTATAAATAGTCTAGTCTGAACTGGGGGTTAAAAAATAAGCTTGTAGTTTGAAAAAAAAAAACACAGGCCGAAATATCGGCCGGTACAGGCCAAAATTGAGGCCGGTACCGGCCGATACTGCTAGTATTTGGATTGGACAGGTACGGCCGGTACGAAATCCGAAACACTGTTTACACTTCACAAAAATTTTTAAGCATAAACATTTTAATTAAGTAGAATAAACGTTAATATCAAATGAAATGTAAAGCATGAATATGAAATAGTCATCTATTCACATAATAGTATATAGCTCAAGACTTTAACATGATATTCTTTCGTCACGATACATTACCATATATCATAAACATTACTTCTTTCTTTCATTTTTCTGTATTTTGTACTTAACATTAATCCACATCGTCATGGCTCCTCATGTCGTATGGCGTATACCATCGTCGAATATTCTTTTAGAAAAATTATGGCTGCATGCTTATGGTGCTAAACGATTCATTTTATTTAGATGAAACAAATCATTTCATTTAGATGAAACGAATCCCTTCCCCCCAATTAGCCAGTACCAACTGTTGATCTTAACCATATTTGAACCTAGAAAAGTGAATAAAAGTATTGAGAGTTTTCTCCATACATATATATATATATATATATATATATATATATATTCAAAGAGTGGGCAATCATATGTCTAATAGGGCGGAGGAAAACCATGGAAACAAAAAACAAGGCCCTTGAGCAAAAACCTCAAAGAACCCAAGCCCGGAAAAGACTCTAAACAAGCCTGTGGACATAATGAATAGCATAGCAACCGAAAACAAAAACAAAACCAAGATTAACAACATCTTAAAGAAGGAAGCCCATATAAGTCCAACCGTAACAAGCCTCTAAGGACCCGAGGCAATAAAGAATTATTTGTGTAGACTAAAGTAGCACCATTGGCACTATCTTTGGCCAACCAATCCGCCACTTTATTTCCTTCATGTAGAACATGTTGAAAACAGCGATTCTAAGGTGCCCTCCATTCGCGCTAGACATCTTCTCCTCCCAAGTCTCCAAGTAACTATGATAGGCAGAAGGCCAATTATAACACCCACCTGAGAAGAGGACTTAGCATGCCGGAACCAAGAGGAGACTTGGTGTTTCCAATTGCTATCAAGTGGAAGCCTAAAGAGGTTGCAAAAAAAGACCATATTTTTTTAGGGAAATCTCCCTCAAAGAGAACATGGTTTATGCCTTCATAATGTCCTGCAGGACAACACTCACATTTAGAAACAATGGGAATGCCAATACGATGCAACCTATCATCCACACTCAAAGCCCTGTGCCAAGCCTTCCAAAACTGAATAGACATTTTTAATGGAAGACTTTTAAGCCAAATCCAAGAATGCCAATAAAGAGAGGAGCCTCTGACTCTAATACAATACCATGTACATTTAGTGGAAAACACACCTGTCTCTGTTTGGGTCCAGACAAGAAAATCCTTACCCGAATTAGGACCAGGTAAAGAGACTAGAATATCATCAACATTCTCCAAGCCAACCAAGTTCTCTAGTAAATTCACATCCCAGGTGTAAACAACACTCTTTAATTTTCAATAAAGGCTGACCCACGACTGGCAAGTCATTAATCAAGGGGCCATTATCTCTCCATTTGTCATACCAGAAAAAATATCTCATTCTCTAACTCTCCATTTAAAATTATTCAACGCCAAAGGGATGCAATGAGCAATCATTTTCCAAAACCGCGAACCTTTATTAACATCTATAAGGACCCACATATTTAGCCTTAAAAAAATTTGCCCAGAGAGAATTACCTTGTAGAAGGTTCCAAGCAAACCTCATGTGCAAGGCTGTCCAAGTGTCTTGGAGAAGCCTCAACCCAAGTCCTCCTTCTGCCACAGGCCTACAAATGTGTTTCCAAGCTACCCATTTCTTCTTCTCTTTTCCATATGACTCCCCCAAAAGAATAAGCTCATCAGTTGATGGATCTTATTAATTATTGCTTGAGGGACCTGTAAAACAGCAAATAGCTGAATGGCCATACTCGAGATAACATGACGTAACAAAACCAGTTTCCCTCCAGATGACAGTAGCCGCATTTTCCAACTACTGAGTTTTTGCCTCACTTTATTCACCATGCCTTCAAGATGTAATTGCTTACGACGACCAAGGATAATGGGCACTCCAAGATATTGGAACGGGAAATGCCCCTCCACAAAGCTCGTGCTACGGAACAGACACCTCTTACGAATAGGAAAGATTTTACTCAAGTAGTACAAAGCAGACTTTTGTTTACTAATTGCTTGTCCCGATCATCTTTCATATTGGCCCAGAATACTTAGAAGCACCTGAATTGATCTTTGGCTCCCATTAGAAAAAATAACCACATCATCAGCATACATTAAACGAGAAATAATTGACGTACCTTGGCCTGATGGAAATGTCCAAATCTATTATCAGACACACTCCAGTGAATCATCTTGGAAAGGATCTCCTACTGGATAATAAATAAATAAGGAGATAATGGATCACCTTGTCGAAAGCCACGGCCTCCCAGGAAGAAGCCTTTTATTGTCCCATTCATCATAACCGAATACCAGGGACTAGAAATACAAAAGAAGATGAAGTCACAAAATTGTGTCAAAAAACCAAAACTCAACATGACGTTTATCAGAAAATTCCAATCCATGCGGTCATATGATTTTGCCATATCTACTTTTAACATAATGTTGCCGCCATGATTCCTCTTATTAATAGAAGGAATCATTTCCTGAGTGAGGCTTATATTTTCAAAGATAGTTCTACCTGGGATAAAGGCTCCTTGCTCCAACGAAACTAGTTGAGGCAAGAGACTAGTTAATCGATTCACAATTATCTTGGAGCAAAGTTTATAAAAAACTGAGCAAAGACTAATGGGACAAAACTTGTCAAAACCTATTGGAGAGTCCACCTTTGGAATTAGCACCAAATAAGAAGTTGTAAAAAACTTGGGAAGAGACTTAGATGCAAAGAATTCCAACACTGCCTTCCACAAATCATTTTTAACCACCTCTGAGCAACTCTTATAAAAACTGGAGCTGAAGCCATCAGAGCCAGGAGCACTGTCAACCGGAATTAAGGACAAAGCAGCAAATACTTCCTCCAATGAGGGCGAACTAACAAGGGAGGCATTCTCCTCTGCAGAAATAACCGGATCTATAAGACCATCAGAGATTGGTTGCTCAACTGGCAGCTCACCTTGGAGAAAAGATGAAAAATAATCAACTGCACCTTGGTGGATGCTCTTTGGAGACTCAAACACCACATCATTCTACCGCATATTTAGTACCTACTTACGCCGTTTCATGGCTAGGCAAGCATGAAAAAATTTGGAGCTCCGGTCACCATCCACCGCCCACTTTAGCTTTGCCATTTGATTCAGTTGAATTTCTCCCCGACGCCGCCAAGTAGCCAATTTCGCATTTGCCACCGGTAATTCTCTATCTAGATTTTCATCCCAGTTTAATTGAGACTGAAGTTCAAGCTCCTCAACCTGATTTTGAAGATCAGTAATCTGGCCCAACATATGACCGAAGACCCTTTTATCCCAATCCCGCAAGGCGACCTTAGTCTGTTTTAACTTCACAACCAAATTCTGAATGGCTGAACCACCCTCCTGAGATGACCAAGCTTGCCGAACACAATCCATAAAATTTTTGTGTTGCACCCACATCTGTTGGAAATGAAAAGGGGCTGAACCATAAGAGAAAGGGTCTTGCTTGAACTCTATAGACATAGGTGCATGATCCGAAGTAGATCGTGGAAGATAAGAACAAATAGCATTAGGAAATATCGAAAGAAAAGAGGCATCCATTAGAACACGGTCCAACCGTGCCCAAGAACGAGCAAGGCCATATTGCCCATTACACCAAGAAAAAGCACTCCACTTCAATGCCATTTCAAATAAACCCATCTATTGAATCCAGTTGTTAAAATCCTCCATAGCTGTAAGAGGTTAAGGCCTACCTCTTCGTCTCTCTGAGTCATTCCGGACAATATTAAAATCACCAACAAAAATACATTGGTCTGAGCCCAGATTCTGGATACTGAGAGCATCCCCCAAAATGCACTGTTCAACCATGGTACATTTTGCATAAATAATCGTGAGCAAAAACTTTTCAGCACCTACGCCTACTTTGAGAGAGATATGTTGCCCTCCCATTCGAACCAAACTCATATCCAGGATACTATCCCAAAAAATCCAAATTTTGCCCCCTTCAACCTCATTCGAAACAAAATTATCAAATTTCAAAACATGACCCAATCTCCTAGCAACATCAAGATTTTGAAAAGGTTCCAACAGAGCAACAATTGCCGGTCTCAACTTACCAAGCAACTTTTTTAATCTACCTTTCGAGGTCCCAACTCCCCTAATGTTCCATACAAAAATGAGATCAATCATTGAGAGAGATTAGATAATCGAGCAAGAACTTGAGAAGAACTTCTCATTTTAACAAAACTCTTTTTCTTATATTTTATTTTACCTTCCTTGATCTCAAATTCAGTCAAGTAGTCCTTATCTTAAGGGAAAACTTCAGGGTGTAAATTTGGTTTTGTTCAGAAACATTGTCATCCACAAACGGTTGCTCCTCAGCTGGTCCATCTTCCGATGCCACGGCATCCACCTCAATCTCCTAGACTACTAGCAAGATAACAAATGTATCCCCCCTCTCAAATGATGCACAAATAGCAGTATCCGAAATCACAGCCCCATGAAGTTGTCCCGGCATTGATTCATTTTCTGTGATAAAAAACATAGCAGTATCCATATCTTGTGATGCAATAGCATACTCCCCACTAGGCCTCGAAGTCCCAGTAGTATCCAAAATCACAGTAGTAGTAGGAATTATCATATCCGCTTCAATAATAGCTACATGCACCATAGACAAGATAGGCGCCAACCCTCACATGTCTGTGAAGTACCCCCCCCGCTGGATCAATAACAAAATTATCCCCAACTGCACTCGAAACCATAGTATCACTCGAAACCACAGTTGCAGTCAGACTCACAACTGCACTCGTAACACAGTATCACTCAGAACCATAGTTGCACTCGGACTCACAACTGCACTCGGAGCCATCTCAAGAACCACAACAGAGTCCCCATTCCCATACGACTCTTTCTACCCCTTTTTTCCTGCCCATGCCTTCCCCATCTTTGCAATTTAATCAACCCAACAGGTCTGTGAATTATGTCCTAGCATTTGGCACTTACAGCAGTATGCAGGAAGTGTTTCATAAACAACTTCTTGTTTCCTACTAGATGGCAAACCCGGTGCTCCAATTCAAAAATGAGAGAGAGGTTCTTTGGCATCATCAACCTCAACACACAGCCTCGCCCTATCTGTTCTCATTGCACAACGCGTCGAATTATCCCGACGGATGAAAGTGTCGATAGGGGCCATAAGAATACTCAAAAAAGCTTCACTATAAAAATTAGGAGGAAGTCCCGGAAGAGAGATCCGTACCGGTACCCGAGAAGGTTCATCATCCTCTGTAAATTCCGATGTCCATCTAAATGCCCGATAAAAAAACCCCATTAATCTCGCATACATCCCTCGACAAAGCCTTCGTGAAATCAGTCTCAGTTGTCATACGTACAAAAAGGTTCCTTGGCCTTCTCATAGAAGAAACAACCAGAGTGGATGAAAGGCCCCAATGATTCTATATAAACGAACGCACGGCATCTAGAGACGGACGTTGCTTCAGAAATTTCAGAATCACTGAGTAACGAAAGGGTTTCGCTGACTTGATGATCTCCTCACGTGAAAATTGGAAATAAATTTCACTGTCCAGCACCTTTGGTGGTCTATGTGGCAGCACCATCTCAGGGATGGGCTGGGGGATAGCAACCACCAGATCGGCAAAGGAAGGCCGACCGGTGCCACCATCCATGGCTGCCATGCAGCCAGCCGTGGAGGCCCACGCAAGAAACAAACGGCAACCCTAAGTCCACATAGAGAGAAAAAGGGCAGAAACGTCACTAGTATATTACACATATATATTATATATACCAATATATATATATATATATTACACGTGTGTGTGTGTGTGTGTGTATATATATTATATACCAAGATATCAAGTTTTTCAAAGTGGGTTTTGACGAGATCCGCCATTGAAGCAAAACTTACAGTAGAAAAATTTTCTCAAGAAGGTAGTATCATTTACAATAAATTGCTCCCACAAGCAGAATAGAGTAACACGAAACGATTAACAAGTAAAGCACATAGATAGAAGATAGAGATCGAGGGAAGATGACGCTGAATAGGGGTGGGAGAAAATGAAAATAGGGGCTCAGGGCATTTGTGCAAATTGAGAGAGATTTATTGTATTTCGATAATTGTACTTCATTCATGCGCATGCAGTCCCCATTCAGGTATTGTACCTAGACGCCCTCATTATTTTAACATGATTTTCGACAAGGGATTCATACAACCTGTCTTTGAACATTATTGTAGTCTCACCGGCAATAGGGCAAGCCCTTAGGTTGAGACTCATACGACTTTTTCCTAAACACACAGGATCGTGTTAAGGGAAATATTTTAGTTATAAAAAAATTATATAAAAATAAATTACAAACTGATGTGACTTAATGTGATACGTCATATTATAAAATTACTTTTATTATAAAATAGATTTAACAGATCTCATGGATTCACAATAGTTTATATGTTTGTTTTTAAGTAATTTTTTATGTCTATAACTATTCTCGTATGATAAATCATTCATTCATTCAGTTTCACAATCAATCATTTTATCAATAATTTATTCTAGTTACAGTATATGCTTCAAATCAATAAAATATTTAATATCTCAACATAACATTAAAAATCATACGGCAGTCATATGCTTCAATCATAGCTATTAAGTCCAATTTAGAGATTCCTACTTAGAAAGTGTCCTTAGGTTTTAATTTTTGCAATTTTTGTGTATTTGTGTAGAAATTATTAGTGTACAATTTATATTTTGGAAATACTTTTCTAACCTAATAATGCCTTAGAGTTTTAGCTGTACTCTAATTTTTCTGTCTAACAACGATTTTGTCATTAACTTTTCATTATATGCATTTTTGCTTCAAAACTTTACTAAAACTAGTTTTTAAGCCCTATTTAAACCATTTTCTCACAAATAACTTTCTTTATATGTTTTGTCTATTTTTATACTTATTTATGTTAAAATATACTTTAACACCCATAAAACCATAGGGACAAAGTTCTCCCTGCTATAGTTTTAAATTTCTATTATTTCACCTAGATTTTTGTACACTTTGAATTCTCTAAATTCTCATAATTTATCTTAAGTTTATGATACTAAATTTAACCATACATTACATTATGATACTAAATTTAACCATACATTACATTACACTTTACAATTTTATAAAAAGTCCATTAAAACCCTAAACTTTAATCCTTAACCAAACTCTAAACTTTTCCTCGTAACTGTAAACTCTAACTCTCATGGTGTCTTCAGCTTTCATCCAAATAAAATTTCATCTACGCAGTATTTAACATAAAATCCTATAGTTTATTCAATTAATTAAATGATTTATTAACTAAATATCTCATATCCTAATTTTTATGTCATATTGGTTGAAACCCTAACTCTCTCTTGCCAAATTTTTAACTTCAAACCTTAATCAAATCAACTACACACACTTCAAATAATACCAATTCAACATCAATTAGGTGGCTTATCAAGGAAATTCTTCAACCCTAACATTTGTGTGATGCCCCCCCAACACTTAGGATGTAACAAAGACTTGGAGCGTCGGAACATGCAACACATGGTTACATAACCCCTTCATGATAGTTAATATGTAATACATCATAGTATGCAACTAGCAGTATGAATAAGCACAGCAGAATAAGGGTGACTAAAATAAAACTCATGTCAGAATGAACTAAATATCCCAATTGTATTAATAACTATCATAAATTCAAACTTAAAGATAGCACATCCTTAATACAAGTACTTAAAACCAAGTCTCAACAATTAGATCAACTCTTTCATACGCTCTAAGGTATGAAGAGTTAGTGCTATGAACATCAAAATCAAATCTAATCTCGGCTCCAGGTTCGGCTCCTCCTCAAACGTATCCAATTGTCCATCCTGGTCAGTCTCCTCCGATTGAAGTCTGAGGTAAAATTGGACTTCGACTCCAACTCTGATGGGAGTCGAAGTTCGACTCTAATTGGAGTTCAGGGTTGCCGATTGGAACTTGGAACTTTGATTGGAGTTGGAGTTTGCCCAAGGCTCAATCTCAATTTGAAGCCTTGGGCTCCCCATTTCAGAAAAACCTATTTCAAAAATTAAATAAAAAAAAAAAGACTAAAAATACCAACATCCTAGTGGGCTTACCATTTTCGAAAAACACTGTAAAAAATAATTAAAAAACATCAATACAATGACTAAATTACATACATTACAAAATCAAAGAGAAAACAATGCACAATCACAAACACAATGTAAATAAAAAAATGCTCGAAACCACCGAACGACCACCACAATCACAACCAAACAACCTCCACAATCACAAGTTCTGTGACGCCCCCAAATTCCGCTTGGGATCGGACAGACATCCGAAACGTCGGGACATGCAACACAAGGTTACCTACCCCCGTTCATGACATATAAGATGCAATGTTCTTAACATGCATCTAGCATTATGCAATATTCGCAGCGGATAATTTTTTTTTTTTTTTAGCAATACTATGCACCAAACTTATAATATCTCAAATAGTTAAAACATAAATCATGCTTACTTAAAACATCCACGATTACAGCACGGGTCTCAGAAGACTGTAATCTCAAAACAACGAAGACATGGCTCCATAATTACATTGCCAAAATATACTATTGGGCTAGTTTGTTGAGTAACTCGCGAAACTCGACTAACGATACCGGAATATTATCCAAAGACCTAACTATGGAGGCTGCAAGCTCCGGGTTGCTTCTACGACGTCTAGTCAACATCCTCCAGTCTGCCAGTGTCTGCTCCCTGCTCTGATTTTGACACATCACCTATCATTCAGGGGGAATGGTAGTCAGGACTACCATGGTGAGATTTGATTACAAATCTAGGCAAGTTAACAGGAAACTTCCACACAGGTTAATGATGCATGCATGGCAGTAAAAGCATGAATGCATACTCAAAGTCATAAGTAAGCATAGCATAACTTGATATACAACATGACATAAATGACATAACTTGAACTGAAACTGAAACTTAGCTTGACGTGACATGGCATGTACGTGAACTTAAAACATAACATGGACTAGCAACATAGCATGAACGTGAACTTGAACATAACATGAACATGAACATACATAATTTGAACATGAACTTGAACATAACATGAACCTGAACATGACATAACATAAATGTGAACTTGGAACATAACGTGAACTTGAACATGACATAACATGATTGTGAACCTGAACATAATATGAACCTGAGCATAACATAACATCAATGTGAACTTGAAACATAACGTGAACGTGAACATGACATAACGTGAACGTGAACGTGAACTTGAACATGACATGAACTTGAACATAACATGACATGAAACATGATCTGAACGTGAAATACATGAACTTGGAATCTTATTCAATAGATTTAATTAATAAAAGTGACCATACGGGTGCTACACGGGTCCCCTTGAGTCGTGTGCCCCTGCCGATTACCACATCACAACACAGGTGTCTATACCAGTTGTGAGTGCGTTAATACGTACTCCACAGTTGTTGTGGCCCTACGTATTCTATGTGTCACAATTACTGTGTCTTACATAGTGTATGCTCCAAAGTTGTTGTGGCCCCATAAATTGTTTGTGCCACACTTGCTGTGGACACATGTAACATAAAGTGTGGCTCAATCAGCGTTATTGCCTGGCGCGCTCCGGTGACTAGCTAGTTAGGCCCCTTTTGCAACCTGTTGACTGTACTTCGTCAACCCAGGGAATTTCACACCTATTTTAGACACTCCAGCATGAACAAAAGAGTTTCACTAGCATATTACCCCATCCTAGCACTTAGGGTCGTGATTGACATTAATAACTTAACTGGCATACATGACATTTCGTAAAGTGACGTGACATGAACGTGACATAAACGACAGAAGTCCTGACGCAGCTTAACGTGACATGAACGTTAGACGACAGACATGACATAAAATGTAACAGACAACATTTTATAACATGGCATACATGTAACAGACAATATTTCATGACATGGCATAACATGTAACAGACAATATTTCGTAACATGGCATAACATGTGATAGTGAATATTATGTGGCATGATATACACTCAACAGATGGCATACGTAATGTGACGTACTTTCAATAGATAGTAACATGTGACAGAATATATTATGTAATAGATAAGATTTTCGTGACAGAATAATTCCTATAATAGATAAACATGTGATGACATGGCACATATAACAACATACGAACATAAATTGTAGTTCTCTTACCCATCACATATACACAGTAAACTGATAGTAAGTTAAGAGCTAACTTACCTCGATCGTTGCGTTCTACGAGATTAAATTGCAAAACACGAGGAACTGTAAGAGGGTATTCTAAAAATTATAACTTTAATTACTAATAATTAGAAATGTGAAAAGAGACAACTTAGAGTAAAATTACCATTTTGCCCTCTACATGTGGGAAAATGACCATTTTACCCCCAACTTAAGGATTTCACATCCTAACTCCAGAAATTACTACAATTTACATTCCTCATGTAAATTTTTTCCTAGACTCAAATATCAACTTAGAAAAATTTAAAACCATTTACAACTATGGAAAACTCACAATGGCCGAAACATGCATAAGTCATTTCTCTTGATTTTGGTTGCAATTTCTTCCATCTTCAAAATCCATGATTAAACCAAAATTTTGTAACAAGGATCTTCCTATCCTAAGTTTAAAAAAATACACTTAAAATATCCATTAAGAAAAGCTAATCATCAACACCAAACTTTTTAATAAAAAGTAAACCCTTAAATCACAAGTTTTGGCCTTAATAAAACATCTCCAAGAATTCCAAAAAAAAAAAATCTTACTTCTAACACATTCATAACATCATCCTAAGATCAACCATGCTTTAAATCATCAAACAAAAGCCACCAAAATCAAAAAATAACACTTTGAGTTTTTGGTTTTAAACTTAGTCCAAAACATAAACTTTTCTCTCCACTAACTTTGATCAATCTCTTGATCCATGGCTTAAACACAAGTGATCTTCAAACTAAAACATCGGTTTAAAAATGTGTCCTAAAGAAGATCCAACCATCAAACTTAAAATCACAAGGCTAAAACTCCATAAAACATGGATCTAATCCAAAAACATCAAATCTTAGGCCTAACCGAAATCCTCTTGCATAGAAAAATCATACCTTTAAAACTAATACTAAATATCTTCAAAATAACATCCTAACATGTATATAAGAGGCTTAGGATCATCATATAAAAATATCAAAGCCTTTGGAATAAGATCAAACCACGAAATATTCCAACTTTCACAAAACAAAAACTGTTTTTCCACTTCCAATTTTCAAGTTTCTAAATCTAAGGAAATATATCATCAAATGCTTTATCCATGCAACAAAAACTCAATTAACATTCATAAACACATGATAAAAACACTCCATAAAATTTTCGGACCAAGATATGTCCATTAGCTTGGTCAAAAATTCCAAAACATATCATACTCTCCAGTTTCACGCCCAGAATGACCTTTCTATGGTTAAAAATACTTTTGACTAATCAAATGAGCATGGATTGAGACTGATAATATATCCACCGAAACTAGACTCAAAGATGAACAACTTTTATCAAGGATTCATCACGATAAAGTACTTAAAAAGGATCGAAAATGGCCACGCAAAAATACCCAGAAATCTGTCAAAGAGAGCTCTTTTGGGTTTCTCTCTAAGAACGGAGGAAAGAAGTGATAAAATGGAGAGAAGTGTGTCTTGCACGACTTTAGACTCCTGGAGGGTGAAGTTATGGGCTTGAAAGACCCTTGATTGGAGTTGGCTATGTGACATAAAGTGGAGAATAGTGAGAGGCATGGACTGCCTGCAGCAGCTGTGAGAGATGGAGGTTGATGGAGTGGATTTCTCCTTCACATCAAGGCACTATTGGGTGCAGCCAATGGCATTGGATGTTCTGCCATGTGGGGGAGGAAAATCCTTCAAGAAGCTTTGCCAAGGTGGCCAAATTCGTGGGCCTTGGTGGGCCCCAACTAAGTGGGCTTCAATTTGGGGTTTAAAGGGGGTTTGGTTAGGGTTTGAGATGTTATCAAGCCCAAAACCAATTTTTTTGGCCCGATCAAATTTTCAAGATTTAAAGGTTGGATAATGATGTCATAACAAGGGTTTGATTAATTAATAGCATGTGGAAGTGATTTAATCAAGTGATTAAACACAATGCTAGAAATCAGACTAAAAAGGGTTTAAAGGCCAACTTTGGAGTTTGGGAAACCATTTAGGGTTTTGGTTTCAATCAAGCTTTTGGGGTTTCAATTGGATTCCAACCATTTAGGTTTTTTCTAGGGTTGAAACCCTCTTTGGTCTGGCACAATTTGGTTGATCAGATGAAACAAAGTTTTGCTTAGGTGACATAATCTCACACCTTGACTTCCTTCATAAATCTATCTAATGGTTTCTCTTTGTGCCAAATGTCTAATACCATTCACTATATGTGGCCAAGATCTTGCCAAGTGTCCAAATATAACTTCTCTAACCTAATTTGGACATTCCACACTGTGATTTTGAAAACACTGCACCTAGTGCGCTTATCGAGGTTACTATTCACTCTGAAGAAATGCATAATAAACTTAGTACTGAAAAATCCTAAATATTCATATTAACTTGTAGTGAAAATCGTTTAGCAAAATTCAACCCCGAAGTGCCCTTAAAAATAATTTCACAATTTCGAACAGCCGTTTCGTCCGAAATTATGAAAATTGGCTATTGCGCCATAAAATCTTAAATAATCAACTGGGTCTAATGGCGTAGACCAAAACACATTCTGACACTTCTAACTACCTCAAATAATTAAACTCATATTTCTAGCATCATAGTGAGTGGTAATACTGACTATGTTGACAGACTAAAACATGCGCGATTGGTCGATTTGTAAAAACTTATGGGGTTTTCACGAGGTTCCTAAAGTCAATAGAAATTCCACCGGTGAATTTCTAGTGGGCTGTTACAAGTTCACAACCTGTCAACCACCACAATTACAATCACAAGCACCCCCAAACAACCACCCATCCATCACAATCACAACCAACCAACTTCACCAAAGTCCTCAACCAATTTACAATGTAATAATCTATCAGAATAAAATAAAAAAACTACAAATTAGTGATTACAATAATTATTAGCACCATCAAGTGAGCATTTCCAAGCATCCTGTATTGTTTTGAAAATTTAAAAACTTAGACATTACACTACTTAGCCAAATTAAACATACTAACAGTTAAGTACCTCAAATGAGAGTTAATGATATACCAGGCAGTCAGGACTTCATCCCACGGTGCATCCATCTCAATCGTTTATAATTATATTTGGGTTCACAGCTAGGTCTACAAAATCATAAAATTTATAAGCTAAATAATTAAAACATTAAAAATATATAATTAATCATGTAAAAACATAAAGTTACCTGATTCAAGTCTATAGCTTTCGGCATCATCAACAGTATCTAGGCCAATAGGCTTTGAACTTGGCCATTTCTATGTGCAAATGAGGGCCTCCACATGGTTGGAGCCAATGAACTCCAATAAGCATCCAACATGTGACCCCCGGTGCTAAACGCCGACTTAGAAGCAACCGTAGTGATAGGAAGGCTAGCACATCTTAGGCTACTTGAGAAAGAACTAAAAACTTGGTGGAATGAACCTTCCACCAAGTTAATATATGAAATGTAACACTTGGTGCATCGACATTTCCATAAAATAACATTCAACCTCAGACTTACACTGCATAATATTCTTCAATGCTTAGATTTGATAATACCTTCGCATCAAAATAGATGAACTACTTCCACGTGTGTTATCTATAAGGAAGATGTTGAGCTAATCAGTTGTGAGTAGTTACCACCTTGGCTTAAAGACTGACCATTATTGTTGTAATAGCTACATAAGTCATCAATATCACTCCTCAACACTCTAATAAACTTATCAAACTTCTCATCACCGAGGACGTTTCTAGTCCAAAATTTTACAATAACTAACTTATATCAGGGGTCAAGAATTGCAACGACAAATAATAATGTATTTATCTTCTCAACATCCCCCAATATTTATTATATTTGGATTTCATCATCATAACCATAACATTCAATAATTCGATAGTGTTATCACAGCTCTGTTGCAAGTGGTCGTAAATCCTCGAGAACTTCTCGAAGTACTCGTTCACAGTACAATATTTGAAATCAGATATGCGCACAATTATGTCATAAAATAACTTTAAAATTTGAACAAAGTACCTCACATTAGCCCAATCAACAATATCCGGCAAATTGAGCCCCCTTTCTCCCCTTACTGGCTCCAGCAAAGCATACCTCAAGCTTCCACCCTCGACTTCTGTTCGCTCGAACGCTTTTGGTACTTTTGCACTACATTCAATTTTATATGTAGATTTCATTGAGTGGGAACATCCAAGCTCAGCATACTAGAAGATGGGATCTTAAGTTGTTCGGCTATAGCCTTAAACTTGCCAAGGCTTTGAGGGGAAGCCTTTACATATCTCAAAAGGTAGCAAACTTTGGTAATTGAATCATCAACCTTCTTCAATCCCTCAGCAACTATGAGATTGATGGTATAAACACAACATCAAACGTGGTTAAACTTATTCTCACAAATTGTATCCTCTTTTACCATCGTATTCCGCCTAAACCATTCTATTGTAGTGGCATTAGCACTGGTACTATCAACTTTGATACAAAGTAGTTTTCTAATTCCTCAATCATTTATATAGTTATCCATCTCCTTTCCAATGTATGAACCCTTGTGATCTTCAATTTGTTTGAAGCCAATAATCCATTTATGCAATGTCCACTCACTATCAATGAAGTGGGATATAATACATATTTAGTTGAGATTCTATATGGACGTTCATGAATCAGTGGTGAATGAAATTCTCTGGCCAGTGGTAATAAGCATCTCCTTCATCTAGGCCTTCTCCTTGGTATACATCTTCAAACAATCTCACATCATCGTATACCATGAAGGCATGGGAAATTAGGGCTCAAGAAACTGCACAAATTTATGAAAGCCTTTTCCCTCAACGATGAGAAAAGGCATCTCATCCGTAATAATCATTTCCGCAAGCCTTTTCCCTCAACACCTTCTCACTATATTGGGGGATTGACAGTTTCTTACTCTCCATACCATCAGTGGCTATAGAAGTTTCATAACTTAGCTTTATCTGATCATTGGCCACCAACCCCTTGTATATTTTATACCTTTGGCAACCCTTAGAATGTGCTATTAATATAGAAGTGCCTTTCTTCTTCGAATGACAACCATAAAGTTGCCTACAGTGGTAACATCTTGCTTGCAGGTTCTCACGATCACTAGAGATTTTGGTGAAATGTTCTCATGCCCATGACCTTTTTTTATTAGATCGTGGTGGTCGACCGATATCAATATCCAACTCCTTCTCATTAAAAATACCCTTATCTTCTATATCTATAGGTACTCGACTACTTGCACTAGAAGTAGTTGCTCCAGATGTGGATCTAGGGGTGGAAATACTTGACAGTGTAGGAAATGTGGCATCCCCTTGTGTACAATTACCCTGAGTAGGTGTTACAAAAATAACACCGTAAATTGCACTGAAACAATTAAGAAATAACCAATAAAGACATGTTACAAAAATAATCTAGACATTGGAAACACATTAAAATCATTTTGATAATAGAAAACTTGTTTTGAAAAGAAAAAACATGTGTTTCCAAAAAAAGAATGTGTTTTAAACCATATGTGTCATGTGTATGGTTTTAGAAAGAAAAGAAAATACTAAAACTCACACAAGTTTAAAAAAAATACAAATCATGCATATTCATTGTGGAAAGACAAAACTTCTTTAATTAAATTAACTCATTGTTTTTGTTTAGCTGAGCAATTCGCTCGAGAGGAGTGTCGAGTGAGCATCAAGAGAATAATTTGTCTGAAATCCAATGTCGAGTGAGAATCGAGCGAACAATCTATACGAAGTTCACTTGAGCCATAGTCGAGCAAGCATTGAGCGAACAATCTATATGAAGTTTACTCGAGCCACAGTCGAGCAAGCATCAAGCGAACATTGTCTAGATGGCGTTTTCAAGTTTTCCACAACAAAATCCCCCAAATCAAACAACAAAAACAACAAAATTCACAATCAACCCAATTGGATTTTGGAACCCTAAATCAGAAAAACCATAAATCAAACAACAAACACACATTAAATTAGGAGGATAAAACCACCTTACGGTGTCGCGACGGCTGATGAGAAGTAGTCTACGGTGGGTTTGAGCTCGCGACGACGCCAGACAATAGCAAGAAAGCGTAGCACGACTGACGAGCAAAGAAATCCAAAGAGTTGAGAGAAGCTTCGCGAAAGTGACGAGGAGAAAAGGGGCCCTGCATTTTGGAACCCCGATGTGAACAAAACGACGTCATTCCACTTAAAATGGAACGACGTCATTTAGTTAACTTAGTAGTTCAAAATATCAGATGTAAAATGACATCGTTTTACATCTATTTATTTTTTTAAAAAAAAATTCAGAGTTCGAAGCCCGTATGGGCTCCGACTCCGACATTAAATTTCAGAGTCACTTTGACTCCAAATCTGAATTTTGACTACTCTGACTCTGTTGGAATCAGAGGCTAAGGGGGCATCGGCTAGAGTCGGAGTCGGCAGAGAATTTGCACAGCCCTAGGCAGAATATGGTGCTGAAATATAATATAAGCAATTTCCATAAAACAGTTATTTATTGTAGAATTTTTAGAGTAATGAAAAGGTATTTTAATGAATAGCTATTGCAAGAATATCAATGTTAATTCCTCTTTTTTTAAAAAAAATTGTGGGTGGCTACCAAAACACAAAGCGTCACCAACGATTTTGTGACTACGGCGGGTGCTCTGGGCCACCCACAACAGCCATAAGGGTAGCTTGAGGCAACTTTTGACCATTAATGAGGTGGCAGAAGGCTATTTCGAGTGAGGTTTGGCCACCCCTTGGGCTTTGAGAGGGGATGGATATCCCACACGATGTAATTTTTAAAATTTATTTTTTATTTTTTAAAAAAGATAATGGGTGTTTAAAAAAAGTTATGTGGTATGGATACTTTAATTCAAATTTTGCATTCAATCTTTTGCCTCCAAACAAAAGAATATGAGAAGGCATTTCCATTCCTTTAAAAATAGAATTGTCCATTCTATAAACTAAACGTGTCCTAAGTACTTGGTATGGTAAAAAGTTTATTAAACATTCATATTGATTAGGAGGTTACGATATAAAATTCATAAAATACTCGTGTTTGTTAATCAGAAGTGTTGGAAGCTATTACTAAGGTGTTCTCGCTTGAAAAATATTTTAGATACAAAGATATCCTACAAAAGTAAACCCATAAATTGACATGACCTAATGTAGTACGTTAGATTGTAAAGATATTTTTATTGTAAAGTAGATCTAACGTATTATATGAAATCATATCAATTTGTGGATTTACTTTTATAGAATCTTGTGACTGTAACACTTCTATTAGCGCTTATAAATAAAAGATAGGCAATCCAGAGAGAAGAGGGTGATACATCAATTTTTGATTTGGTATCTTGAGGGATCATTTGCTACACCATAATTATACCTTAAAGCATTCTCATCCAAATGGCTAAACTGTTGTTATCTCTAAAATTTAGGAAGAATTTTGGGGGAAGCTGAAAAGCTCCCTCTCATCCCATTCCCTAAATTAGGGATTTCATTTAGGGGAGCTACAGTCGTTCCCCATATTTGGGAAACCACTGTACATCCCCAATCTACCATCCCCTTCATTTCTTGTTGTTGGTCCCGCATGTTCCTCTCTTCCACTCTCGATTGCCCTCATTCGTGGAGGCCCTCTCTCGTACCGTTTGCCACCATTGAAGGTGGCTTCTCTTCATCGACACATTATATGTAAGTTATCTCTTATCTCTCATATATTCCCTCTTCTTCTCTCCATGGATGGACTATGTCCTCTCTCACACAAATGGAACACACTCAACCTCTCTCCCATGATTGAATCTAATACATTTTTTAGTTTAAATATTATTGTATTTGTCACTTTGGCCACTAAAATTCGAGAACCCTAGATTTAAATTAGTGCTCTAGGGTTTGCATATTCATGGATCTGTGACCCATATTCATGGCAACTTTCATGCATGTATCTGCCATGGTTTTCATATGTGTTACATTTTTCGACTTCTTGGTTGTATGTATCAATCAATTTACTTGGCCACTGAAATTCAAGAACCTTGCATTTTATTTGGTGCTCTAGGGTTTGAATGGATAATGGATCTATGTATCATTCACGGCACACTCAATGCATGTATCTGCCATGGGTGAATCTGAGACATTGCTCCTATATGTTTGAGGAAATTGTTTGTTCTTTGAGCAATTTCGAGTATTTTTTGCATGTTAGCTTTTTGTATGATTCAAATCACACAGAAATCTGAATCTTTCATGGTTGAGCATTGGACTTGTGCTCAGTTTGGACTTGTTGTATTTGGGCACTCAATACTAATATTGTGAACATAAATTTGGGCATCTATGTTTGGATTTGGATAATTAGTTTTTGTTCTTCATCTCACACCTCACTTTGTTTGGCTTTGTTTGGGTTTCCTTTCTTTAGCTTTAGTTATCATCTAGTTAGTCACCTTGTTCAGAAAATGGAGATATATAAGTTAATGGAACTTCTTGAGTTTAAAGAATTTTGATTAACTTGTCAAAAAAACTAGGAATGAGTTCATTTTTTCCTGTTCTTTCCTTCACCCGATTTTGTTATCATCCATTTATACAGGGCACACTCAAATCTGAATCTGCCATGGTTGAATGTTGTGGAATTGGACAGTTTGGACTTATTGGTTATATGTATCTGGGCACTCAAAATGGAAGAATCGGATTAAAAATTTTGCAGCTCTAGTTTGAATTTGGAAAATTGGTTTTTTTTTTCTTCTTCTTACACCTCCCTTTGATTGGCTTTAAATGTGTTGGCTTTATTTAGCTTCAGTTATCACTTTGGTTTACTCACCTTGTTCAGAAAATTATTAGAAATAAATAAGTATAAGTAATTGATTGAGTTTCAAGGATGTTCTTTAACTTGCCAAAAAAATGTTGACTGAGTTCATTTTGACATGTTCTTTCCTTCACCCATTTTTCATATTATTTAGAATATTCTTTCATGATTTGAATATTAGTCTCTATCTGTATCCTTGTACTTGTGCTCTAATGTATATGCCATGGCTGAATCTGAGACATTGCACCAATTGGATTGTTCTTTGGGCAAATTATATCTATGTTATTGTGGTATTTCGTTGGTTGTATGCATGTTTGATCTTTATATGATTCAAGGCACACTAGATCTGAATTTGCCATTGTTGAATGTTGTGGAATTGCACAGTTTGGACTTGTTGGTTGCATGTGTTTGTTGGTTTGAGGAAATTGATATTACCTTGCTATTAATTGATTTTGTGGTATCTTTGCTTATTGTTCCCATGGACTGAGCTGCTATTGGTTTGAATTACCTAGTTTGGACTAAATGAGCTACTTCTAATTTATGTTTTTATGTTCTTATTCATTTTGCATGATGCTTAGGATATGATTTTCCTTCTCTAACCCCCTGGCTGTGAATTGCTCTGTGCTATTGGGACCATTGTAGTGTTTGGTACTGATTAATAATTATTTCTCGTGGGGGGCCTGCATGTCTACTGTTATGCTATGATGATGGTATTAGTGGGGGTTAATTCATAAGTGTTAGTGGGCCCCCATCGAGATGGTGTGGTAATCGTCACCCGGATGGCTATATTGTAGTTTGTGATAGTTTTCATAAAAGGCAACTGGGGTTTGGGTAAGGTTTTACAGCCATTTGATTTTGGGCTTCTATCTCACACATGATGCAAATTATGTAAACCATTCTGAGTCATATTTAAAACACACAAGTGTTTAGGGAAGTGGATAGGAATGCTCTTATTTTCTATTTTGCAAACTGATTTTGTTATTGAATTTGAGTTGTCTTAACCCCTCGATTGTGATGATGAGAAAATTTGAAAAGGGTGAAGTGGCACTTTGGCACACACCTACATGGCATGGTAACCTGGATGGCTAATAAATAGTGGCAACTGGTTGTTACAACCATGCTAGGAGAGTGCCAAGTGTGGTCATATGTAACCATAGGATTCCTGAGCCGGCTACCAAAATCACTTGCAAATATTGTTCTTAATTGTCTAACATGTGTACCACATTTCTATGTTTACAAATTTTTAGATATGGATTCACAAGAGCATAGAAATATGTTCTTCACCAGCCTCCAAACTCAAGAGCCTGAGATTGACCACATTTATGGTGGTCAAGGTGGACAATCTCCCGTGACTTGAGATGACTCTCCACCCCCACCCAAATAGAGCCTCTCTCTCAAAGAAAACCAGCTAGAGGTGCAAACTTCACCCCTGAAGAAGACAAGTTACTTGTCTCCGCATGGCTGAATAGTAGCATTAATGCCATCCAGGGAACAAACCAAAAACATGCCCAACTTTGGAAAAAAGTTAGTCAATACTTCAATGAGTATAAAGAAAGTACAAATGAGCGGAGTGTTGGGTCCTTAATACATCGGTGGTCTACCATTTAAAATGTGACGAACAAATTTTGTGCTAAACTCGTCCAAGTTGAAGGGTTGAATCAAAGTGGCATGACTGAGCAAGACAAGGTATAAGCATCCACTTTTTTATTATTTCCAGCAATTAATTATGACATTTATGTGTTATGTTTCTTTTATCTTTAATGGGCGGTTAATTATTTGATTTTATGCTTGAATCGGAAATTTGACAAAGCGAAGGTCACGTACCATTCGCTTGAGAAAATGTTCTTTCAATTCAAGCATTGTTGGCAGCTGTTGAAGGACCAGCCGAAATGGATTCAACTTGCACAAAGGACGAGATGAAGCAAAGGTTGACAATGTCCCCAACATATTCGCATACCTCTGCAGTTGCACCTAATTCACCTATGGATTCAGTTGGTGGTACAGAGGCTGAGAATCTAGTGAATAATGATGTCATCGAATTGGATAGGCCAATGGGAAGAAAAGCTGAAAAATGAAAAGGTAAGGCCTAAGGTAGGCCATCAAATGAGCTTCTGGACCTGAGCAAGTGCAAGTATACTCTCCTAGAGAAGTCAAATGCTCAAGAGAAAGAATTTTTTCAACTCAAGGCCGAGAAAATGACATTTGATCGAGAAAGGGAGGGAAATAAAAGTAGACAAGAGGACGAGAGACTGAGGTTGGAGGGGGAGAAACTGGAAATCGCCTGGTGGGAGAGTAAGGAGCAAGTAATGTTGCTCGATGTGAGTACGTTGCCTGGAGTTCAGCGGATATATTTTCAACAACTTCAAAGGGAGATATTGGCGAGACGCAATGCATCAGAAAATTGAATTCGATCTTTTTTTGTAACTTATTTTTTAATTAAGTATTAGAACATTTGTATAACTTGCTTGGCACGATAGTATAATTTGCTTGAGTGTTGCGACTAATGTTGAGGGTTACCTCTTCAGACTTTGGCACATAAGACAAGATATTTTATAATTTGTACGTTAGCAAGTATTTATTGAAAAGATAGAAAAAGGTGGGTGTATTTTGAGTCTAACATGGATAGATGTTGCTTGATTACAGTAAAAAAGTGCAAATGTTTAAACTATAGCAGATAATGAAAATATTACAATAACAATCAGCATGTTCTTGAAGAAAACATGTTTTTTAGAATGGAATTGAGGAAAAAAAAGTACATGGTCACTACTAATGAGAAGATAGAGAATCCAATAGCACCTTCTCTTCTATTGCTGGGAATAAATCTGTCATTGATGTTCAATTAAATCTGCTTGTAGTTGATGATGTGCCGAGTTGTCTCTAATTTCATGATGGTACTGGATGAAGTTGATAAATTCGCTTGTTGGATTGCGCGACATTTATGGAATATCATCATCAACTTGATCATATTCCATGTTCAAACCCTGACTATCATCACGCTCGTCCTCAATGATCATGTTATGTAGAATAACACATGCTTTCATTATATTTGTTAGCTCTTTGACTTTGAAAAATCGGGAAGGTCCACGAACGATTGCAACTCATTGTTAAAGTACCTCGAATGCACGCTTGACATCTTTTCTTGCGGGTTCTTGTGTTACGGCAAAGTTTTTCTTCTTATTCCCTTGGGTGATGGAATCGCCTTCACAAAGGTTGACTACTTGGGATAGATACCATCGACAAGGTAATATCCCATTGTGTAGTCATTGTCATTGATTGTGTAATTGACTAGAGGAGTACGCCCTTAGGAATCCAATGCATGCAATCAATACTTCCAATGCATGCAATCGATACTTCCCAACATTCTTGGGAATCTCCATTGTTCACCAACCGCAAGTAATCGAGCAATGTCATTGGTATTTGGAGATCACGAATATTCATCTAAAAAAAACAGTTATAATTGTCTTGCATAATTTTTTTAGGCTCTCCATTGTGATGCTTTGTCCAATACGTATGTATTCATCCATAAAATATCCAGTAACTCCATACACCAGTATTCTAAGTGCTACGGTTATCTTTTGCATTATCTCTTCTCTGGACGAAGTAGGGCTCGTAAGTCTCTACCCCATTTAGAATACGGAGAAATAGTGGACGACTCATCCGAAATATCCTTCGAAATAAATTCGAGGGGGATTTTCTACGAAATAATCGAGGAAAAGGTGCTTGTGCCCTTGAATATGATCACGCTAAATAAACTTACGACGTTGGCGATTAACACAATGCCTCAATGACTATCCATCGTCCTCGGCATTAAGAACAACATCTAAGTTATCTTCAGATGACAAGTATGTGAGTAATTTGTGAAAGCAGGAACGAGTCATTTGATGAAGGGGGTTAGAGATGAGACTTGGGATTTTGAAAATGTGAATGCAAGTCTCAGGCGTATTTATAGAGGAAAAAGCTACCGTTACATATAGGACAAAAAAGATTACCGTTTGAGAAATGAAAAAAAAAATTTATCATTGGAGAAATGACAAAGCATATTACCGTTCGAGGTAGGAATTCAAAATGTTGCCGTTGGAGAAATGACAAAAACTTTTATCGTCAATACATGGATAGGTATTACCGTTAGAGATACTGAAAAAAAATATTACTATTATATGAAAATGAAAAAATGTTACCATTAGACAAATGCAAAAGTTATTATTACTCAAGTATATTCAGAATAAATCATATTAAAAAATATCATCGCGTTGGAAAATACACATATTAAAAAAAATTATTATTTTTAATACCGATATTGGATTGAAAAATAATGTTGTATCCAAAAAAAAATCATATAAGACATTATAAAATTATTAGAATGTGATATTTGAAAAAGAAGATAATAAGACAAAAGAGTTGGTGGTTAAGAATGGAAATGAAAGTGAGAAGAAAGTACTAAAGAAACAATAGAATAATATTATTTAAAAAGAATAGATAAATGATAGGAAATGAGATGTAGAAGGTTTTTTGAAAATGAGTAAAATTTAGGATCAAATTATAGGGAGGGTCCTTTTTAGCTAAAATTTAGGAAAAATTTTAAGGAACCAGATGTGAATGCTCTTAAGCATAAAACTATCTATTTGTTTACTCATAGCAATCCCAACGACTACTTTAAATTCCTATATCAAATAGTTAACTAAATCATTTTTATCTATTTTTAGTTGATAAATTTTAGAATGGACCATACATTAACTAATATATTATTTCTCTATATTATATAAAAATTACTATTTTTAAATATTTTTCTAAATACCAATGAATATACAATTCCCAAGAATAAAACCTAACAAAAAAGAAAACTAAAGTATAAAACCAAAGAAACTTCATAGACTTGAAAGAAACTAATAGCAGAATATATAAGAAAAGTAGAAAACATATTGTTTTTTTTTTTTTTTGAAAGAAATAAATTCCATTGATCAAGACACAATTACATCATACATTAAAAGGTTTTCTTGGACTATAGTTAAGACCTCAAGAGGACCCTCCTCTAACTAGATGGTTTCCCTAACATTCCTAATGGCCAGTTTTGCTACTGTGTGAGCAGCTTTGTTTACTGATCTGTAAGCAAAATTAAGACGCCATGCTTGGTTATACTTCATCATTTGTTGCATATCTTCTGTCCATTGGCCCAGCCAAGACTTATCCACTCGTTTAGAATTTACTGCATCAACAACAAGCTTAGCATCCCCTTCAAAACAGACTTAGTTAAAACCAAGTTCAGAACACAACTCCATAGCTCTGAGGAGGGTAGCGCTTTCGGCTTGGAGAGCTGATGAGACATGGTCTTTGTAGAATGTCAAAACTGCTTGCACCCTACCATCTGAATCTCTGATCACCACGCCCCCTCCCATATATCCTTTCTCTTTTTCAAAAGCGGCATCAAAGTTTGCTTTGAGATATGGCCATGCAGGGGGTTCCCATCTTGGAAATGGAGTTCTTTCTTGAATCCCTACAGCACACTTGGACCTCTCCTTATTGTTTTCTTTAAAAGTAGATAAATCAGCTCAAGCCCTTATACCAATGGACTCAGGTTTGGAAAACTGGTTCTAGAAAATAAATGCATTTCTCCTTACCCAAATCAGGTAGAACATTACTGCTACTAGCTCCACAGTCTCCTTACTTAGCCTTAGTCTCATTTCATTCCACAGGGATTGGAAGTCAAAAAATTGCCCCTTCCATTTGCTGAGCAAGCTATTCTCTCCACCCCACACATCTGCTGCCGCAGGACATTCCCACAAAACATGAACTGGTGTCTCGCTTTTACTTAAGCAGACTGGGCATATGTTGTTCTCAATAATATTCTTCCTGTTAAGATTGTCTTTTGTAGGAAGAATATTATTGAGACATTTCCACATGAACAATTTCACTTTGCCTGGGACCTCTAACTGCCAAACTTCTTTCCAAAACCCAATATCCCCTCCCCTTATCGAGGTTTCTCCTGCCATTCTATGCAGCCTTTCTGTTTCCCTGTAATAGGCACTTTTAACAGTAAAATCCCCTTTCCTTGATCCTATCCATATCAATCTATCATTAGCTCTTCTCTTACTAATAGGTAGGGAGCAGATGATCTTTGCCTCATTTTCATTAAACACTGCTTTTACCAAATCTTTCTTCCACTCACACCTGTCTTCCTCTATCAGCATAGCAACTCTGGCCTCGGGATCAAGGGTATTTATGGGAGTTTGAATCTGAAAGGTCACTGGGCTGGGAAGCCATTTGTCCTTCCAAATTTTTATGTTAATGCCATCTCCTACTCTCCAAACAAACCCCTCTTTGATCAGGTCCAAACTAGACCAGAGACTTCTCCATATAAAAGAAGGGTTACCCTTCAATTTTGCCTCCAACAAATTACCATTTTGGAAGTATTTCTGTTTGTACACCAAGGAGACTAGCGAGTTTGGGTCTTTGATCATCCTCCAGCATTGCTTAGCTAGAAGGGCCTTGTTGAAATTGCTGAGATCCCTAAACCCCAGGCCTCATTGGTTCTTGGCCACTCCCATTGCCCTCCACAATTTCCAATGAATTCCTCTCCCTTCTCCACTATGGCACCACCAAAATCTAGACAAAAGACCTTCAATTTCTTTGAGGAGAAGTCCAGACAGTTTGAAAACACTCAGTATACGCTGGGATTGCCTGAAGTACACTCTTAATGAGAATTTCTTTCCCTGCCGAGGATAAGAATTTTGTCTTCCAGCTGTTGATTCTTTTCCATATCCTCTCCTTTAAAGACTTGAAAGTGTTGTACTTTGACCTTCCAACTACAGTTGGGAGGCCTAGATATCGGTTATAGTAATTACACCTTCCCCCATTTACCTGCTGTAAAATGAACTCCTTTGCCTCCATTCTGGTATTGGAACTAAAGAAAAGGCTGGTTTTCTCTTTGTTCAGAGTTTGTCCAGAAGCCCTCTCATACAAAACAAGAAGATATCGGATTTGGTACCACTAAACTAATTTGGCTCTGCAGAAAATTACACAGTCATCAGCAAAAGGAGGTGGTTTATCCTCAAACCACCCCTTAAGACAGCAATACCCTTGATCAGACCCTTGGATTCAGCATTTTGAAGCAGAGAGCTGAGGCCTTCAGCATAGATAATGAACAGGTATAGAGACAAAGGGTCTCCCTGGCGCAACCCTCTGGATGGTAAAAAGACCTCACCAGCTTCACCATTAGTAAGGACAGAATAAGAGACTGTCCTTACACACTCCATTATGAGGTCAGTCCATTTCTTTCCAAAACCCATCTTAAGCATAAGATTTTTCAAAAAACTCCACTCTACTCTATCGTAAGCTTTTGACATGACTAACTTGATAGCCATAGAGCCTTCCTTTCCCTTCTGTTTTAATTTCATAGAATGAAGTAGCTCATAAGCCACCATAATGTTATCCGAGATAAGCCTTTTGGGAATAAATGCACTCTGGTTCCATGATATCACCATATCCAGCACCCCTTTCATTCTATTGGCTAATACTTTGGAAATCAGTTTGTATGCTACATTGCACAAGGAGATAGGTCTATAATCATTCATTGAGATAGGATTATTTACCTTAGGGATTAGTACCAGGTGGGTGTGGTTGAGGTCCTTTGGCATCTTTCCCACTTTAAGAAACTCGAGAACAACCATCGTTATTTCAGCTCCTACTAACTTCCAATGATCCTGGTAGAAACCCGCACTGAATCCGTCAGGGCCTGGGGACTTATACGGGGACATTTGCATAAGGGCCTCCTCCACTTCTTTTTCTACAAAAGCCTTGTTCAAATGTTGCTACACTTCAACTGACAGTCTCGGTTCAAGACCCTGCAGACTCTGCTCAATACAATCTGGTTCTGGCTGGGAGGACTGAAAAACAGAAGAGAAAAATCTCTTGAAACCCTCAGCTACGTCAGGTTTCTCAATGAGTTCTATCCCAAACATATCTCTACCTCTATTGATGGAGTTTTCCTTCCTTCTCTGGTTCACACAGGCGTGGAAGAACTTAGTGTTCCTATCCCCTCCTACCAACCAATGTTCTTTTGCTCTTTGCTTCTACGAAGTATCTTCTTGTTCTAACAGAAATTCCAGCTCTTTTCGAATTCTTTTTTGTTCAGCCATATTATCTGGCCTTTCATCTTTCTGAAGCCTGCTTAAAAGCAAGGACTTTTCTCTCAAAGCTTTGGTTCTGTCCCTTACAAGATTTTTACTCCACTGTTTTAAAGCCTTTTTTGTTTGGTCCAATTTGCTCATCAATCTGTTCAAACACCTATTCCTCCCATTACTGTCACCCCAAACTTCTGAGATTACCCCCATACATCCCTCCTCCTTATGCCAACCTGCTTCATACTTGAAATATAAGAGTGGCCTACGGGTTGATGGCCTACCCAGACCAAATTGCAGTAGTATTGGACTATGATCAGAGCAGATTGCAGTTAAGGTTGCCACTGAGAACTCAGAATATTTATTCCAATCACTGTTCGCTATGGCTCGGTCAAGTCTTTCTTTTGTAAAAGTCTCATCTTCATGGAGGTTGCACCATGTAAATTTGTTTCCCCTCCGTCCGAAATCACTAAGCTTGCCTTCCTCCATTACTTTTTGAACTTACACATGAGACTCTCGCTTCTAGGCCTCCCTCCCACTTTTTCATCCCCATACAGAACGTCATTGAAATCACCAATAACTCCCCATCCCCCATTTCTAGGCTTAAAGGAAGAGAGCAATTCCCAGGTCTGGCTCCTTAAGTTAGCTGATGGATGACCATAGAAACAAGTCAGAAGCCATTTAAAATTACAACGTGCATCCTCAACCTCAACATTAATGTGATGCTGAGAGTAATTTATCAGATTTACTAAGTCCTCATGTTTCCACAAGAGCATGAGTCCACCACTCTTCCCTCTAGCCTCAACTACAATACATCCTTCGTACTTAAGCCTCTTTGCCACTCTGAGGCTATTTGCTTAAGACAATTTAGTCTCCATCAAGAAGACTACATCGGGCAGCTTTTCCTTCACCATTGTGTGAAGAGTTTGAACTGTTTCGGGGTTCCCAAACAGGCTCAAGAAAACATATTGTTGTAGTTTGTATTTTCAACAATAAATAAATATATAATAATGCTATAGTCTACAAAATGCTTTAATCCATCTCAAAATACATTCCAATGGATTATGTAGGCCACTGTGGTGATCCATGAGGAAAGAGGAGCAAATAATAAATCATTTTTAAATAGCTAAATGTGGTGAATTGTTGCAGCAAACATGTAAAATTGATATATTTTTTTTGCATAATCCCATTTTTTTTGGTAGGTAAGCCATTTTACATATAGAACATGGGCTAAAGTAGCTTGTGCATGGTTTAATGGATTGAACTTCTTTTTTTATTTTTATTTTTTAGAAACTATTCAGAGACAATTAAGAAACAACTTTTGCACAATGAATAAATAAAATATTAAATTTTTAAAACATTTTTTACTTTTATTTTAATGTGCTTGATTTGTTTTTAAATATTTTATCATGTGGTTATAAAAGAGTTAAGATATGACTGTTTTTGTATCACTGCAACTAACAATTGAATTATGAAGAATATATATATATCTATTTTTTTATAACGTAGAATATTTATTTTAGTGCCAAATATGGGCGCCTGAGTACCAGTCATGAGAAGCCTAAGCATGGCTGTAAACGAGCCAAGTTTGAGTGGGCATAGGGTGTGCGAGTTCGGCTCGTTCACTACTCGAGTCTAGCTTGGGCTCAGCTCGTTCGTCAACCAAGCCTATGAGAATGTCCGAGCTCGGCCCAAGATCAACTCAAGCTCTGCTCGTTAATGCAAAATTTTAAAACTAAAATTAATAATATAAAATTAAAATAAATGCATTAGTAAAATAACAAATTAAATACAAATTTACATTATGAAGCCTTCAAGAGTATTATGGCTATGGTACATTAAATGACATTTTACATCCTAATAGAACAAGTGAATCAGAAAATACATTACAACAATAAATTATGAAATAAGATACCTTAAACTTTAAAACAAAAAATAGGCTGTAAAATCAATGAAGTTCTCAGTCTTCATGAATGGAGCCAGAAATTTTGATATTGTTGCCCTGCATACACTAATACACTAAAAAAATTAAGCTTGTTTTTAATCCATTGCCTAAGTATTGTTAACTTAGGCCTCGTTTGTTTTCAGAGATGAGATGAGATGAGATGAGATTAAAGTTAAAAAGTTGAATAAAATATTGTTAGAATATATTTTTTAATATTATTTTTGTTTTGAGATTTGAAAAAGTTGAATTGTTTATTTTATTTTGTGTGGGGATTTGAGAAAGTTATAATGATGAAGTGAGATGAGATGAGATGAGATGAAATGTTTCCTGAAAACAAACGAGGCCTTAGTAATACTGTCAAGAGATGTTTGATAGGAAATGCAAAACTTAATTTGTCTAAAAAATCAATGTCATATCTCTAACACAGTTACACAATACAATTAAACAAGCAATCTCAGAAATAGATATGTGCATCAAGGATTCAGACAAGTTACCAAAGAAGTTACCAAAACAACGAGTATGCAATAGGCAATAGGCATGACTCATATCAGCCAAAGAACAAACTGTGAGGCAAACAACTGCAATAGGCATAGACTAATACAACAAGCAGTTACCAGCCACAAGAACAATCAACAGCAGGTAGCAGTATGCAATAGGCATACACTAATACCACAGGTAGTTACCAAAGAAGTTACAAGTTCAGTAACAAGTTCATAACAAATTACCAAAACTCAACAAAATCAATCAAGACAAAACCAGCCAGCTAACTGCAGTTACCAAAACAAGTTCACAACAAGTTACCAAAGTTTAACAAAATCGGCAAGACAAAATCAGCCAGAAAACTGCAGTTACCAAACTTCAACAAAATCACAATGACAGGAAGTTACCAAACTTCTAAAAAATCTAAAATAACCATGACAAAAGTCAGCAAGTTCTCAAACTTGAACAAAATCACCAAGACAACCTGCACACACTAATACAGTAAAAAACATTAATATCATTTTTAATCTCTTGCATCATTACTCAAGTACTTTTAACTTAGTAATATTGTCAATGAATGCTTGCAATGTAAAATTTAATTTGCCAATTAAAAAAAATTAGGGAATCTGGATGGTGAGGAGTTAGAACTTAGAAATTACTTGAACTGTCATGACTCATATCATCCCAAACAAAATCAGATAGAACAACCAAATTGTCCAAATATTACAAAGTAAACTGTCCAAATATCAGATAGCAAATCATATATATTAAACAATGCAGACTAGATAAAAAAAACCAAACTATCCAAGTGCTCCATAGATTAAACATGATAAAATGTGAAAATATTAGTTTCACTTGAATCTAAGTCTGTATGGGCCTATGGCTTGGCAAGAGAATCTGAGTTTCTGATGGAACATCCTTCTATTGACAAGAAAAAAATAGTAGTTAGTATTTTTGTAAATAATAGTAAGTATAAAATAGTAAAATAGCAATTTAAAATTAAAATAAATATAACACTTACAGAATTAGTTGATGATCTTTTAAGCCCATATAATGCTCTAACCAAATCAGACCCACATAACAATATATAACGCCTCGGTCCCAAAAGTCCAGAAAGTTAGCTTTTAATAGTTAATTTAAATTCCAATACCACAATTATAAAATCTAGAAAAACTCCATAAAATATTAATTCATTTTTTCAACCCAAATATTCATATATCTTCATAAGGACAACAAAGAAATTCTCAATAAAATAAATTAAAAATTTTTCAAAGACTCGAAAATATCATAAACTCACCATATCAAAATAACCGAAAATAAACAATTTACTAACTATGACTCTCAAATAAGTACTTGTACCATCTGACACTTATACCTCTACGAACATCAAACTTCTCTAACACTGCCTACTCTTGCTCTCCAACAGAACAATCAAGATTATCTGAAAAATGTTTGGAGATAAGGGTGAGTTATCAACAACTTAGTAAGCAGAAAACATATACTAGTATGCAAACATGAGCATTTGTAGAGTTTACAATGCAAAACGAAACACTTTATATTTTCAGAATGCAAAGTCAGAACATATTATCAGAAATATTAGAGCGAAAGTTCAAAAAATATTCTTATACAAAATTCCTTTGGCATTGCATAAACTAAAATATCACATCTTATCTTATCATATCAGAACAAAGAGCATGTTTAACCCCGTGGTAGGGTTGTGGAAACCCCGATGGCCAACTGAGCAGAAACAAAATGTCATATCAAAACAGAGTACTGAAATTCAGATCATTTCACATTCTCCAAAACAGATTAAGAAGATTTTCACGTCACATGCAAAAATTTTTAAATTTTCATATTCGCTCATTTTTCGGAATTCAATAACAAAATGTAAAAATAAGCTCATGTTTACACCAATCATGCCAAAAAATACTTTATTCTTATACAGAATTTCATGAATAATGCAGAACAAATAATTGAGGTCGTTTCAAAATTTCTTTTCATAACAAAATATGCATATTTTTCAAAAATAACCTCATCCCATTTTATTTTTATGCAAAGTCTAGTATAGGAACCCCGCTTACATAAACTTCTTAGCCTATTGGAATTTCTCCACAGCAGTACTGAACGAAAAATCAACCGTCACCTAAAAAATTGTCACGTAACTCCCATAAATTTCAATTGAACCCATATTTTGATTCTTAAACCTGAAATACTAAAATAACTTATTTTTTCTAAATGTCTAAAATTCTCTTAATTCCAAAAATATTGCCACTTCCCAATTTAATCTATATTCATGTACTATAAATACTGGCAGAAATTTCGTTTGATAAAAAATAGACTTAATTAACTTTTAAACGTTCAAAATAAAATCAAACACTCATTACTTACTACTAAAATTCAATTATAAAATTTTAATACTAAGTAATGTAATTTAAAAATTGTTAATCATTTTCTATAATAATACTTCTACTTAAAACAAAGCCTTCACAGAGAAAAATTAAAATGAGCCCAACATATAATCAGGGGTGTTTTTGGAAAGTTACCATAGATGTGTATGTGTTCAGTACTAGAAAGTTGACTTTACAAATAAAATTCTGGAATTTCAGTTCAAACCGTGCAAACCTATGTTTATGCTCACCTAGAGAGGGTGCAACTCGCGGCAGAGATCGGCGAATCTAGGTGGTTAGATGAAGGTGCCAGTGAGCTGAAGTCTGGGCACTGTGAGAGATGAGTGATGAGGTAGGGAGTGAGAAACCAGAGAGAGGAAGACACGGGGAGGGGGATACCGTGCGAGATATTCACCGAGGCAGCAAGAGACGACGACAAGGTGGTTGGGACGGCAGTAGATCACGGAGTGGTTGGAGCAGTGGCGACCCTAGACTTCTCTTGTCATGGCTAATGGCACCGAACGGGTTGAGTGGTATTCTATTTTGACATGCAAAAATAGGGGTCCTTCGGTTGGGTTAAGGGTGGGGTTAAAGGTGGTGTTTTCTGACGTGGGTTGACGACTGGCTATGGCAGTGAGGTTTGGACAAATGTTCACGTGGGGTGGACGAACTGGGCGACAACAACTTGGAGGTGCAGTGGGTCACGGAAGAAGATTCACACTCTGTTTTGGGTGAAAGAAAATAGAGGGTGATTGAGGTTGTTTCCGTGGTGTGGATGAGATTGCGATCGAGCCAGTGGATGGCGGCAAGGGTCCTCTCGCATTACAATGACTTGCTAGCTTCCGTGCGTGGAGCTTGAACATAGGACTTTGGTTTTCTTTTTGGGATGCCCAGGATGTAGAGGGAGGTTGCGGCTTGAGGTTTTCTTTTCATGCAAGGGATGAGCGTATTATATAAAGGTGATTGAGAACTAAAAGAAAACCCTAGAGGAAAAGAGACGTGCATGTAGTGAAGAATGGACGTGAGTCGTGATCAAAACTGTGCATGAAGAGGAGTCTGGCAATGGGTCTCATGGCTTGCGCTTTTTAGTCCATTCCAAGTATTTGGGCCACGTCTAATCCTTAAAAAAAATAAAAAATACCTGCTCCAAAAAATCTCTCAGCCCATACCAAGGTTCCAAAATATTTAATGGTTTAAACTAAATGGCAAGTCCAATAAAAATTTGATATTTGCCAAAATAAAATCTTAAGCCCGTACTCTCTTCCAAAAAAATTTACTCATAATCTCAAATGGGCTTTTCATACCTATAAACCCAAAAAATTTTATAAAGCAGGCTTAGTTGGGCCCGGGTGTTACATCCTCCCCCCTTAAAAAAATTTTCTCCTCAAAATTTACAGCATCAAAAGTCAAGTCTAATACACAAATCCTTCATATTTCAAAAATCCTAATTTTATAATATTCCTCAACTCCGCAATCTCCAAAATCCAACTATCTATTTCAAACGCGACTTCGAATCCAAACTTAAAATTATGAATCTTAACCATAGACTTACAAGCGAAAAAGAATTTTTTTATTTTTTTTTTCCAGCTAAACCTCACAAATAACTAAATGAGAACTCCCATAATAATTTTTGAAAACTACAAATAATAGCACAATCAAAACTTCCAAACTTAAGTCCTAAGTAACTTCAATTCACAAACTCCTGAATCCTCAGAAGATCTACTATTAACCCTAAATTTTTCCTAAAATTCTTACATACTAACCCATCACACTTAAAATTAGAGCCTCGTAGTTATAAAATATTGTGTCTAATCCCTTTGAAAACCTATTTAACCAAGCTTCAATATTCTAAGTTATACAACTAGAAAAGTTCCATGCAAGCACGATTATTCCCAACTCAACTAAAACAGAAAGCTTTCAAGGAGAAAAAGAGTGGGGTACCTGTGATCTCATTGTTGTCATCCTCAGCATCTTCAGATGTCAGTGCAAACACTCGGGCTGGACTCATTCTACGTTGATTGTTTCCCTGATTCTTATGTTGGGATCCTAGAGGTGGGTTAGGCTGGTCGTTGTCCGTTAGAAGCAAAGGGCAATCCTTGATAAGATGTCCGGTCTTACAGCATCAAAAACACACCCCCACTTCCCTTCTGCACTCTCTAGTGTGTGCAATCTTAAGAGGTTATTCGATTGATTTCCCTGCGTCTGCTTTTGACCAAAGTTATTGCCTTCATTCCTTTTTTCCACGAGACTTGGTCCATTGCAAATTGAGACCCCAATGGTGCAGTCCTCTTCCTCTGTTCTAGCAGTAAAGTGCTTATTTGAAGGCTTCGTTCAAATACTGTAGCCTTATTCACCATCTTTGAAAAGTTCTGGATTTGAGATCACACAATTCGTTTGCACCATTGGGGTCTCAATTTGCAATGGAACAAAACGTGATAACTCGATAAATCTAGCTGCGTACTAATGTACTGTCATAGCTCCCTGCACCAAATTAGTGAACTCCATAGCCTTGTCGTCTCTAACTAAGCTTGGAAAAAAGCATTCCAAAAAAATCTGCTTGAAGTGCAGCCAACAAACTATT
Organism: Juglans hindsii; assembly: GCA_003123825.1. Classification (NCBI taxonomy): domain Eukaryota; kingdom Viridiplantae; phylum Streptophyta; class Magnoliopsida; order Fagales; family Juglandaceae; genus Juglans; species Juglans hindsii. The sequence continues at coordinate 724,890 of QEOW01001060.1, forward strand.
TCCATCCCTTCAGCTTCTCTAATAGTTCTTTCAAAAATCCACCATCTTTTTGCTTCTCCCATTAGTTTGAAAGTGGAGTATAAAACTTTATGTTCGTCCGTACAATTTATAACACGGAGTATCTCCTCAATGTCCTAGATCCAATCTTATGCTAAGGTTAGGTTGGGTCGCCCCAACCATCGAATGTGGGAGGATGCATTCGATTAAACATGTCTATAGTGCATCCCCATTCATCATTTGTCGCATCCATACCCGAGATACCTCGTTCTCGACGACTAGGTGGCATCCTGACAACTTGTATTATTAATAATCATTTCAAGAGTAAAGATTTCATACAAAAAAAAAAAAAAGCAAATGGTGGTAATCATAAAACAAACATAAATCTATATAAAATGGTGTACATGCAACAGTAGTAACAAAATATCTCCAGACTCTAAACCTTCAATCCTATTAAAAGCCTTATATATAGTCTATAGAATCAAAACGAACCTCAATCAACATGAACTACTAAAAAAATCTGTAAAATCCTACCCCTCAAATTTCATAAGACATCTTGCCTAACACCTGAAGATTCCAAAACCTTAAGTACCGATAAAATTATTCCTTAGAGTCCACAAATGTCTACACCTTAACTCTGAAAATTATTTCCTCAAAATCATAACCCGATGCCTACAAGATTCTAAAACCTTAAATTTCATCAACCATTTTATTATAGTATGCAGAATCTCAAATTTGTCTCTAATACCAACTATAATGTCATGGTCCCAGAGGTCTACAGAGTTAGCTCTTAATACTTAATATCAATTCCAATACCACAATTATAAAATCCAGAAAAATTCTATAAAATATTAATTCATTTGTTCAACCCAAATATCCAAGTTCCTTCATAAGGACAACAAAGAAATTCTCAATAAAATAAATTAAAAACTCCCCAAATACTCAAAAATATCTTTAATTCATCATATCAAAATAACCAAAAATAAATAATTTATTAACTATAACTCTCAAATAAATACTTGTACCTTCGGACACTTATTCCTCTACGAACATCAAACCTCTCTAACACTGCCTACTCTTGCTCTCTAGCAGAACCATCTAAATTATTTGAAAAATGTTTGGAGATAAAAAGTGAGTTACCAACAACTTAGTAAGCAAAAAAATATACTAATATGCAAACATGAGCATTTATAGAATTTAGAATGGAGAACGAAACACTTTTTATTTTCAGAATGCAGAATTAGAACATCTTATCAGAAATATTAGAGCGAAAGTTTAAAAAATATTTTTATTCAAAATTCCTTTGGCATAGCATAAACTGAAACATCACATCTTATCTTATCATATCAGAACAAAGACCATGTTTAACCCTGTGGTAGAGTTGTGCAAACCCAGATGGCCAACTAAGTAGAAACAGAATATGAATCTTCTCCTTATTATTCTCGAAGCCCTGAATGTGCACAAAAGAAAGACCAAACAAAAAACCACTTTGGCTTCCAAAGTGGGTGCACCGAAAATAGAAAAATTGGAACAAACCAAAACAGAGGCCATAGTTTTACACCTGAATAGAATGTCATGCCAGAGGTTTTCAGAAATCACATCATATCAAAACAGAGTACTGAAATTCAGATCTTTTCACATTCTCCAAAACAAATTCAGAACATATTCACATCACATGCAAAAATTATCAAATTTTCATATTTGCTCATTTTTCTCTGTTCATTAACAGAATGCCAAAAGTAAACTCATGTCTACACTAGTCATGCCAGAAAATACTTTATTCTTATACAGAATTTCATGAGTGATGCAGAACAAATAACTAAGGTCGTTTCAAAATTTCTTTTCACAACAAAATATGCATATTTTTCAAAAATCAACCTCAGCTTATTTTATTTTTATGCAAAGTCTAGCATAGTAAAAGTAACAACTAACAATACTACAATGTATAAAGAGTTAGGATAGAACCATAATGAATCCTCGAAAATACTCAGATAAAATTATAACTAGATAAGATCAATCAAATCTACCAAGTTCCCGAATCCCAACCAAATGTTTAGAAACAGGAAAATAACTAGGCTAATCGACTCATAGACAGACGAATCGACGAACCAGATAACCATGAACCATAGAATCAGGGATTCAGTTGGTTGGGAATCATAAATGCATACATTCTTCCATTTGTCTAGGACCGGTTGCAATCTCAGAGACTGAGATTACAACCATAGCTCCCCGAAAATACGGTTGCAGGCTGCATCTGCTAGGGTTTCTCGCAGTTGCAGCCGGTATCACTCGAGGCCTCTCGAGAATCCTTGGTTGCAAGCATTCGAGAATCAATGATTGAACTCTTGATTCCATCATTCCGTGCAATGAGAGAAGGGAAGGAGTGAGTCGAAGTATGAGTTTGAGAGTCAAGACTTGAGAGTTGAGAGTGAAACGGAGCAAAAGTGATAGTAAAGAGTCTAAAGACTAAAGTTTATAACCATAGGGTAATGAAATCAACAGCTTCTATAATATACTTAGGTTGATCCAACGGCTTGAGGCCCTCACAGGACCAATTTGCTAAGTTTAAGTACAAAATTAAATACTATAAGTCTATACTAATTTAAATATTATTCTATTTAAAAAAATACTGTAGTCTATAAATTATAATACATGTTAATTATTATATACTATAATTTTTAAAACTTGCAAGTAGTGTTGTAAAAAAAAAACTATATTTATTTATAGTATTTAATTATATAAAATTGTCTAACATTATATTTTATCAAACATTATAATTTAGTACTCATAATATAATATTATAGTTATATTAATTAGTATAATATAATAATACTATTATACTAATACCGTATATTAACTACAAAATGAGTATATTTTTTTTTCTCAACTACAAAATGAGTATATTGATACTTAAATATTGATACTCCACTGTCTTATATTTGCATAAAATTGACCCATAGTATTCATGCTTGTAGTTTTTTTTTTTTTTGATGGAGTATTTATGCTTGTAGTTATAACTTATAATACATATGTATTATGTTAACAATTAATACTAAACTACTACTACTACTACTAGTCACTAGAGTCACTACATACAATACTCAATAAACACTAGTCTAGTATTCTAGTAGTATAAGCTTATTAACTAGAGTTTAGTGATTATTGATTCATCATATATAAAGTAATAAGATTAATAACTAGTTATAAGTGAGGGGACGCATAACAAGTACGATCGATAACCATCTTAACATTTTTCATTTTTTTCCTCTAGAGAGCAAGCCGACAACGCTCCGTAAGTCTGGGACTTTTCTTTCTTCTACATTTTCGTTGTTTCTTGGGTGCCGCATCGCCATGGCGGCGTCTCAGGTCCCCCTGGTGACTGTGCCACCAATGGGGTCTTCAGATGGTGGAGCCATGCAAAAGATGTACGTTAACGTTGTGTCTCGTTTGCCTGAGTCCTCCTCTTTCACGCTTCGGATGCGATATCTTGTGGATATTTAGGGTGAGCAAGGCTTAGTTTTTTCAGAACAAGAAATGTCAAAAGCGGTGGAAGATTTTCGTTTTGCTTTAGTCCTCAAGTTCATTCGATCCAGACCCCGCATTGATGATCACCATGTTCTTATTCAGATGTCTAATGAACGTGATTTTATTCATGGTTGGGCTCGAGAAGGACGGGTAATGGAAGGTTGCACGTTTCGGTTATTCCGGTGGACTAAAGATTTTGATCTTCATAAGGAACCTTCGTTAGCACCACAATGGATTTTCCTCCCGGGGCTTCCATTGCACATATATCGGACAGAATGCCTTCAGATCTTTGCGTCAAGGTTCGGCCATTTTGGGGACTAAAAATGTGACTTTACACAGATCCAGGGCGACGGGGGCTCGTATTTGTGTGGAGATTGATCTATTGGAGGAGCCTGTCCAAGGTTTCCCAATTGTTGTGGCATCAAAGAAATTTTGGCAAGAGGCGAGGTATGGAAATCTGGTTTTTACGGTCAAATATTTTCGATAAGGTCACTCTGTTGTGGTGTGTAGAATGGGTGGGATGGCTCTGAAAAGGAGTAAGGAACATGGGCGCCAAGATAGAGGAGGGACTCGTAAGGAGATTTTGCGTGAGAAGACAAAAGAGGGCCATATGGAGGCCGGAATAGTGAAGACCGGGGATGGGCTATTGGAAAATTCTTCAGGTGCAATAGAAACAAACGAGAATGTGGTGGTCGAAAATATGGACCCGAGCAGTACTCTATTGCAAGTGGTTCCAAAGGTTCCTGTGGGAGAGGAGGCAGGGGACGTGTCTAAAGGAAAACAAGTTGTTGTTACTCTTGAGGATGGTGAGATAGAGCAAGTTGGTGTTTCTAGTATGCAGGGGATTACTGGTAGTTCGCATGACATTAGTAGGCTGCAGTCTTGCCTCCGGAACCTGATTGCCTCCTTCAGGAGAAGACTGATGCATTCACTCTTAGGGAAGATCGATTTTTAGAGGGTTGCTCTGAGGAGGGTGGTTACTTCGGTGGAAAAATTGTTTCAGAAATGCTTGAATTGGAAAGTCGATGGCTAGAGATGTCCCATGAAAACGAGAACCATAGATTGAGGTGTTTGGTTAAGAAACATAATGTTCATATTGTTGCAATTTTAGAACCATTTCAAAGTGAAGAGCGGTTACCTAGTGTAGCTTCTCTTATGGGTTTTGCTAATTACTGTGCTAATGAAGTGGCGGGGGAAAGATATGGTTCATGTGGAGTGATGCCCTTTCTTTTGACATGAGTTATATGTCTGATCAAAGTTTGTCTGGATGGTTTTCTTCGTCCTCTCAGAAAGTGTTTGTGACTTTTATTTATGCTAAATGTCAACTCCAAGATATAAGGTTACTATGGCAGGAATTAGAAATTTTGCAGGAAAATGAGTTCCCGTGGCTTGTGGTTGGGGATTTTAATATCATTCGAGAAGATGGGGAGCGTATAGCTGGCAACCCAAGACCATTGGCTACTATGGAAGAACTCAATAGGTGTCTGGATGCTTGTGGACTAGCAAATATGTCACACTCGGGTGGTTGTAGAGCAAGCCTCATTCGGATGACATGTTTCATGGAAGGATCTTTTCCTATGACATATTTAGGAATTTCTCTAGTCTCAGGGAGACTTACAGCACGTATGCTATAGCCACTAGTTAGCAAATTCTGGAACAAAGTGGCGGGTTGAAAGGTAAAATTGTTGTCGCAAGGAGGCTGTTTAATCTTACTTCAGCATGCACTGTCGAGCATGGCAACGCATTTACTTGTTGTTTTGAAGGTGTCGAGAGTCACTCCTACCAAGATTAATTCTATTCTCTCTTCTTTCTTTTGGGGTGAATCTAATGGATAATCAAGGAAGAATTGGTATGCATGGTCCAATTTGTGTAAGCCTGTCAAGGAGGGGTGTATTGGCCTTCGGGATTTTTCGAAAGTTCAACGATCTTTACATATGAAGTTTGCCTGGAAATTGGTCTCGTTGGAATCTCTATGGACTAAATTTTTCAGAGCCAAGTATGTTAAACTAATCATATTGCCTTATGTGTTCGCAAGACTTCAGACTCTAGATTTTGAAAATCGAATTTGGAGGTTCTCCCAGATGTGTTATCTAATATGAAAGTTTGTATTTGGGAGGGAAGAACTTCTTTCTGGTTTAATAAATGGATGTTAACTGGTCCGCTTTGTGAATCAGTTTCCATGCTAGTGAACCTGACTCAAAGTCTGAGATTGCTTTCGAGATGGAAATTGGGATGTTGAGCTTCTTCATGAGTTAGTTAGTTCTTCAACAGCTATGGAAATTGTTAATGAGATATGAGGAGTTTGCAGGGGTTCGGATTTGGTGGTGTGGAAGCCTAACTGTAATGGTTCTTTTACCACCTCTTCGGCTTGGGATGCCATCAAGGTGCGCAGGGTTGAGGTTCTGAGGATGGATTGGATATGGAATAAACACCTTCCCAAAGAAGTTTCTGTCTGTTTTTGGAAAGCCAGGTTTAATTGTTTACCTGTGGCTGCTAGGATTTGTTCTATAGATATCCCTTTAACATCTAAATGTGATTGTTGTTTCAACAGTTCAGTGGAAACCTTGGATCACATTTTTAGCACGGAGAATTGACGAGGGAAGTTTGGAAGAGAGCAGCTTTGGCTTTTAGAGTCCAATGTCTGGGGGTGAGCTCTTGGTGGTCAAAGGTCATTACCTGGTTTACTTGTGCTTGAAAGTCGTCACAAATGGGTGTCTTAATTGGTTTGTTGCCTTGCTTAATTATTTGGAGACTATGGGTGAGACGATGAAAAGCTTGTATGGAGTGTTCTGGGGATCCATGGATTCAGTATGGCACTCTATTAAATTCTGGTTGAGGCACATTTCATCAAATATTGTGAAGATGTCTTCTTTGACTCCTACGGATATGAGAGTTCTTGAGACTATGGAGATTCCAGTCTGCCCCGTCAAGTGTCGTCTGCCTCATGTGCTTAAATGGAAATGGAATCGGCCAGCGATGAGGTGGGTGAAGCTTAATGTGGATGGGAGTTGTAGAGGCAATCCCGGCAATAGTGGGGGGTGGGGGAGTTATTCGAGATGCTGAGGAGAATTTTCTTGCTGGTTTTTCGGAAGCTTATGGTTTTGGCACTAATATGGAAGTAGAGATGCCAGCTTTAGCCAGTGGAGTGCAACTCTGTTCTTCTTTGGGGTACTCGCAACTTGAGATGGAGAGTGATTCTGCTGTGCTTGTTAACTGGGTGAGAAGTAGTTCTTGCAATGCATGGTATTTGTGGGACTTTTGGGAGGACTTGTAGTCGGCGTTGACTCTCATTACTTTCTCAATTTCGCATCAATTCCCGGAAGCAAACCAAGTGGCTGGTTTTCTTACTCGGAAGGGAGAATCCGGTGCTTTGTTGAGCTTTGTTGATGTCGATCAGATCCCATGGCAGCTGAAAGGATTGCTCAGATTGGAGAAGCTTGGTCTCCCTTACATTAGAGGCTAACTGTTTGTTTTTATGCCTCTCAGAGGTCTTTAGTTTCAAGGTTGTTGTTGCTCTTTGTTTTACACGTTTTCGGAGTCTGGTTTGTATTGCGACTCTTCTGGAGGTTTTCTTGAATGAAATTAGAAGGTGCCACCCTTCTTTGTAGAATGATAGAATGACAAGTATGATGTAACTTCATCGAATATAAAAGGACAATGCTACAGCGGGAATGTAACTTCATCGAATATATAAGGACAATGCTCCCGGTCTAGCATGTGTTTTCTATTTGTTTTTTTTAAGTTATTTTTTATATAAATTTTTTTTAATATTTTTAAATATTTTTAAAAAATAAAATAAATTTAGAACATCATTAAAAACATTTCTTTAATTAGAAAGTAAAAAAAAAAAAAAAATCATTAAAAAATACTTCCTTAATCAAGAAGTAAAATAACATGATTTTTTATTTTAATTCGTGATTAAAAAAGTATTTTTTAATAATATTGTAAATTTTTTTTATTTTTTCAAAATATTTAAAATTGTTAAAAAAATTATCATATAAAAAGGAACAAAAAAAAAAAAAAAACATTAAAAAATACTTCCTTAATCAAAAAATAAAATAAATTTAAAACATCATTAAAAACATTTCTTTAATTAGAAAGTAAAAAAAAAAAAAAAACCACATGAAAATACATATTGGAGCTCTAGCAGGAACCCCAATGGGAGCTCTAGCATTGTTCACCAACATCATTCAAATCGGTCGAGTTTTATACGAGTTTATATCTTTTAACAATTGAGCTTAATTCTGTGTTTATGAATTGTCTATTTAATTTAAGATTCGAGTTAATTTTAAGTTTAATCGAATCAAATTTGAACTGTCTGTCGAGTAAATTGTTCATTTTACAGCTAATGAATAGTATGGAGAGCTCACGTTAGCAAAGGAAAGGTTGCCACCATAATATCTTTAACACCCGCGGTACCGAGGAGTATGTTGTGAAGACCCAAGTGGCATTGGAGCTTGGTGTGGAGATCGGAGTGAGGTTTGGAATTCCGAAAGCTTAGCTACGGTCTCTCTTCCTCTCAGTCTGTATAGCCGTTCCAAATCAAACCCACTGCCCCAAAACCCTTCAACCTTTCCCACTGTTCTCTCTCTTTGGCTCTCAGGCAACAAACTCTTATCCAAACGAAGGAGAAGAAGAAGATTGAAGGGTGCATGCCTGGGTTAGATCTGCAATAAATTTCCATTCTTGGGTATAGAAGTAACCAGCAAAAGTGTCAGAGAAAGAGTATGGGGACCAGGGTTCCAGTGCAGCACTACAATCTGAGATCGGCGAATTCGTTCATCGGAAGCCCTTTGCATGACCTCAACACCGTTGATGCTCGGCCTGCGGACATCGAAGCCATCAGCGACGTTGACCGGGAAGCCGTCACAGAAGATAGCTTGGACAACGATGTTGATTCTAATTCCGTTGTGAGTATCTTATATCTATTTTTAAGTTTCTTTCTTGTTTTTTTATTTTTATTTTTAATGGCTGTCTGTATGATTTCTGAGAAGCTGACGGAAATAGAAGAAACAGTGATAGAAAAGAACGGAAATGAGTGAACAGAGTTTACTTTATTCCGAAGTTTAAATAATTTGTTTATAAATAAGGAAATTAGATGACTGAGTTGGTTGATGAGAATTTGTAGTGTCATGCTTGGGCTTAAAATTCAGACACGAGTGGATGGGGTAATGGATCAGATACTGGGAATGTGTTAAAGTCTCCTACTGGGTGTGCACTCGCTGAAATTCGTTTTTATGAGTGATTACGAGAGGAGCCTCGGTCGTGTAGTTTTTTGGGATCTCACACAGGCGTAGCTAGTGCATCTTTAACTCCTGATAAATGGTAAAAGCGTCAATTTAATAACGCCATATGGTGTAGGGGCATTCTGTAGTGCTCCTGACATAAGATATTTTTGTGGGGAAGATTGCGATACCATAATTGTATAGAATGTCAAGGTTTCGTACGGACCTGTGCTAAGTCCTACATTGATGTGTATTAGATTAAACTGGACTATATGAGGAGTCCCGATAAGGTACTGATTCTTTTGAAGGATTATATCTCTTATCAAATAATAATAATAATAATTGATTTGAAGTATTAGACAGGCGTGACTAGTACATTCTCAGTTTGTGACAATGATATGCATATGTAAAGGAGTTTTTTAAGCTTTAAGATTCAATAGTTGTCATACGATTGTGTAATGTTTTGCAAATTACTAGGCTTCGTTTGAAAAGTAAACCCATCTCAACTCATCTCAACTCATAATTACAACTTTTTCAAATCCCAATACAAAATATAATAAACAATTCAACTTTTTCAAATCCCAAAATAATAATAATAATAAAAAATAATATTCTAACAATATTTTATCATCTCAACTCAACTCAGTTTAACATCCAAACGCACTCTAAATCTATGCAATATATCTTTTAGGACTGCATGCATGAATCCTATAGGAACTCTTTACCGCTTCACAGCATAGGAGCTGAAGAAGATCGCTCTAGACTTGAAAACGATGGGCCTTCAAGGGGTTCCTATGATAACTTGACAGTTGAAGGTACAATTGATTTAAAAATGAAACTCTTAATTGGATTTCTAATTGAATTCTATAGACTTTTTTTTTTTTTTTGGCCTAAAATGGCTGGTTGATTTGAATTGTTGAATTTTGAACTAGACGTTGCACCTATTGAATCAGCGAGGGCAAGATTTCTACAAATTATTGTGGATTATTTTGTACATGATAATGTGATTGAAGTGGCAGATTCTGAGGCTGACTATAATGTTCAGTCTGGACAAGATAAACTGAATAAGAGGAAGATGAGAGAGGTTCAGTATGAAGGAGACCCGAGGTTTGCATTACCCTTGATGTATGTGGCAAATATGTATGAAACTTTAGTTGCTGATGTAAATATTAGGCTTGCTTCCTTGAATGGTATTCGTGAGAAGACCATTGGAGTAGCTCTTGAGGCAGCTGGTGGTTTGTATAGAAGGCTGGCTAAGAAATTCCCCAAGAAAGGTATTTCATTTTTCCTTGTTCAATGTACCTTTGGGATTAAAAACCTTTGCTCGGAACTTTGTTTTGTTTTATTTTTAGCATAGTATGCGTGCTTCTCATTTATTGCTTTTAGTGCTTGATAATAAGTGACTTCTAGTGAGCTTTAATGGGTTTCTTTTGTTATATTTCTTTCTTACACCTCCAGATTTAGCATTTGCATCTTTAAACTTTGCTCAACAGGACCCTGTACATTCAAAAGAAGAGAGTTGGCAACTTCTGTTGAAACTAGGACAAGATTTCCAGAATTAGTAATACAAGAAGAGAAGCGAGTTCGTTTTGTGGTAGTCAATGGTTTGGTTATTATTGAAAAGCCAAATAGTATGCCTATTGAAGATGCTGAGTGGTATGTTGTAGGTGTTGTTTTTCTATGTTTAGAAGGGGTTACCTCCGCTTCGCTATTTTTGTGTGTGCCTATATATTTATGACGTTTTTGCTCATTATTGCAGGTTTAAACGATTGACTGGTCGTAATGAGGTAGCTGTCTCTGCTCAAGATTATAAGTTCTATTCTCCAAGACACAAGTATAGGCGTGTTGCAACAAACTCAGTGTCTAACATCACTGGTTTGCCTGTAAGTTTCATTTTACATGTCAAATTAAGAGGTCATCAAAGATGTCACTAGGAAATTATATGGTTGATTTTTTTTCTGGATAGCATTTAAAGGTGATTAAAGAAAAACAAAACAGAAAGAAAAAAATAAAGAAAGAATAAGAAATAGCAATTCAGCATTCCCACCGGTACAACTGATATTGGAGCTTCCTCTTTTCAAAGTCTGAAGATTTTCCTGATTTTTTTCCGTCTTTGGAGCTTGCCCGAGTCATAGAATTGTGCACATACATTGACGATGAATGTATGTGCACATACATTAAGGACTTCCTTGTTTGGATGTATCTCCAAGTGGTTTTCCAATAGATATTGTGCCTTCAGTATTCGATGAGGATTAGTTGGATAACATGGGACATTAGGAGAAAGGTAGTTTATCTGGGGAGCTTTATGATACTTCGGAAAATGACTCTCAAGCAGAGAGGAGCAAGGGGAAGGATTGTTGTGAGGTTCTAGATTCTATCTGTGTGGCAGAACTTTGTAAGCAGAGGAGTGTAGCTGACAAGGGACTTCCATTCTCTGATATGGTGCTGTATTCTGTGGAAGGATTGAGTCTTTATGAACCCTATTAAATGTGGTCCATTTGCTATTCTAGAAGAGTATGTACCTCCTTCACTTGATTCCATTGAATGGATTTTAGAGAAGGGTAAAAGGCTTTTACAGTTTTGTGGGTCTATCATGTGACTGTTTTGAAGCAGATTTGATGTCTTTTTTACTGCAAATGGTGGTTGAAGTCACCAAAAAACTCTGATAAGATCTAAGGTGGGAGGAAATCATGGATTAAAAAGGTTAACATGCCGCACATATAAATAAAAGGGTCAACATGGCCTGTTAGTTATGATCACAAGAGTGGTAATTCTAGCAGAGGCAAAGGTACAGGGAAAGGGGTCAATATTTAGTGGATGAAGCCAAAAGTTGTCTTGGAATTTGAGAGGTTTGAATGAGATGGATAAATGCTTGCGTGTCAAGAATGTAATCATGGAATTGAAACGAATATTGTTTGTGTGCAGGAGACTAAGCGGGCTGTTGTTTCTAGGACTATTGTGTGAAGCTTGTGGGGATGCCAACACATGGATTGGTGCTGTGTGGGCTCAAATGAGGCTTTTTTCAGAGGGATTTTGCTCATGTGGTATAGGAGGGTGGTAGAAAAAATTGATGGATGTGTGGGAGATGAGAAGTCAATGCTTGCGTTTCAATTTTTCTTTTTTTTTTTTTTTTTTT
>QEOW01001060.1:736895-867481 GCA_003123825.1 Juglans hindsii
TTTTTTTTTTTCTTTTTTTTTTTTTTATGAAGAAAATTTATTGATCCTCATAATTAGGCACAACCCAGGTACATAGGTGGTATACAAGAGTGAAATACTTAATTACAGCCTAAAAACAAAAAAAGAAGCATACAAGTCATTAAATTTAACCCCCTCTAATACAATAGCCTTAGCCCAAAGTAACAAAGATTGGAAAAATAAGTCTCTAATACCCCCCCAATGAGCATTCTCTATTTTCAAAACATCTTCCATTCCTTTAATTCCATATACACCACATAAGACATAGGGGCACCATCTTCCAAACACCCACTACTTGACAATTTTCCCGTATTCCGCACCAACAAGCCAAAAGATCCACCACCCTCTTTGGCATCACCCAAGCAATGTCCAGCCTTACAACGATTTCATCCCATAGAGCCTTCGCCATAATCACAATGGAGAAGTAGATGGTCCATCGATTCGCCATTCCTTTGGCACATGAAGCACCGATCCATTATAAAAAAGCCATGCTTCCTCAGCTTGTCAATGGTCAGAAGATTCCCGTGAGAGGCCAGCCAACCAAAGAAAGCAACTTTTAGGGGCACTTTGCACTTCCAAGGGAAAACAGTAGAAGAATGGGTAGACAAAGCATTGTATAAAAGATCTAACTGAAAAATTCCTGTTTTGGGGTGTATCCATAGCAGTTTGTCCTCCACACCACACTCCAAATTCACTGCATACAAGGTGCTACAGAAATAAAAAATGTCTCCCACTTCCCAATCTGGAACAGCTCTAATAATTACACATTCCACTACAGCAGACCATTCGAAGAGTCCATATAATCAGCAACAAAGGCTTCCTTGTGCAATGCAATTCTGAAAAGAGAAGGAAAAACCTCCTTGAGAGCAACATCACCGCACCAAACATCAACCCAGAATCTGACCCTTCTACAAACATCCACCACAAGCTGCGAATTAGTCTTCTAACTTCTCTTTTTTTTTTTTCACGTCTAAGATGGTGGCTATGGCTTCTTGACGTTGCTGGTGGTATATTGTTTGGAAGGAAGATGCCTTCCATGAAACGTATTGTCATTGAATCGAAGATATTCGAATTGAGTAGAGAGGGACATGAGGTGCTTCTTACAGAGAAAGGTTGGAAGGTTGTGAAAAGTTTGAGCTTGGGTGTAGATTTTGTACGATGGTTTTCGAGAACTTTGGAGGGATGTGCGAAAACTGGAAGCAAGGGGTTTTATTCCGCTCACCGTGAAGGAGGCAAAGCTTTCATTGCACAACGGTGCTCAAACGCTCGTGGCGTTTACATGGCTTTGGTGGAGTACGGTGGGGGAGGCTGTCGCAACTTCATTTTTATCCCAAAGGATAGGGATGGAGTGGGGTGGAGAAATACTACAGTAGCGTTACAAGAGGCTGGTGGAGAAGGGGGGAAAACTTTCCTTCCACCTCCACCTCGGTCGTACAGGGAGGCTTTGGAGTCGTCTCGAGACGTGCGAAAACATGAGAAATCATGTTTTCAAAAGTTAGACGGCAACACTCTTTCGGCAAGTAACCAGTACGATGAAGGAGTTGGCAATGCATGGTTGGGGCAGAAAGTAGAAAGGGTGCTAAAGGAACTAAATGATATGCAGTGGAGGATGAAGGAGATGTCTGACCATTTAGTTAAGTTGAAACGTTGCGTTGAAGGATTCTCTGAAGGGGAGTGGTGCATGGGCTCGGGCCCTGGCCCGTTTGAGGGAATGAAAGAGGGAGAGGTTCAGTTTGGTGGGCCTGTAGCCCAAGGCATGGGCGGGTCCAAAGGCAAGGTTAAGGTGGGTAGTTTGGGAACTGGGCTTCAACCTAAGAAGACATATCCGACGGGCTTCTCATGGCGTAAGAAGATACCACACGGTGAAGGCCCATCGGAGTCCAGACCCGAGGCACCGACGCCGGCGAAGTCTCAGACGTCGCCTCCGAAGGCCTTGGAGGTGCCGGCGGTAGCAGGGCCGTCTTCCGAAGCCGTATTGGGGCAAAATGGAGTCGAGTCGAGTACTATATCTACTGTAGTCATCACGGGACCTGCGCAGAACAAGGCGAAGGTGGTCTCTGTCCTAATTTCGACGACCGCAGCTGTTGTCCCTCCAACAATGGTGGCTGGGCTTACACAGACGACGTTGGATGATAATGAGCAAGCCTTGCCGTCGCTCTCTGTAGCTTCTATCGACTCGGGACTTGCACAGAACGGGTCGCAAACTTCACAAGAGGCATCTGGAGATGTTTTTGCTTCAAATAGTGGTGTTATGGTGGTATCTGGAGTTGTGGAACAAGATGTGCTTTCTGTGACGGAGCCAGATGGGGTACATTTGCAGTTAGCTATCTGTGAAGAGGAGTGTTTTAACGGGGGTGACGCCAATCCAATACGCATGGTTCCTCCAAATCCAAATTCAGACCAGTTCATCTCGGATTGGGTGTTTAAAAAAGTGGAGGAATTGCAATCTGTTCTTGGGGTGTCTTGTCCGGGATTTGAAGAACAATTCAGGGCTCTTCTTGTTGCCATCGAAGATAGTCGTTCGAAGTCCGCCACTAAGAGAGATAGGGAACTTAAAAGGCTTGAATGCTTTATAAATTATGAAGTGAAGGAGGGGAGTAGCGGAAGGGATAGAATGAAAGGGAGGGGAGTTTCTATTGTCCATGAAACCTAAGATCCTCTCATGGAACGTGCGGGGGCTTAATGATCGCAATAAGCGCCTTTGCATTAAATCTTTATTGCGATCGTGGAAGGTTGATGTGGTATGTATTCAAGAAACAAAATTGAGGACTGTTGATAGAAGACTAATTCGCAGCTTGTGGGGATGTTTGTATGTAGGTTGGTCTTAGTTGCCTTCGGAAGGAGCGGCCGGGGGCATTCTCTAAATGTGGGATAAAAGGGTTGTGGAGGTGACTGAGGAATGCATTGGGACTTATTCTGTTGCTAATCTTTTTAAAAATGTAGTAGATGGATGGGAATGGGCTTATGTAGGCATTTATGGGCCTAATTCGGATAGTGAGAGGAGAAGACTTTGGGAGGAGTTGGCGGGCGTACATTGTCTATGGGACGTGCCGTGGTGTATGGGTGGAGATTTTAACATCACTCGTTTTCCGAGTGCGAGATCAGGCAACTCTCGCATTTCTACAGCTATGGAGGAGTTTTATGAGTTTATGTTTGATTTGGATCTTATGGATCTTCCCCTTATTGGGGGTAAGTTCACATGGTCCAATAGCAGGGGATGGTCGAGACTTGACATGTTTATTATTTCTCCTTCTTGGGAAGCTCACTTTCCGGAACTGAGGCAGAAGCGGTTGGCCCGGGTCTGTTCCGATCATTTCCCTATCTTGTTAGATTGCGGAGGAGTTCATAGGGGCCGCTAGTATTTCAAGTTCGAAAATATGTGGTTAACAGCGGAAGGATTTGGTGAGAAAGTTCGGTCTTGGTGGTCTTCTTACCAGCTCATGGGTACACCTAGATTCATTCTTGCAGGCAAGCTTAAAGCTTTAAAGCAAGATTTAAAGAGGTGGAACATGGAAGTCTTTGGCAGTATTGACAACCAGAAAACTACCCTTATGGAGGAATTACAGGAGTTGGAGGGGCAGGTATCGAGGGGAGATACTTCCGAAGAGGCTCTGTTGAGGAAGAATGTGGTGGAGATTGAACTCGAGAGAGTGTTGTTGATGGAGGAGACCTTGTGGCGACAAAAATCCAGGTCTCTTTGGTTAAAAGAAGGAGATAAATGTACAAAGTTCTTCTATAGAGTGGCTAACTCACATAGGCGCAACAACACTATTGAGACACTCAGGACAGGTAATATAGTTCTCTCTTCCCCTATTGAACTAGAGGATCATATTGTGAATTACTATGAGAATTTGCTTACGGAACCGGCTAGCTGGAGGCCGAAGCTCGATTTGCCTTTTGAGTCAATTGACATACAGAGTGTGAATTGGCTGGAAAGATCTTTTGAAGAGGATGAGGTGTATAAGGTCATTAGCAGTATGGCTAAAGACAAAGCGCCTGAGCCGGATGGTTTTTCAATGGGTTTTTTCCAACATTGTTGGGAGATTGTGAAAGGTGACGTAATGCAGGTTTTTCTTGAATTCCATGCTTTCAAAAAATTTGAGAAATGCCTTAATGCGATGTTTCTAGCTCTCATACCAAAGAAGGCGATGGAAGTGGAGGATTTTCGTCCTATAAGCCTGGTGAGTGGGGTTTACAAAATTATTTCGAAGGTTCTTGCTAATCGGTTAAGCGTGGTGATGGAGCAAATTATTTCAAAACCCCAAAATGCATTTGTACGGGGGTGGCAGATCCTTGATTCTGTTCTTATTGCCAATGAGTGTTTGGATCACAGGTTGAAGGAGGGCACACCAGGTATCCTATGTAAGCTTGATATGGAGAAAGCATATGACCACGTAAATTGGGATTTTCTCCTATACTCTCTTGGGAGATGCGGTTTTGGTGACAGGTGGATTTCATAGATTCGCCATTGTACTACTACTGCTCGATTCTTAGTGTTAGTTAATGGTACCCCTGCAGGCTTCTTTAATAGTTCGCGTGGACTGAGGCAAGGGGACCCTTTGTCTCCATTCCTTTTCGTTATTGTCACGGAGGCACTTGGCCGGATGGTGAAGGCTGTGGTTGAGGGTGGTTTCTTTTCTAGATTTTCGGTGGGTAATGAAACAAATGGTTTTATTATGATCTCACATCTTCTATTTGCAGATGATACACTCCTTTTTTGTGATGCGGAGTTGGGTCAAATTCAAGCTCTACGAGCACTTTTGTTATGCTTTGAAGCCGTGTCGGGGCTTAAGGTCAACCTTGGCAAATCTGAGATGGTGGCAGTGGGTGAGGTGCCTCAAATAAGCAATCTAGCAACTCTCTTGGGGTGCAATGTGTCTTCTCTGCCCATGAAATATTTGGGCCTCCCTTTGGGGGCGCCTTTCAAAGCAAGAGCTATTTGGGAAGGGGTTATTGAGAAAGTGGAGAAAAGGTTGGCTGGGTGGAAACGGTTGTATCTTTCTAAGGGAGGCCGGATTACACTAGTCACAAGCACTTTATCTAATCTTCCGACCTATTTCCTATCTTTATTTCTGTTGCTTGCTGGGGTGGCTAATAGGATCGAGAAGTTATTTCGGGCTTTTTTGTGGGGTGGTTTGGGAGAGGAAAACAAATTTCATCTTGTCAATTGGAATAAAGTTTGTTCCCCAATAGCGAGTGGAAGTTTGGGTGTGCGTAATCTAAGGACTTTCAACAAAGCGTTGTTGGGGAAATGGATGGTTATGGAGGTATCATTTGGAGGGTGAGTCTTTGTGGAAGGAAGTTGTTAACTCTAGACATGGAGGTGCTTGGGGTGGTTGGTGCACTAATTTAGTGAGGGGGCGGTATGGCGTGGGTTTGTGGAGATATATTAGGGGGGGTTGGCAGTGTTTCGAAAACAACATCCGTTATGTGGTTGGCCAGGGTACTAGAATCAGGTTTTGGCAGGATGTTTGGTGTGGTGAACGCTCTTTGGAGAGGGCATTCCTAGCGCTCTATAGCATTGCAGCTAACAGGGAGGCTATGGTGGCCAGATGTGTTAGTGTTTGCTCATGGTATCTATCAGTGGAACATTCTATTCACTTGGGATAATCATGACTGGGATCTGTCTACCGTTGCAAAATTTTTCAGCTTACTACATTCCTCAGGAGATCTCGCAAGAAGTTCTATGGCACAGGTTGATAGAATACAATGGAGAACCAGTAGTAGCAAGAATTTCACAATGAAGACATACTATAAAAGGCTGGCTTCACAAGGTAATGCACCTTTCCCGTGGAAGAGCATTTGGAGATCACGCGTACCCTCCAAAGTAGCTTTCTTTGTGTGGACTGCAGCCCTGGGGAATATTTTAACCACGGACAACTTGCGGAGGAAGGGCCTCATTGTGATGGATTGGTGTTATATGTGCAAAAAACACGGGGAATCAGTAGACCACCTTTTATTGCATTGTGAGGTGACAAGAGAGTTGTGGGATGGGATATTTAGTAGAGTGAATGTTGCTTGGGTTATGCCGTCAAAGGTGGCTGATATGCTTGCCTGCTGGAAGGATATTCAAGGCTGTCCCCAGGTGGCCGCAGTTTGGAAGATGATACCTTTATGCATTTTGTGGTGTATTTGGATGGAGAGGAACGCAAGGTGTTTTGAAGATAGAGAGAGAACAATAGCGGAGCTCCAGAATTTTTTTCTACATACTTTACTTCTATGGTTTTCAGCTATTGTCCTTAATGGAAACAATGTGCATGATTTCTTATCTTTAATGTAGTTCTTTTAGAATGTATTTAGGCGTTTTCTTTTGTATACTCTCCGTGTACTTGGGCTATGCCTATCTTTCATTCATATCAATGAAACTTACTTCTTACTTATAAAAAAAAAAAAAAAAAAAAACAAAAACCTTCATAACAGTCTCCTTGATAATATCCCAATAGACCTGGAAAAAAGCCATTGAAAATCCATCTGGTCTCGGCGCTTTATCCTTGTCCATTCCTTTCAGCAAATTAAACACCTCTTCCTCTTCAAACATCCTCTCTAACCAGTCAGCACACGATTGATCAATCGTGTCAAAAGCCCATCAACCTTAGGATAAAAGATGAGAAAGCAATAGAACATGGAAAATAATGGTGGCAGTGAAGAAAGAAGCCAGAAAAGATAAAGAAGAAGAAGACAAAGAGAAAGGGGTTTGAAGAATGACGGCAGCACTCAATTGTTTAATCTCAAAACTGCCTTCAATGTTTCATTACGAGCATTTAAGTAGTAAAATAACACAAACCCTAAATAAACCTTAGAAAGTCTATGGGCTAAAGCCCAAGCCCATTAATACAAACCCAAATAAAATAAATAAAACATAAGTAAAATAACCAAAATAACAATAATAGGAGATGTCCTCATCATTAGGCCTCCAAGGAAATTGTTCCATGAGTAGATTATCAAAAAACTGCACTAGGTGATTCTTAATTTCAGATCTGTCAGAAAGAACATATCCTTTCGAATGCAGCACCTCAATAGTATGAAGAAAACTGGTACACTTGTCCTTCCTTCAGCCAAAGGGCCCAGGATTTTTGTCACCATGAGATTTCTTCCATGAGAGTAAGTTTTTCCAGATTAGCCACAATAACAATCTTCCTTGCCTTCTCCTCATCCATGAGAACCCCAGCAGTCTCCTTTTTATCGAAGCATGAAAGTTCCTCAAAAAGAATCTTCCTCTGATCATCAATCTTCCTAAATTCTTCATCATTCTACAATTTCAGATCTTCCTTCAAAGCTTTAAGCTTTCCAGCCAACACAAAGTTGGGCGTACTAGAAAAATCATAAGAGGACCACCGCACTCTCACCTTCTCCACAAAAACATCAGCTTTCAACCACATGTTTTCAAATTTAAAATATCTACGTCCCTCATGGAGACCCCCACAATCTAGCAAAATGGGGAAATGGTCTGAACATAGCCTTGGAAGTCTGTTTTGACAAAAATCAGAAAAATGGCCTCCCAAGATGAAGATACAATGAATCTGTCCAGTCTTGACCAGACCCTCCCTTTGGACCATATAAAATTCCCCCAGCCAAAGGTGAATCAACTAAGTACCTATCAAAAAAAAGGTAAATCAACTAAGTCCAATTCAAAAATAAGATCAGAAAATTCTGCCATAGCCAGGCTAATACAAGAATCCCCCAACCTCTCACTCGAAAAACGAGTTATATTAAAATCCCCCAATACACGACGGCCCATCCCACCAGCTACACATACCATCAATCTTCTTCATAAGGAACCTTCTATTGTTGTCCACATTAGGACCATATACACCAGTGAAAGACCACTTGTAGCCATCATCCACATTTTTAAAGGAACAAGCCACCAAATATTCCCCAACATACTCCTCGGCCAGATTGACAACTCTTGTATCCCACAACAAAAGAATACCTCCCGATGCCCCTTTAGAAGCAAGATAGACCCAACCCATATGAAGACATCCCCACAAACTTCTAACAATACTTCTATCTATGAACTTCAGCTTCGTCTCTTGAAGATAAATGATATCAACATGTCAAGAATTTAATCAGGGAATTGAAACAAATTTTGTTTGTTTGTGGGAGACTAAGCTGGCTGTTGTTTCTAGTGTTGTTATGTGAAGCTTGTGGGATGCAACACATGGATTGGTGCTGTATGGGCTCAAATGAGGCTTTCAGAGGGATTTTGCTCATGTGTGATAGGAAGGTGGTAGAAAAAAATTGATGGATGTTACTTATCAGGGGAAAAAAAAAATGATGGATGTGTGAGAGATTTCATTGTTACCTGTAGGTTCAAATATGTCAATGACAAATTTAAGTGGGGCTTTGTTGGAGTTTATGGATCTAATGATAATTATATCAGAAGACTTCTTTGGGATGCATTGGGGTGTTAAATTAGTTGGTGGAGCATTCCATGGTGTATTGGGGTGACTATAATGTTATCTGCTATCTGAGTGAGAGGTCGGGTGATATCCGCTATTCTTGAGCGGTCAAGCTACAGTGGAGGTGTCTGAATTCATTTTTGAACAGAGTCTTATAGATATCCTCCTCATGGGAGGGAAGTATAGCTGGTCCAACTAGCGTGACTAGGCAATATGGTCTTGGATTGCAGGTTTATTCTCTTTCCTGAATGGGAAGCTAAATTCCCAATGTTTTCTTAGAGAAGGCTCCCTGGATCACTAATGGACCTTTTTCCCTTTATGTTGGCTTGTGACAATAGGGTGCACAGTAGACTTTGTAGCTGGTGTAAGCCATATACAAGCTCCAATATAAAGAAGGATATACCCATCTACAAAGTCTCCAATCTTTTAGAGCTCAAGGAGTTTTGCTGTTTTTCGTGCTAGATGGATACATCCTTTTGTATACTTCCTGTGTATTTGGGTTGCACCCCACTGCGCTTTTAACAAAATTTGTGCTATGAAAAAAAAGATATGCCATTTGACTTTTTGTTTTCTGCATAATGACAAGAGATTTGTTCATAAAGCTTTTATAGAAAATATTGGGAATTCAACTAAGTAGATTGTAACACATTTTGATTGCTGTGCCTTACTGACTAAATTGAAGGTAGATGTAACTTCTTGTACTTTTGTTGTATTTTCAGGCATTTCCCATCACAGATAACTCCTCTACATTGGCTACTGCTCAAGGTTTTCGCTCTGTAAGTGAATTTGTTTAAGAAGCAATTATTGTCTATTTTCTATGGGTTAGAGTAAAGGCATATGTAAAAATGTATGATATGCTCACTTACTTTTTTCGGTCCATTGAGATTGAGCCGCTTATCACTAGGAGGGATTTGATAGTATTTTTTGTTTGATTCAAGTTAGCCAAACGATGGAAAATTTTTAGTGTTCGTCTCATTCCTTCTGCCATAGTGCTAGATATCTATCTCCAACTCGCTTTTTCCACAAGGATTGTGTGGCCCAGTTCTCTAGCAATATCCTATTTCCTCCTCCTCTATGCATAAAGCTCACCGGAATCCCATCACAACCACATAATTTATTCAATAGAAACCTTTTCTGATTCTGAATACGACCAACTCCTGTTTCATAGGTCTTTCAACTTGCTCGCCAATACAAAACTGGGGGAACCATGGAAGCTGTAGAACAACCGTCATGGCTTCACTTTATCCACAAAACCCTATTCATTTTTTTTGTTAATTAATAAAATATTTCATTAAAAAGCTCAAAAAGGAAAATTGAAACATGTACCTAGCAATGTTTTTTTTTTTTTTTCCTTCTTTTGGATAACAAGAAGGCAGGCTGATCTAGTTTGATCCATGAAAAAGCTAGTCAGCCACGAACTTGGTGCTGACCTACAGCTCAGCCTCATGATCAGGCTACAACTGAGTATGAGAAAGAATTCGAGAAGAAGGTGGACATAGAAGAGGAAAACTCGAAAGATTTAGAAGGAAAGAAACTCTATTGGCCTCGTCATGGAACGGGAGCTGGTGCTTGTTCACAAATTAGGATATGAAGTAGGGATAACATTAGGTAATTACAGCTCTTTATCTCTATCCTTATTTGGGACCCTATTTGTCTCTTTAGGCTTTTTTTTAATCGAAATATATCATCCTCTAGATAATTCAAATTTAAGGAATTGGATGTCAATGAATTTCTAGTGTCTCATCTCCATTTTGCAAATGACGCATTGTTATTCTGTGACGATAATCCAGAGCCTCACAAAATAACAATTAGGTCTCTCTCCCAAATGGTACTTTGATTTTATCAATTTCTTTCTTTTTATTGGTGGGCCTCTTTAATGTAAAAAATGATACCTAGTTTTTATTCACCATGCATAGGTGTAACACCCCTTCCCGTAGGTTAGGAATATTATGAATCATTCATAACATAATGCCCGGTGAAGAGATTCGAAATCATGAAAAATAGCTCATTCACAACCAAAAAAAAAAAAAAAATCAAACTAAATTGAACATAACTGTCTTCGAATTATGAAACTGAAAACATAACGTAAAAACATAAACTAAACTAATTCTTGTGTAACTAACACTTATTCCTTTCTGAGTCTTTACACAAGATCTATTCTTGGCCCTCCAGCTCTACATCCTCACACTCATCATCTGTGACATTTAAACATAGAAGAAAATATAGAAACCAACAAAAATGAGTCGAATACTCAGTAAATAGTACATCATACCGTAAAATATAACTTAGCTTAGCATAGACTTAATTTTTGAAAGACTCATCGTAACATACATCATCACAGATTCACAATCATACCGTAATCATAACTTAATTTAACATTGGCATAATTTCTGAACAACTCTACATACATACATATATCATCACAGATTCACATAGCATATCTATTCATCATTAATATGAGCAGAATCATACATAATCATGACAAATATATAACGTGAATACATAAATAACTGACGTAAACATGACTTGTTTATCTTGTCCTTCACTTATTATATGGTGACCCACATTTGAGTCCATGGCACCGCATAACTTGTAATAACATGGAGTAAACATGCTTGAGTCCTTTCACCTAACATATGGTGAACCACGCTTAGGTCCGTGGCACCGCTTATCATAACTTGTGATGAACACGCTTAGGTCCGTGTCACATTTAACATAACTTGTGATGGACACGCTTAGGTCCGTGTCATCCTTAACGTAACTTGTGATGAACACTTAGATCCATGCCATCCTTAACGTAACTTGGAGTGAAACATGCTTAGGTCCGTGTTTCACTTAACATATGGTGAACCACGCTTAGGTCTGTGGCACCGTCTTAACATATCTTGTGGTGAACACACTTAGGTCTGTGTCACCCTTAACATCTTATCGTTCTTAATGCACGAGAAGTTTGTTGGACTTGAACTTTTCTAGCATGGCATACACTTGTACATAGCATAACATGACATGACATGGCATAATGTGATCTGAACATAAACATTCCGTGGCATACATGATCTGAGAACTACATGAACATTGCATGACTTATATGATCTAAATACTTCATGACATTACATTGTATGGCATACATGTGATTTTCATGACATATCATCCATCAAATCGCAATCCATAATAGCATAACATACATAGGCTCACTTACATGCATATCATTATAATTCACAAATCGCAATCCATAATAGCATAACATACATAAGCTCACTTACATGCATATCATTATAATTCATCGAAGATCATGAAAGGGATCTAACCTTGACTTAGCTCGTAGCATAGCGTAGACAAACATCACATTTTCATATACAGTTAGAACATTTATATTATACATGCAATTATATGACCATACTAATTACCTCTTAACGCCGCTTCCTGATTCCCACTTTGTGGCGTGTTACCTATACAAGGTACTAGACGTTACTAATTTCCTAGAAAAGCGTGTCGTAATACTCTACGTAATTAAATACGTATAATGGAATTTAACTAAAATAATAGGCTTTATAGTATACTTTAAAATATACTTTAAAATCCCTTAAATACTTTTCATAAAAATTGTGTCTATGGGCTCATAATTATTCATGTAAAACTTTGGGCTTAAATTCCAGCCCAGCTCCTATTAAATAAAAATAGCCTAATTAAAATCACTAAAATGGGTTTTTGTAAAGCACCACCAGCTCACTTTAAAACAATAAAACAGTTTCTGTCAACCCAAAATTCACTCACTTAAATTATTATTGTTTCTGAAATAAGCCCAACAAGTTCATTTAAAAAAAAACTAGGCCCAGTACCAACTCAAGGAAACACTAGCCGAATGCGCTTAGGGCCCAAGGGCCCCTTATGAACTGAAGGGTGTCTACGCTTCTGGAAATTAAAACACACGAGACTAAAACAGATGAAAGAAATGGCTGAGCATTGAGAGGAGAAGCTGATATGCGGCAGCTCTGGGTGGCTGAGAAGGACTGGCAACGCAGCTGGAGGGTCCCTATGGTGGTGTGACGGAGAGAGAGAGAGAGAGAGAGAGAGAGAGAGAGTTTAGAGGGAGAGAAACTGTCAAATGGAAACAATGGAGAAGGAAGGAGGATTCCGGCTTGGGCTTACGGGAAGGTGTGGGTTCGACGGAACTTGGCTGTTCGGAGATCTCTGTGGCCGCCGGGAGGTGGTCCGACGTTCCCTGATGTGGTTGACGGTGGCTGGGAACAAATGCAGGGGCTGTTTTTATTCTCGGTTTGGAGAAAACAAAGACCCAGAGGTCTTATGGGTCATGCACGCAGTGAAGGAAGGAAGGCTCACCGTCGGCGTGCTCAGTGATGGTTTCCGGCGAAGATGTCTCAATTTGTGTGTTTTGCTCTGTCTGCCGAGGCTGCTATGGTGGCTAATGTGTGCAAGTTTCATGGTTTTTGCTAAGGGTCTCGTGGGTTTTATAGATGAGGGGTAGGGAGATATCGTGAGTGATCTGGAGAGGTTTGAATTCGACTAAACTTTGGAAAACTACTCCCACAAGGAAAGAAGCACTGAGAGGATATAAGAGTTTTGAAGTGTGAAGTGTTAGAGTTGAAAGTTAGATTCAAATCAGGAAACTACCCAATCTGGGAGACCAAACAGAAAAATAAAAGAGGCGTATAGTTTAACAGTAGAGAAATCCTATTCTAAACAAATTACTACCTCAAAACATATCTAATAAAATAGTAATAATAATAATAATAATAAAATCACACTTTTGGGATCTGGATGATACAATAGGGACTTTATGTTTTTTTTTTTTTTTGGCTTTAGTTATCCTATAAAGGTTTTGCCTATTTATTGTTCCGAAACATGAATTTCGCAAGCTGCCTTTGGGAGGGACATTTGCACCCTGACAAATTGTTTTCTGCTCCTTTCCCCTTCATTTTTTTCTTCGTTCTTTTGTTTCGCTTTAGTGCTAAAGCCTATCTGCTCACTGGTCCAGAAATGTTGCTATAATTGATGCCGCCATGAACAACTATTGCCCTGCTTGTAGGACATTGCATGATTGTTGACCCAACTAAAAATCTAATTTCAGGTGTTTAGAATGAAATATTGTAGATCCTACAAGGTTCATTAAAGAGATGGTTAGAAAACAAGCCTCAAATTAGGTTAACACAAATACTTGTAGTTGCTCAGCGTCAACTTCCATAGAACTTGTCTCATGGGTACAGTGGACCAGGACCTGAAACTGGAGTTCTGATCCTCCAGAATTATGCTCCACCAGGGTTAATGATTATGCGCGGCCTAACATTAATACAGCCATACTTATGTGAGTGAAGTTATGTTGTGGTGTAGGGCTGTCAATTGTGTCGGGTCAGGTCAATTTCAAGTCAACTTGAACCCGACAAGAATAACTAATTCGTTCAAACACATTGACCCGAACCCAACCCAAATAACTAATGTTGACCCGTTTATCAATTCGGGTTAGGTCAACCCGAGAAGACCCGTTTAAAAATAAAAACAAGAATGAAAAAGATTCACAAATATTTGAACATTCTTACTATTATAACAAGACAGGTTATACAAGAAACATTTAAGAATATAATTAAAACTAGAGTTCTACGTTTCCATTTAAAATTCAATTTCTAGTTAGAAATATGTAGCGGGTCAATCGGGTCATGGGTTGACCCAACTGACCGGTTTCCTTTTGGATGATCGGGTCAACACATAACCCGCAGGTTGAGTCACTCAACACTACTCAATTATTAACCGGGTCAACCCGAATTGACCCTAACCCTATTATGCCCAACCTTAACCCTAATATTACATGTCGGTTTCTAGTTCCTAACTAGGTGTAATCACATGTATACTTCCTATGTGCTTGGACTAATGCCTATTTCAATATCAATAAAATATCTTCTCACTTATAAAAAAAAAAATATTACTTGTCGGGTTCAAGGGTCATGTAAAAAATTGACAGCCCTAACTGTGGCTGGAGTGAAATACTGTCATGAGGCTGTGCTGAGAGTAGTTGGTGAACTGGAAAAATCTGAAGTATAAAGACAAAAATGTTTAGCAGCACTTCTTTGAAGACTCATGTGCCATATCTACATGTTGAACCAGAGATTAATTTGAGACCTTATCATGCATTCCGTAGTCAAATAAAAATGTGATTCTGAAGTGGTTAAGGCTGGTTAAAATCCTTTGACTCATTCTGTGTTCATTTTTTTAAAATAATGGGCAGGGCCTAGATGTGGAGTTCACCTCATTTTAGTTCACTTCATGATTCAGAGCAAATCCTGTTTAGATTTATATTCACATGCACCACTCAGAAATCAACTAAAATCAATCTTTGTCTATATTCATATTAATAATGCTATTAGATTGCCATGGTTGTGATTGAGACGTTTGCAAATGTGTTCTTGATAGTTTCATGGCATTCAATATATAGCCTTTTTTGTTCTTTGGTAAATATTTTTTTTCTTTTTTTAACCGTTTCTTATCCCTCTTTGCAGCCACAAAATCAGCAGCAGATCATTTGTAAACATCCTATGCAACAGCTTTCGCATCAGCCCCAATTTCACCCAGTTCATCAGAATCATCAACAACACATGCACCCTGCATCCCACTATCCTCACAGTCATCAATGTGTTCCTGCTTCTCACTTGCCTGAAATTTCTCATCCTCATCAACCAACCATATCACAACAGATGGCATCCTTACAACCGCTCACAGGTGGTGGTCATGCTGGAGGGCGTTTGCATGTACTGGTGGGTTATTAATTCGATTATTCCTCCATCTACTATGAATTATGATAGCACCTATTTGAATATCATAAGTTTTACTTTTATTTTCATGGTTAGTCACATGGTTACCCTCAACGATAAAGATATTATGTTAAATTTTAGCTAATGTTTCTGGTGTAGAACATGCACATCTATACAACCTATTTGTGGACTTCTATTTTTCCATTATTATAGCCAGCCAAAACAAAGTTGGTCAAAAGTAGCTCAGCATATTTGACCATAGCAGGGGATAGATATCACCTGCTATCTATCCCCTAAAAGCAATATTCTATTGTTGACGTTTGATTTCTTTGTGTGTATATGTGCGTGCTTATGTTTTCAACAGCAAGTGAGTTATATTGAGAAACATTTTTAGAGATGTGTTACTGTGCCATTTTATTTTTCATGTAATTTATACTTTATAAAAAAAAAATCATGTAATATATATTACACGACTTTAGCAGAGTTTTGCATTCACATGTTTTCTTGTGTTGATATGTGATGTTGTGTGAGTATGAACTTGTATTGCCAATCTATTAAGAGGGAATGTTTCTGCTTTGTGATTATGTCAGGAACAATGGCCGGTATGTCATTTCAATGTCTCAATTCATGTGATCTTTTTGTCCCAGCATTATTTATGTTACATCAGAATAATGGTCCATTTCCTTCATTGTATATTTGATTAGAATCTTTATGTATCCTCACGAGCTTAAGCTATCTATGAATCTTGCTTAATTCTCTGTAAATAGCGCATTTTTCTCGAATCTTTATTGATGCTTTTTCTTATGGAAAACAAAGTAGGGCTTCATTAGCTTTGTGAATGTTTGAAAAAGGCTCAGGATTTATTTGTTATCTTTTTCTTTCAACCCGTGTCTTTACTGAACTTTTAAGATTGATCGTATGTCAGCCATCCAGCCCGGCAAAGTTTTGTGACGAATGTGGGGCCCCGTACTTGAGAGAAACCTCTAAATTCTGCTCTGAATGCGGTGTTAAAAGGTTAGGAACGTGACATGGTGCTGTCACTTATATGTACATAAATGTATTTATATTCATATTCTTTTATATTTGATTTAGGAGTTTCAAATATATGTACTAATGTAGAAGGTCAAGTTTTAGATCTGATGTACGATATTTTTAAGTGTAGAGACATTTAGTGTGGTTTGGATAGTGAGATGAGATCGTTTTAAATGAAAGTTGAAAGTTGAGTAAAATGTTATTAAAATATTATTCTTTAATACTATTATTGTTTTGGAATTTGAAAAAGTTGAATTGTTTATTATATTTTATGTGGAAATTTGAGAAAGTTGTAATGTTGAGATGAAATGAAACATTTTCACTATCCAAAAGGGGTTAACGTAACCCCAAAACTTTTTTAACCTAGAAAGATGACTACTTATGATCTGATTTCATGTACAAAAGGTTAGTTGGATGCACAAGAGCATTTTGATTTTTGCTATTATCTTCGAAATAATGTTGACTATTGCAACGTAAATACGAGAGAAGATTGTGATTCCTGTTTAGTGTTTTTTTCCCACTTTTAAGCAAGACGAATTGACCACAAATTCTATATTAACGAATATTTAGGCATGATTCATTGGGCATAATTTGAAGGCCAATTATGTGTACTTCTTACTGTCTAGTTCATAGAAATATGTCCCACTAATATCCTTTAGTGGAGGAATATATTTGAATTTGAATTCAGAAAAAAATGTATGTTGTTCAAGTAGAAATTTGAATTTAGAAAAAAATACTAAAATAGAACCAATTATGTCAATTGGCATTTTCATTGAATAAAATTCATCAACTATAACATATGTTCTAAATATTCATCAATTTCATTCTCAATGTAGACTATCCTATGGTCTCTAAGAAAGCCATCCTCCATTTCATCTCGGAGTCTTGTTTTAACGATATTCGTAGTTGAAAAAACTTGCAAGGTAGTTGTTGTTGGACTATCTGGTCGTTGTCAATACCTAGCATTAGTCATAAATTATGGATACGTCTTGTAGATTTGGATGATAAGATACGGCACATTGTACTTGTAATGTTGCAATCGAAATCTTAATTGATTTTTTTCTTGTTTTGAATAAAAATTCTTCACAAGATTACATATATTTTTAGTTTTAAATTACTTGTATATTTTTAGATTCCAAAGAACTAAACACATAAGCTCCATTGCCCTTTCACTAAATTTAGGGTTGGGCAAAATTTCGAAAATCTGACTCTGAATCTAACTATGATCTAGCTTGACTCTGAGTTTCTTTTAATTTTTCAGCCGAAGTCGGGGTCAGAGGTGTCATTGAACCGATTCTGACTTTGCCTTTCGAATTTGACTTCGACTTTGAATCTGACTCCAATATTATACATATATTATAAAATATGCAATTATTTATACATTTATCATATATACTAGCATATTTCTTTAGTTATATAACTAGAACTTATATAGTTAAATTCAATAATATACTATTATGAGATAATTATTATAAAATAATATACTTATACTATAATGTAAATAAACTAATAATAGTTTAGTTACTTTAGTATAAATAAACATCATAGTATTACTACCATACATAACCAAGTATAGAAATAAGTTAGACACTAATATTGAAATAAGCCTAGTATAATAAGTTAATAACACAAAATACTAATTTATTAAAGTATAATATCATGTAATTAGACTATATAGTATAAGTCTTGTATATAAATAAATTAGACACTAATATAGAAATAACTAATAAGTCTAGTATAATAAGTTAATAACACATAATACTATAGTATAATAATATGTAATTAGACACTAGAAATAATATGTAATACTATAGTAAGATAAAATGTAATTAGACACTATAGTATTAGTCTAATATAAAATAAGTTAGATAATTAGTATAGAGTAAATTAACAGTGAATGATTTAGTTTTAGTTTTTAATTTTTGGAAAAACTAAAATTTGAAAGCCCACAAAGAATTCTTTTTTAAAAGTGGGCTAAATATGAAACTAAAAAAAAAAAAAATCCAAAACAAAGCCCATATCCGACTATGCTCCAAAAAGTCAAGGGTCGAAGTTGAATCGCAGCCTACACAAGTCGAAGTTTAAATCTGAACTCCGATAGAATTCGACTCCGACTATGTCGGTGCTCACCCCTTACTATATTTGTTGTTCAACTCTTGCAAATGAGAGTTCATAGTAGCATTAAATATATCCATTCAGTAATGAAATTCTATTATCACTTCCTTTTGAATCGTGGAGAAGTTAAAATGCGTCGAGAGGTTATGGAGCACCTCTTGGAGTTTTCTATCGAGTTGCTTTTTTTCTAGAATGGTTTTCGTCGAACACGTTTCAGCTCCCTCCAGCATGGTTGGATATCGAACTCTGTTCTGCCATGGAAAATGGAGAAAGAACGAAATGCATAGAAGGAAAGAGAAGGATGGAGCAAGAAAGCCAAGGCTTCAATTAAATAAGGGCAATATGGACATTTCAATATTGATAACATAGAGGGTGTGCATTCTGTGCCCTCTTCCCAGCATATATTTTAACATTTTTCTTTGGAGTTTAGAAGATAGGGGTTTAGGGTTTTAGGGTTAGGGGCTCGATTTTTGTGAGGGTGGTGGTCCGCGTGTCACTGGGTATGTGGCATCTACTAAACTATTTAAAAAAATGGAGACTTTGGGCAGCGAGGATTTTTGTTGCCAAAATAGCCAGGGTTGCTGCAATATAAAATATTAGTGTCAATTTCCTTTCACGAACTTATCAAAAGATGTATTAACATTGAAAATAATCGTCTTAATTGAATGATTGTCTCCCTATTGAATTTTTAGGCCTGGTTTGGATATAAGAAGTGTTTCATTTCATTTCATCTCATCATTAAAATTTTTTCAAATTCTCACACAATATATAATACACAATTCAATTTTTTCAAATCCTAAAATAAGAATAATATTAAAAAATAATATTTTAACAATATTTTATTTAACTTTCAACTTTCATCTCAACTCATTTCATCTTAATTCACTATCCAAATAGCACCTTAAGTTGACCTTAGGTCCTCAAGAGGGCTCGTTTCTCGTTTTGCTTGCCTTGGGATTGGGCCAAGTTTTGTGCGACCCAACAATTGGGCGACCTTTGCTCACCCTTAGTCAAGTAATGAGGGAAAGTAGAGTACTAGCTCAGAGGTGCACTACGAAGGACAAAGTACCCATACC
Organism: Juglans hindsii; assembly: GCA_003123825.1. Classification (NCBI taxonomy): domain Eukaryota; kingdom Viridiplantae; phylum Streptophyta; class Magnoliopsida; order Fagales; family Juglandaceae; genus Juglans; species Juglans hindsii. The sequence continues at coordinate 756,297 of QEOW01001060.1, forward strand.
CAAACAAGCATGATGAGATGCAAAGGGTCGCTCTCTTGTCGAGCGCAACAAAAAACAAAGTTCTCTCTACCAAGCAAACAAAGTTGAAAGCAAAGTGCTCACAAGATAATAATAGGGTCAATTTCATAAAATAGACACAGAAAGTGGACTAACATTTGATTATGCCTGTTAGTCTTACAAAAAAAAAAAAAAAAGAAACATGCTACGATCAATAACAAAAGAAAAAAGTCAAAATCCAAAAGCTTACATTGTTGAGAAGCTTGTTGACCATTTGCTGGAGCTGTTGGTGCCCCAACATTTTGGGGAAGGTTCATGGCAGCTCCCAGACGCGTTCCATATGGATCTGTCAAGAGGCACATCACTTTGTTGGTAGTCGTTTCTCTCTACTCTTCTTCCACCTCCATCGTTGTGCCTCAAAAAGCACATCACTTTGTTGCAAGACCTAACGCAATAGTTACGCACCGATCAAAGCTCTGGAATAACCATGTACAAAATTTCAATCATGTATTGGGGCTTGGTCAATTTAACCCATCCACAACTTCAATCACCACATCGACTTGTTGTCCTGAGGATTCTTATCCATAATGGATTTCGATACATTTATTTTAGTAATTAAGAAAATATTTTTTAATGATATTGGAAATTTTTATTTTGAGTTGTTCTACGGGTCAACCACTGTAGGGGTGCGTGCACACTTTGCACACCCCACGTGGTTGCACTGTTTGTAATTTTTTTTTTTAAATTTGAAAATAAAAACGTGCGTTTTCATCTTACTGTTTTCTTCTTCCCCAATTCATTCGACTTTGCCCCGCGTGAAAAAGTTCCTCCCACGCCCGCATCGCATCGTTGCTCTGCCCACCGCCACCGGCGATGTCACCTCTCTGAGCGACCTTCCCCCAGCCTATCCTCTGATTGCGCAGTTTGAAAAGGTAAGTGGAGACCGATTTATTCTATGCTCTCTCCTCTTCCTCTCTTACTTCTTGTTTGTATTTCTCTCTTTGCACACATCTATGCATTTACATTTTATAGGATTTAGGACATCTGATTGAAAGAAACCCAAATGGGTATACAAATTAGGCCAAAGGCTATGTTTCCTTTCTTATTTTGATTTATTTTGGGGTTCCGATTAGATATAGTGACTGCTTTTTTTTGGGACTCTTAATTTGTTGATGAGATTTGTTTCTTGTATTTATAGTTTGGTATAATGGGTCAGCTGAAGATTGTGTCTTTGATTTAGAAAGGATTTGTTAACGTAATCCTTAATCTTCTTGCATACAAATATGTGGGTACTTGGATACTACTGACCTTTATCTTTAATCAACTTCTATATGTAGAGGTTTACCTATGTACATAAAATTCTAGTTGAAAAGATTGCCCATGTTAGAGAATCAGACATTGTATGCAAGGAATATTGATTTTAAATAATTAATACTCAGCTTGGGACAGCTGCATGCATGTGTTTTTAATCCTATCATATTGTCCTTTAGAGTCTAAAGGGCATCCCATTTAACTACTCTTGTTCAGTTTGTTTCTTGTTATTGTCATCTTAACTGGAATTCTTGTCATCTTAACTAGAATTCAATTTGCGAATTCCAAACATAAATATTAGAGCTTATTCCTTTTAAAACTTTAGGCATACAGAAAAACAAACCTTATTCCTTTTAAGACTTTAGGCAACTTGCAAGTGTTTATTCTGTTTCTTCTTCAATAATCTGTTTTGTTTTGGTGACATAATGTGTTGTGTTTGATTTCTATGGAAATAGAAGTTTTTTGTGAAAATGTGATTTTTATGGTAACATGTTTTTTCCATTTTCCTTTTTCCAGATTTGAGAGAAATTTGTATACCTAGGTCTTATGGTGATACTGGCAATCATTTACTGCTTTTCTGGGTTTGCATTCTGTCTTCATTTCTTTAATGTGTTCCCTTATATGGTTGAAAGCAATAGACCTTGCCGAGATTTCTTTTCTTTTCTTTTTGTGTTAGTGTGTCTTGGCGTAACATATTTTTCTCTTCTTGAGGCTTCTGACAGTAATTGATGTTATATTTTTCAAACTACATTTGGTATTTTTTTTCTATATTTGTTTGTTCTTTTATATACAATGCATCTCCCTTGTTTTCAAACGTGTTGTATCATTGTAGGCAATTCGAATGTTTTGTTAAGTGCGTTGCCACTTTTAACATTTTTTATGCCCCCACTTAGGACACATGTTGATCAGGTATACACTACAGAGGCTCTTCATATTGGATCGAGTGCTCCTATAATGCAGGTAGTCTCGACGTGAAATATCATATTTAGTTTTTTTAGATTTTTTTTAGATAATAGTAGTGATTTTTTGTTCATTTAGGTGTAATGGAGATGATTACATCTCTCGGATCAGGATAATGATCCAAGAAATTAATCATAAATGATGCAGTTTTGGTGATTGAAAGACCCCATGCTTTTGGAAGATAGCCAGTTGATTTTGTATATTTGCTTCATTTTTCTGGTTGATTAATTAGGGGAGGGTCCAATGGTATGTTTGCTCCATTTTTGGAGTTGCAAGATATTTTGTGATGAAGCTATAGTTTTTTGGGAGGGACCAATAGTATATTTGCTCCATTTTTCTGGTTCCTCCATATTTGTAATGAAACTACATTTCTCTAGTTGATTAATGGAGGGGCTATATTATGCTATATTTGCTCTGTTTGTTTGGATGCCCCCTTTATTGGTGCATTGGGGTTGCTTGTTATAACATCAAAAGATTGAAGAGTGAAGCAAACTGAGTTGTGGGTGATCTCCCATAGAAACTAAAACTGTTAAGCAGTTGTCTATCCTCTTCTTGAATGTATTGAATCAAAATAGATGGCTTGTTTTTTGCCTTTTATCTAAATGAACGCTGCACTTTGTTTATTTTTAGTTGACCAATGCGCTTTTTAATCTGGTAAACCCTTTTTTGGGTATGGATAGTGATACATTTCATAACAATTTATGAGAAAATCACGCGTGAAATTTAATTTAAACTTGAAGAGAAGCTTCATCCTGCATGCTTTATCTCAAAACCTTGAGGGTTTTAGACGAGGGTAAAAGTTCCTCACAAAGACTTGATTCAAGCAGCCACGAGTCCAAGAGTTTCAAATTTCTGTTGGGCATTACGTCACCCTACATTCATTCCCAATTCATCAGAAAATTCACCAAAGCAATGTTCAACATGAATCACATTGATTTTTGCATAGATTCTTGATAATTTGGTTTTGGAACAATAATATCATCTAACAATCAATTTCTTTTACATGTAAAAAGTGGTGAGTTATTCACGACTAAGTACTAAAGGAAACTCTTGACAAGAACAAAAAAAAAAAAAAAAAAAAGGAAAATGTTTCAGACATGGATTTACAAACCAATACACAGACTTACGTTATACATTTGTGAGAAACACAAAGAGAGAAAGACTTCATTTTCAGGTGGAAGACGGGGTTGAAGAGTTGAGGAAGAAAGCCAATGCACAATTCATGCAAACCCAATGACACGAACATTATATGGAGGTCCCCAACAGAAAATTAGCTTATTAGGGGAATCAGTCCGTGCTCGAGCCCTGAGGATGTCATTAGCATCATCTATCAATGCAGCAACTACCACTGTATATTCACCGGGGACAAGAAAATACAAAGCGAAAGAATGCATGCTTTCTTGAAGATGAGGAATTTCCATGGTGATCCCACTAAGAACACCTACAACAAATTTAGAAAAAAAATGATAACAACACACTAATCAAGAGATCTTTGATAATGGAAATATACAAAGCGATTTGTCTTATACATGAGATTGAAGAAGAATGTAAATCAACTATAGTCTAAACAAAATATAGAATATGTGCCAAAAAAATAGCATATATACACGAAATATAAAATGTAGTAATGCACAACGAAAGATAGCATCCAATAACAAAAGCATCCATACTTATAAAGAAAAAACATCCAATAATAAAAGCATAACTCAATTACCTGTAACTTAGAATCTAGTTCCAGAAAATGGTGCAGATGGATTTATTAAGACCAAGAGATATGCAAGCATTTTGGAAGAAGGAAAACTGGGACATTTCGTCAAACAGGTTGTGCTCATACTGAGACATTTATTAACAACATCGGTGGGAAAGACTAAGCTCAACATCTCAATACCCATTGAAAAAGTAGGCATTTTTATGCAAAATACCTTTAAAAAGTCCCAGAGCACAAAACTAAATTAATAAAAAAAATATATGTTTTTTTTTTCCCATGGATTATTCAGAATTGCAGAAAAAATAACCCTACAAAGGAAAGTTCTGGTTCAATCCATGAAGAGAAAAAAAATGGAAAAGCAGGAAATTTGTTTTATTGTTTACAAGAGGGACTAAATAAAAATAGTTAACTTTACCAAAAGCATCCAGAGCCCTTAAGGGGTTGTGGCATGTACGTTGACTCTCACCTGAGGCTTTGGGTTGTGACCAAATATTCATCTGTCGAGACATTGTTTCTGGCGAGGTGGAGGAGATGAAGTGGAAGAGAGAATGACGGGAAGCATTCTACGATGTGGAGTTGGATGGATGATTCGAAGAATTAGGCAAGAATAGGGCAGGGGAAGAATTTTACGATGTGGAGTTAGGATTTGTTATTTGGGAAAGAAAGTAAGCTCTCCGACTGATTCAAATTTTTTTTGAGTTGGGATGGAAGATTCGAAGAAGACAAGCCCAGGGCAGGAAAGAGACGGCGGAGGAGGTGCGAAATGAGAAGACTCTCGAACAAGAATTAGGGCTGAGAGGAGAGACGATTTCATCTACGTGTGAGGGCTGAGAGCCTGCGAGCCTGCGCGTAAGTGAACCCGGTCCAGTGCGTTTAGTGAATCTGGTCCACACGTCAGGTGTGTTGTGGTTGCAGCCAATAGTAGGCTGATGAGAAGTTTTGTCCTTTCGAAAAATTCATCGGGCTATAGCATGACTCCCATATAAGGGTGTTATTAGCGTTCGCTTCATTTTCGTAACAACAATGCGACTTTACTTGCTCGGTCTCTTCAACAATTTGTAATATTATTCAAATTATTCAACAAGAGCAGTGGGATGACAATAGGATTATCTGTTTGTTTGACTCGGCCCTGGAGCCCACATGGATGTTTAGGGCTTTGGTCGAATTGAAAGGGGATGCAAGGTTAGCTTTGCAGTTCTTCAAATGGGCGGGAACCCGAATCGGGTTTTGCGACACCACGGAGTCATATTGTATCTTGATCCATATATTGTTTTACGCGAGAATGTTCTTCGACGCCAATAGGATTATTAGAGAGTTAGTTTTCTTGAGGTGGGTTTTGCCAGGTTGCCATGTGTTTGACGTATTGTCTTTGACAAGGGGTGTTGTTTGGGTTCGAGGGTTTGGTGTGTTTGATGCTTTGTTTAGTGTTTTGACTGGGCTAGGAATGTTGGAGGAAGCGATCGAATGTTTTTGAGGATGGAGAAGTACAGGGTTTTGCCAAAACCTCGGTCTTGTAATGAACTTTTGCATAGGCTTTCAAAGTCCGGGAATAGGGAATTGTCGAGAAAGTTTTTTAAATATATGGTTGGGGCTGGAATTAGTCCTTCGGTTTTCACATATAATATAAGAGTAGTGCTACAGAGCAGCTACTGTCGCTGTGCACACACTACATGACTGCTTTTGGTCCTTATGTTTTTTGTTTTTTTTAGTGCAAAACGCACCAGACGGCTTCTCTCTTCCTCTCTCTCATCATCTTTCTCCATCGTCTCTCTCATCAGCTCTCTCTCATCTCTCTCTCATCAGCAGCTCTCTCTCATCAGCTCCTTCTCTCTCCTCGACACTCTCTCTCATCATCTCTCTCTCCTCGACTCTCTCTCTCATCGTCTCTCTCTCATCTCGGCTCTCTCTCATCGTCTCTCTCTCTCATCGTCTCTCTCTCTCTCTCCTCGATCCTCTCTCTCATCAGATCTCTCTCTCATCCCTCATCGACTCTCTCTCTCATCACGGTCTCTCTCTCGTCGTCACTCTCTCTCTCATCTCGGTCTCTCTCTCATCAACTCTCTCTCTCATCAACTCTCTCTCTCTCATCTCGGTCTCTCTCTCATCTCCTCTCTCTCTCATTAGTTGTCTCTGATCGTCTCTCTCTAATTTTGAATTTAAGAGATGTGTGATTTAGAGGATGCCACTTAAGGTGTGCAAAAATGGCTACTCCCAATAGTGGCTGCTCCAAATATTTTTTCATAATATAATGATAGACAATATGTGCAAAGGAGGAGATTTGGAAGCCGCTAGAAGCTTGTTCGAAAAAATGAAACAAACTGGCCTTATGCCCGATGTTTTCACATATACTTCGCTTATTGATGTATATGAAAAGGCAGGCAAGAGGGAATTGTCGAGGAAGTTTTTTAAAGATATGGCTGGGGCAGGAATTAATCCTTCAGTTTTCACATATAATATAATGATATCCAATATGTGCAAAGGAGGAAATTTGGGAACCACTAGAAGATTGTTCGAAAAAATGAAACAAACTGGTCTTTTGCCCAATGAATTTACTTACACTTCTTTGATTGATGCAAGTTGTAAATTAGGCAATCTAAATGATGCTTTGGAGCTGGCTAATGAGATGATGCAGGCAGGAGTTGACTTGACAATTGTCACCTACACAGCTCTAGTGGATGGTCTATGTAAAGGAGGATAAAGGCAGCCGAAGAAGTCTTTCAGGCAATGCAAGAAGCTGGAGTAATTCCTAACGAGAAAAATTATACTACCCTTTTTCATCGGTATATTAAGGCTAGTAAAATCGAGAGTGCTATGGATATGTTGACAGAAATGGAGAAGAGCATCATACCCAATATAGTTCTGTATGGGACCATCATTTGGTGCATGTGCAGCCAAAATAAGCTTGAAGAATCTAAGCTTTTAATCAGGGAAATGAGTGCTTGTGGTGTAAAAGTGCAAATCATTTTATATACGCAACCCTTATGGATGCTTATTTCAAGGCAGGAAAAACTACAGAGGTTCTCAATGTGCAGCAAGAGTTACAGGACTTGAATATTAAGGTCAGCGTTGTTACTTATTGTGTATTAATTGATGGTTTGTGCAAAATGGGATTGGTTGAAGAGGCAATCAAGTATTTTAATAGCATGAACGATATTGGTATGCAACCTAATGTTGCAGTTTATACAACGTTAATTGATGGTCTTTGTAAAAACAGTAGTATTGAAACAGCTAAGAAGCTGTTTGATGAAATGTTGGACAAAGGTGTGATTCCTAATAGAAGTTCTTACACAGCTTTAATTGATGGGAACTTAATGTTGGGAAATATTTTGAAACGCTTTGTAAACTAGAGAATATGTAAAATAACAAAAACAAATTAGAAAGAGAGAACCCGGTGTTGAGGCATGTTGTGATGGACGCTTTCCTTAGAGTAGATTCCGCCACCTCCAATTATAAACATGCACTAGGCTTCTTGACAGTCTACTCCCAAGATACAACAACGTCGGTTCCCGTTAATCTCCTCGTTGGTGCACACAAAAGGAGATCCTTGAACCCGATATAAAATAGCCAAAGCCCAAAAAAAGAAAGACAAAAAGAAGGAAAAAGTGTTTCTCTAATTTTTGTAGAGAATTTTGAGTTTTTGAATTTGTGGGTGGGATTCCCTATTTATAGAGAATGAAAGGGCACTTGTGAAAAGTCACAACTTATTTAAATAAAAGGGTACACGTAAAAAGACACTTGTGAAAAGTCACAACTTATTTAAATGAAAGGGTACATGTGAAAAGTCACATCACATAAATGAAATGGTACGTGTGAAAAGTCACAACTTAAATGAAGGAGCACAACAACTTCTCAAATATTAGAGAATACATTGAAAAGATTTCTAATTCACCAAAGGACACAACCCTTTGTTTGGTTGGGAAGCGGTTAAGGCTCATATCCCCAAGAGGCATACATTGGTTCAAGTACCAAGACACATTTTCATTTAAATCTAGATAATCGAACCGATACATTGAACAATGGTAATGGTTCACATTATTTTCACTTTACATCAAATATTTTAATCATTTCTAAGTTGAAAAACCAACAATCCCCCACCTGATTAAAATATTTTAAAGAACAGAATAGAATACAATTTTTTTTGGACTAAGTACTATGCATCAATAGAGGTAGCTTGCGGCTTTGAACGTCTACCTAGTGTTAGTGTGTTTCCATCTGAAAGATCCATGGTGAACCAAGTCTTGAACCAGAATCTTTTAATTCAGGATTCTCCACACCACACACATAGTACGGCATATATCAAGTTCCTTTCAAGGTGGTGCATAAAGGCCGTGCACTGTATCTTGGATTCATGAGCGCTCTAGGGAATCGCCCAATTACCATAGATTGCGGCCCCACAGTCACACTCACATAGGTGAGTCCTCCAAGGGTACCTGCAATTCAATACCTTACCTTAGTCTTGGAATCATTCAAAACATTTCATTTTTCCTTTGCCATTACATTTGTAGCACTCACACCCTAGGGATGGACCTATAATAATATTTTAATAGTGCTATTCAGTCACTCAAATAGTTTGTTCTTCCCATTGAACCTTCTTATTGGGATCTCCAGTCAGGAAGGTTGGGTTGCCGTTATCGATGACCTAATTAATGGACTTCAGTCCCATCCCCTTGATGTATGTATAACCTTCGACTTTGCCAGTCCTTTCGTCAAAGGATCCGCTAGGTTATCTTCTGACTTTACATATTCGAAAGTTAGGTATCCATTCTTTATCAGGTATCTTATCGTAGAATGTCTGATACTCAAATGTCTCCTCTTATGATTAAAGTGTTTATTATTACAAACACTTATCACAGCCTAATTGTCAAAAAGAACAGAAATAACTGGTATTGGTTTTTTAACTAGTGGAATTTCTGATAATAAATTCTTAAGCCACTCTACCTCATGTCCGGTAGTATCTAAGGCTATTAATTCAGCTTCCATAGTAGATCGTGAAATCACAGTTTGCTTGGAAGATCTTCAAGCCACAACTGCTCCACCGAGAGTGAAAATATATCTACTCATTCCCTTATGATCTACTGTGTCAGTTATCCAACTAGCATCACTGTATGCTTCTAATACAGTGGGATACCCAGAATAATGGATACCATATGTCATGGTTCCTTTCAAATATTTAAGAATTATTNCCTCCATCGTTGTGCCTCAAAAAGCACATCACTTTGTTGCAAGACCTAACGCAATAGTTACGCACCGATCAAAGCTCTGGAATAACCATGTACAAAATTTCAATCATGTATTGGGGCTTGGTCAATTTAACCCATCCACAACTTCAATCACCACATCGACTTGTTGTCCTGAGGATTCTTATCCATAATGGATTTCGATACATTTATTTTAGTAATTAAGAAAATATTTTTTAATGATATTGGAAATTTTTATTTTGAGTTGTTCTACGGGTCAACCACTGTAGGGGTGCGTGCACACTTTGCACACCCCACGTGGTTGCACTGTTTGTAANGTACCAATAATATGAGAATATCTCAGTTGTGACACAGGATCTCCAAGATTCTTACTTAAATGCAAACAAGGATCAAGAAGAGTACTGATAGGTTTGCATTCGAATCTCTCAAACTTTTTAAGAATATTTTCAATATAATGAGATTGATTTATGCTAATACCATCACGAGATCTCATCAATTTAATACCAAGAATTACATGTGCCTCTCCCATGTCTTTCATGTCAAAATTCTTAGATAAAAAATTTTTAACATCAAGAACAATATCTATATTGGTACCAAAGATGAGAATATCATCAACGTAAAGACATAGCATTACGCATGCACCATCAATTATTTTAGTCCATAAACACTTATCAGATTCATTTATCTTAAAATCAAAAGATAAAATTATTTCATCAAACTTTTGGTGCCATTGTTTAGGAGCTTGCTTCAATCCATAGAGAGATTTAATAAGTTTACAAACTTTCCTTTCCTGTTCTGGAACCACAAAGCCTTCTGGTTGATCCATATATATCTCTTCTTCTAGATCGCCATTAAGAAATGCGGTCTTTACGTCCATTTGGTGGACCTCAAGTTTATGGATCGTTGCTAGATCAATTAGAACACGAATTGTGGTTATTCTAGTAACAGGAGAATATGTATAAAAATAATCGATACCCTCTTTTTGTGTAAAGCCCTTTGCAACCCGCCTAGCTTTAAATTTATCAATAGTACCATCAGGTCTCAATTTCTTTTTAAAAATCCACTTACATCCAATTTTTTTATATCCAGGAGGAAGATCACATAAGTTCCAAGTGCCATTAGTCTTAAGAGATTCTATCTCACCATTTACTGCTTCTTTCCAGAAAGTAGAATCAATGGAAAGCATGACATCCTTGAAAGTCAATGGGTCTTCCTCCATAGAATAAGTATAAAAATCATGTCCAAAATCCTTTTCCTTTCTAACTTGTTTTCCTCTGCCAAGTTCATTTTCTAATCTAGATGCACTATCAAGATTAGATATAATGGTAGGTTGACTACTGGTGGAAGGAAAACTTACTGTAGGTAAAGATCTTTCTAACTTATTTTTGAAAGGAAATAGATCTTAAAAGAATGTTGCATCCCTAGACTCCATGATGATGTTGGGATCGATACCTTGAACTTCTGATTTGATAATAAAAAACCTATATGCAGAACTATGTTTAGCATACCCAATGAATATTGCATCTACTATGTTGGGACCTAATTTTATTTTCTTAATTTTTGGAACATTAACCTTTGCAAGACAACCCCAAACTCTAAAGAAATTAATATTTGGTACTCTGCCCTTCCAGAGTTCATACGGTGTCTTGTTAGATCCCTTAAATTGTACCCTATTCAAGATAAAACAAGATGCAAGTATTGATTCCCCCCACCATTGCTCAAGTAGGCCGGAACTAGAGAGCATGCATTTGACCATATCCACCAAGGTTCTATTTTTCCTTTCAGAAACACCATTGGATTGAGGAGAATATGGAGCAGTTTCCTCATGTATAATACCATTCTCCTCACAGTATTGAACCAATTGATTAGAGGAGAATTCACCTCCTCTACCAGACCTGATAATTTTAATCTTTCTCTCCAATTGGTTTTCAACTTCAGTTTTATAGATGAAAAATTTACTAAATGATTCATCTTTTATTTTCATCAAGTAAACATAACAAAATTTGGACATATCATCTATAAAAGTAATGAAGTATTTATTACCACATTTAGAAGAGACACCATTTAAATAACAACCATCACTATGAATTAATTCAAGTAGCGATGAATTTCTTATAACAGATTTAAATGGCTTTCTAGGCTATTTTGATTGAACATAGATTAAACATTTTTCATCCAAATCAACAGGAACTTTAGGAATAATCTCTAAATCCATCATTCTTTTAACATTATGATAATTAACATGGCCTAATCTAGCATGCCATATTGAAGAGGAACATGTAGAAAATGCAAATCTATTATTAGAATCAAATTTGTCTTCTACATTATTTTGAATATTTATTACAAACAAACCACCACTCACATAGCCTTTCCCCATAAATGACCCATATTTAGTTACAATAACTTTATTGGATTGAAATAATAATGTGTAGGTTTCTTATCGCCTTTGGTACGTAACATACTTCTTCTAAAGGAAGAGTATTTCCAGATATTAATTTGAGTACAATTTTTCCTACTCCAAATACTTGTGCAGAGGTGGAGTTGCCCATCATCACTTTCATGCCGCTTGTGTCCTGATATGTTGAAAAAATATTGCGGTTAGAAGTGACATGTACATTGGCTCCTGTGTCTACTATCCAATCAGTAGCACTACAAGCCAGATAAACTTGGAGACTTATGGTTACATACCGTTTATCAGTTCCAACAAAGTCGGTCTTGGAAAACACCATATGAGCCTGTGGGTTAGGCGATCTTGGTTGTTCATTGCCTTGATATTTCCTCTTCTTATAGCGACAATTTTTGGCCAAGTGATCTGGTTTGTTACAGTTAAAACAAATGAGTCTCTTATCATCTTTGTTAATATAGGACTTTGGTTTCAAATTATTCCCATAATTAGTTTTATCCTAATTGAATTTGGACTTCTGATGTAATGGGTTTTTATGTGTTTTATGGCATTCTACAATATTTGATTTAGACTGAAAATCAGAAACCAATGGTGGGATGAGATCATTTTCCAAGTGTTGTTCTTGGATCCTAATGATAGAGATAGGTTTCCATGGTCATATCTTTAGCCTTATGTTTAAGAGATAGACCAAAATTCTTCCATGAAGGAGGCAACTTGTCTATTGTACAAGCAACTTGGAGACGCTCGGTAATACCCATTCCCCGTTGGCCCAATTCATGGTAAAAAATAGTTAACTTATGGGCTTGCTCTACCACAGATTTGGAGTCATCCATCTTAAAGCCAACAAATTGGCTTGCAGTGTACTTATCCATTTCGGCATCTTGTACACCATATTTCTTATCTAGAGCATTCTAAATATCTTTGGCAGATTTAATGTGTAGATAAACATAAAAAAGTGTATCACTTAAATGATTTGAAATCCTACATCTACACAAATTATCTTTTTCTGCATATGTTTGCAATTCAATAGTACATGCGGGCTCATGTAAATCATCAGAAGTAGGATCATTTTCAATAACAAAATATAATCCAAGCATTGTAAGAAAGATTTTCATCTTTTCTTGCCAACGCTTAAAATTGATTCCTCCAAATTTCTCGGGTGCAATAGGTTTGTTTGAAGTCATGGTGGCAACCAATCAATTAAAACACACCTCTAGTTTAACAAAGAGAATCTATTTTGAAATGCTTTGTAAACTAGAGAATATGTAAAATAACAAGAACAAATTAGAAAGAGAGAACCCGGTGCTGAGGCACGTTGTGATGGACGCTTTCCTTAGAGTAGATTCTGCCCCCTCCAATTATAAACATGCACTAGGCTTCTTGACAGTCTGCTCCCAAGATACAACAACGTCGGTTCCCGTTAATCTCCTCATCGGTGCACACAAAAGGAGATCCTCGAAACCGATATAAAATAGCCAAAGCTCAAAGAAAAAAAGACAAAAAGAAGGAGGAAATGTTTCTCTAATTTTTGTAGAGAATTTTGAGTTTTTGAATTTGTGGGTGGGGTTCCCTATTTATAGAGAATGAAAGGGCACTTGTGAAAATTCACAACTTATTTAAATGAAAGGGTACATGTAAAAAGACACTTGTGAAAAGTCACAACTTATTTAAATGAATGGGTACATGTGAAAAGTCACATCACATAAATGAAATGGTACTTGTGAAAAGTCACAACTTAAATGAAGGAACACTTTTGAGAAGTCACAACTTCTCAAATATTAGAGAATACATTGAAAAGGTTGCTAATTCACCAAAGGACACAACCCTTTGTTTAGTTGGGAAGCGGTTAAGGCTCATATCCCCAAGAGGCATACATTGGTTCAAGTACCAAGACACATTTTCATTTAAATCTAGATAACCGAACCGATACATTGAACAATGGTAATGGTTCACATTATTTTCACTTTACATCAAATATTTTAATCATTTCTAAGTTGAAAAACCAACACTTAAAGCATGGGAATCTTCAGGAAGTTTTGAATTTGCAAGACATAATGATTGATTTGGGTATGGAGTTTGATCTGCCAGCATATACTTCCTTCATTTGAGGTTTTTCTTGATGTGGCGAGGTGCTACGAGCAAAAGAGTTGTTTGATGAGATGATTCAGAGGGGTCTCCATCCTGATGAGATTCTGTGTATATGTCTATTGAGGAAGTATTATGAGCTGGGAAAAGTGGATGAAGTCATTGAATTGCAAAATGAGATGGTCAAAAAGCATCTAATTACTTGCAGTGATGATCTCGCAGTTCCTACTTTACAAACTTGAGAGAAATATATTTCCAGCATTAGTTCGACGGAGCTGTGTTCAGTGTTTGGATCAGAAACACAACACAATTTACCTTTCCTCACTTGTTTCTGACTGGATGGAATGATGTTGTGGATGGAATGATGTTACGAAGTGATATTTGATGGTTCGTGATTAGATAAATAGGCTGGTGCTGATAGTTATTGGTATTCTATTTTTTTATTTTTATTTTTATAAGAGCTTATTGGTATTCTGTTCAAAGTCCTTTGCATGCAAATTTTGCTACCAGATGGGTTTTAGTTTAAATTTCTCAAGCGATCTTCAGCAGAGAAATCAGTTGATGTTATTCTAGAAATCAGTTCAATTACGTTAAATTCTTAGTCAAGGTGAGTGATTGTATTTTTCGAAATCATTACAGAGGAAAAAAAAGGAGAAGTAAGCATGCGGCTAACATATATTGTAACCTTTTAGTTTTGTAATTACAAATTAAACAAAAATTGGTTGTAACACCTTCGTGCATTTTCTGCCTTCCTGCTGTTCTTTTCTCTTGTACCATAGTTATGCTTATGAGAGCTTGAGTATCCTCAATAAATTAGCCAAAGCTAAATGACACTTTTGATGAATATGAGATGAATTTGACTTTTGGCTATTCCATTCATATAAGTCTCCACATTTGAATATCTATTTTTTCATTATATAACAATAAAATAATATAAGATGAATTTGACTTTGACTGTTCACATCAAATTCTCATATTAGATTATCCATTTATTCATCATATAGTAATGAGCTATTAATAATTAAAAAAAATTAATTTTTTAAATTATTAAATTATTTTATTTTATCATATTTTACCATTCCACCTAGGAGACAGATTATTCATGAATACAAGGAATTACAACATCATTAATCAGATGAATTCGCTGATCTAGTGATCTTCCTCACAATTATATACAGAGCTTCCATACACACTATCAAGATGTGCACATCATTCTTTGAATATACGCATAGCAACAATTACTTTACCAATGGCAATGGAATTCAATCTTTTACATTTCTGTAACAATGTGTTGATTTAACATTACCAGTTTAGGCCAGATATGGATTGCACAAGCTTCCATGGTGTTGAGTAAGCATTCATATGACCCATGCTTCAATCATCATCATAATCCAACGAGTTCATCTGACTATGGCAGAAATAATTTTTTTTTAAAAAAAGAAAAGTACTCGAAGGTAAACAAACCCAAAAATTCACGAATAAAATTCATTCATTTTTTTAATCAAAGATAACCCAGAAAGGGGAAAAAAAAAAGGCGACTTGGCAATCGAAGGTGTTATTGCCTCTGATTTTGGCATTACTCCAAGGAACGAGGTTGAGATCGACGATGGAGATGAGGTAGATTTCGAAGAGCTTGACCAGAAATGACAAATGTTTGTTATCCAGGGGTGCGGTGGTGCAGGGGTGCGGTGGTGTTGTTGCTGACGAGAGTTGGAGTGGTGGTGCAGTGGTGAGTCCTTGAGCAGTTCTCTTTGGTCGAAGAACGAAGAAGACTGTAATGGGAGAAGAACGCCTTTCTGTTTTCTTGAGAGGGAACGAAGAATGTAGTGGACGGGAGAAGATGAGAGAGAAATAATTGATAAAATATGTGTTTGGTCTATCTACAGTAACCTTCAAATTTGAAAAATATTTTGGAAGTCACTGTAGCTAAATTTAGCTAATCCATTGTAAACATATTTTGTTCTTTAATAGCTAAATACTCAATGGATTTAGCTTTTAGCTAATCCATTGATGATGCTCTTGTAAGGTCCAAAGGGTTAAATTTAAGGCTTACTTATTACCTTACTCTTGCTCTTGATTTGACTTATTTACCCTTGTCTCGAGCATTATAGCGCACTCATTTCGACTCAAATAAAAATGGGAACCTTTCCTGCATGACCTGCTCTCTTTCCCAAGTAAATTTCTCGTTTTCCGCATCTCCCCATTGCATCTTTACTAAGGGTACGACTTTAGACCGTATAGGTAGTGCTGCCAAGTCTTAAAGGCAAACACTATAGCTGCTAATTTCATGTCACGAGTAGGATAGTTCTTTTTGTGATCCTTCAATTGCCAAGGCATGTAAGCAACTACCCTTCCTTCTTGCATGAGAACGCAACCCAATATGTACTTTGACAATACCATAAACGGTTTGTGTCTTTGTGAGGCTCGGGTAAGCTAAAGCAGGGGTGATGGTTAACCTCCATTCCAGTTCCTTGAAACTCTGCTCATACATGTCAGTCCAAATGAATTTAACATTTATTTATGGTTAATGTTGTGAGAGGACTTAATAATCTAGCAAATCCTTACACAAACTTTCGATAATAACCCACTAAACCCAAGAAACTTCTAACCTCATGCACCGAGGTAGGAGGTTGCCATTCCACTACTGTCTCGATCTTGCTCGAGTCGACCGTGACTCCTTTCTTGGATATCACATGATCGAGGACTCTCACTTCCTCCAATCAGAATTTGCACTTGTTAAGTTTGACGAACAGTTGATAGTCCTTTAGCTTTTCAAATATAATCTCAGATGATCCTCATGATCTTTAGCTCTTGGAATACACTAATATGTTGTCTATGAACACTACTACAAATAAGTTCAAGAATGGCTGGAATACCCTATTCATAATATCCATGAAAGCTGTTGGGGCATAAGTTAACACAAAAGGTATCACTATAAACTCAAAATGACCATACCTAGTCTGAAAAGTTATCTTTGGCGTGTAGCTTTCCCTAATTCTCAATTGGTGATAGCCTAGCCTAAGGTCAATCTTAGAAAACACCACAACTTCTTGCAACTGATTGAATAAATCATCTATCCTCGGTAGTGAGTGTCAATTATTTATGGTTATCTTATTCAGTTCTCTATAATTGATACACATCTTAAGGGTTTCATACCATGATTGAGGGAGACTTGTGTTTCGTTTTCAACAAGGAAGAAATCACAAGAATGGCAGCTCCATTTCGTTTTTCAGTGGTGTTAACGTTTCAACAACGTCGTCCTTCACTAGATGCGATTCGGGGATATATTAAAAACTGCTGGGGTGTATCATCAATGTCAGTTGTTGGTGCTATGAGAAGGGCTTGAAATGTTCTTGTGCGGTAGATGAATGAAGAGGATTTTGTTATTGCTATGTCTAAGGAAGTTATGGATATTGCAAATGTCCATTACAAAATTTTCACTGGACGGACACCTTCGTTTATGAATATGAGGAATCTCCATTAGCTCCGGTATGGATTTTTCTACCAGGATTACAACCTCATCTTTCATGAATCTACGTTGAAGATCTTTGCAGGCCCATACAGTAGATATCTGAAAAGAGATAATGCAACGACTTGTGTATCACGGCTAGAGGGAGCAAGAATGTGTGTGGAGATGGATTTTTGAAAGGAGCATAGGCATTATTTTTGGATTGGTGTACTGAATAAATTGGGAAGCCATTTTCAAGAAGTGATCTTTGAGACTCTTCCAGCATATTGTTCAATGTGCCGTCAACAAGGGCACTTGAATACTACGTGTAGAATGCAGAGGCTACATGCAGGAAATCCAAACGGAAGTGTGGCTCAGGTGCTTGAGGATCTGAAGAGAAAGGAAAAAAAACGATGGTGTGGAAATTGGTGAATAAAAAAGATCAAACTGAAGTGCAAGAATCGGAGACAAAGGAAGCAGAGCCACTGGTCTATTATGCAATGCAAGACGGGGTAATGATGCAATCCTTAGTAGCGGACAATCAAAAGGTGGATCATTAGGAAGGTAACAACCCGCAAAGTTCTAAGGGAGAAGTAGTGCTAAGTGACGGGGAAAAAAACGTGGATGTAGTTCAGGATTTGGATAATACATCTGAGGAGCTGAGGGTGACACAAGGGGATGAAAAGATTCCAGAGGAAGCAGATTTGATCTTGGAAGAAGTTGTGAATGTAGAATTAGAAAGGATTTCAGATCTTGTGGTAGATGGTGATATTGGAATGGAGGGCGGGGAAAATTCTCAGGTGCAGTCTGGGGAGCAAGAGAACTAGATGCATGTGGGTACAGGTGATATACAGGTTACCAAAAATAACGAGAAACAGACTATGATTCTCAATGGGACAAATAGTAACAGTGAGTTTTTTGTAGCAGAAACGGATGTGAGTTTGGGGAAGGATATACACGGCTTTGAAAATGCAGAAAATGCCAAAAAAGTAGCAGTGGAGACTGAGTATGAATCAGATTTGCCATTTATAAAGTTAAAGAAGAAGAAAAAGGCTGTAGCTGTGCCACCAGGTATGCTTACTCGATCTTCTAAACAGGTTTGATATGCTAGATAATATCTTAGTTTGGAATGTGAGGGGCGTGGGCAGTTCTTATTTACAATTATAGAAACATATTTTTGAGATAAAACTAGATGAATTGGCCATATTGGAACCTTTTGCGGCTGAATGTCGAATTAAGAAATGGGCTAGGAAGTTGAAGTTTGATAATTTTATGACTAACTTTCAACAAGAAGGTAAGATTAGGGTTTTGTGGCAAAAGGATGTTGATATGCAAATTATTTCTTGCTTTAAGCAACAGATTTTTGGGTTGTATAAAAAAGGTGATAGGGAAATGTTAATTTCTTGTATATATGTGAGTTGTAACGTCCCGGTCCCGCAGGGATTGAAGAGTTACTCCGATAACTTAAAACGCACAATTCCTCAATACATTTACAGACTCCAAAAATATAAAGTCATCAGAATACTACAAAAATCGCTTAATAAATTCCGCTAATTCTCAGAAATCTTCTATGAGTAATCCACTATGCTTAAATAATCATCTCACCGATGCTCCATAATCTTGATCCTTAGCTGAACAATTCAAAATCATCTGAAAAAAAATTATGGAGATAAGGGGTGAGTTATCAACAACTCAGTAAGCAGAGGACATATACTAGTGTGTAAACATGAGCATTTTCACAGAGTTTAGAATGCAAAAACAAAACATTTTAGTATCAATATGCAAATCTCAAAAATACATATTATCAGAAAATCAGAGCGACTTTTCAAACATTTTTTATTCAGAAACCAACTTTTCATATTCAAAGACTCATTTGGCATAAGATGACTTAACATCTTTATCTTATCATATCATATCAGAGCATCATATCAGAACAGAGGCCATGTTTAACCCCCATAGTAGGGTTGTACATCCTGCGGAAAGCCAAGCAGAACATAAATCACGATGTTAACAAAGCGATTGCACTCAGAACAAAAAACCACTATTATATCCTGTGGCGGGCCAGAGGTCACTATTGTATCCCGTGACATCGCCACATATCAGAGCAAAACAAAATCAGAATCACCATATTAGAATCAGAATAAGAGTCAGAACAGAATCAGAAAGTCATGCTAAAGGTTTTTCAGATGCCACATCATAACAAAATAGAGTACTGATATTCAGATCATTTCACATTTTCCAAAATAGATTCGAAACATCTTCGCGTCACTTGCAAAATTTATCAAATTTTCATATTCGCTCAATTTTCTCAGTTCAATAACAGAATGCCAAAACTAAGCTCATGTCTACACTATAATATTTTATTCTTATACAAAATTTCATGAGTAATGCAGAACAAATAACTAAAGTTGTTACAGATTTCTTTTCATAACAAAACATGCACATTTTCCAAAAAGGACCTTAGTTCATTTTATTTTATGCAAAGTCTAGCATAGGAACCCTGCTTACCTGAACTTCTTAGCTCATCAGAAATTCTCCATAGCAGTACTGAACAAAAATTAATTATCACTTATAAAATAATCATGTAATTCTTATAAATTTCCAATAAATCACATATTTTGATATTTAAGCCTAAGCTTATAAAATAGCCTATTTTAATTAAACTTCTAAAATTATCATTACCCTAAAATATCATCACTTTTCAAATTCACTGGTATCCGTTTACTAATCACTTAACCTAATTCCAAATAATAACAAGCACAATACATAAGCTGCCACCATATAAAACAACCTAACCAAAACTACACGTTAACACAATAAGGTTTGGATGGCTTACAACTAAAAGGGCAAAACTTTAATATCATCTCAAAATTATTCTTCTTCCTACGTAAGGCATTACGGGTGAAAACTATCCTAGTTTGAAAGCTTACTGAGAGGGAAGGGAGACGTGCGGCGGATCCTTGCTCACCAGAGGGAAGCTCGCGACAGCAGATTGGGGAGGTACTGGGTGGTCGGCGACATGAAATAACACTGAGAGAGAGAGAGTGAGAAAGAGAGAGATGAGGGAGAGCGAATGGAGAGTGAGAGAGCGAGAGAAAAAGAGCAGCATGTGAGGGACTCACCATGAGGGCAGCGACGAAACGGAGACAAGGTGGCTGGGAGCGGCGACAGTGTCGTCTTTTACAGCTGAGGCAAACGGCGTGGGCAGTGGCTTAAGGGCTGTGTGTTGGTTGAGTCAAGATTGCTCTATTTCGGGGATTAAAAACAGAGGTCCTTCGGTGGTAGTGAAGTAGCGTCTTCCGTCGTGTAGGGGGCTTGCCATGTGGGTTGCGGTGTGGAAGAGCTTGGCAGTGGAACTGCCCTTCGGTGGTGGTAGTGAGGTTTGGGCAGGGTGGCTCCGTGCTGTGGACATACGCGGGATTGGGCTTTCATGGAGTGGCTCTCGGTGGGTGGGTCTCTTGCCTTGATTTGAGTACTCGTGGTCGAGTTCGACCTTTGTTGGTCGTGGGTGGTGCACTGCAGAAGTTGTTGACGGCAATGTGGAGTGAAGCTATGTGTGGGTTGCTAAGGCAACTTCTTTTGAGAGAAAAACATGCATTTATAGAGTTGCTTGGCAAAACTCTAGATGCGAATAAAAAGGAGGGTAACCGTGCATGGCATCAAACATGGAACATCAAGTGGTTCCTGGCTTCATGGGCTTGGTTTTGAGCGTTGATTGGGCTTTTCCTTCGAGTTTTGCGCTCCCGATTCAACTTCTATGATAATCTAACTTGTCCCACCAATTTTTTTCTTGGCCCAAATAAAAAAGATTTCACCTAATCCAAAAAGAATATTTAATGATTCTAATCTAATTAGCAAGCCCAATAAATTATATTCGACATCCGTAGAAATAAAATTTTGGCTCGTAGTCCATTCCAAAAAAAAAAAATGCTCACTAATCTCAAGTGGACTTTTCATCCATAAAAACTCATAATTTTTAGAGAACAACTTGGTGCTAGACCCAAGTGTTACACGAGTTGTTTCCAATCTGGGCAATTGCAGCTTTGGAGAGACTTAGAATCAGTTCAAAGGCATGATATTCCGTGGGTGGTTGGGGGTGACTTTAATGTCATTCGATATGATCATGAAAAAGTCGGGGTTCTGTTAAAGTCTCAGGGTGTTAAAGATGATTTTGACAATAGTATAATGAATTGTGGGCTTTTGGAGATTCAAGAGGGGGGTTTCAAGTTTTTCATGGTGTAATGGGCAAGAAGGAAGAGGTCGACTATGGGCTAAGCTAGATCGGGTTGTTGTTAATCAAGAATTCATACGGAGGTATCCTACGGCAAAGGTTTTTATTTTGGCTAGAGATACCTCGAATCATTGTCCGTTACACGTTAGAGTTTCAAATGCTAGACAGTTTTACGGACCAAAGCCTTTTTTCTTCCAATGTATGTGGATTACACATACACAGTTTAGAGAGGTGATTACAAAGAGTTGGATGGAACCTACAAAGTTTGAGGGGCTTTCGAATTTGGCTACCAATTTGAAGCGTTTGAAGCATACTCTAAAGGAGTGGAATCGAAATGCATTTGGCAATATTTTCCAGCAAATTACTGAGTGGGAAGATCGGATAATTTTATTGGAAGACAAGGTGATACAGTTGGGTGATGCAGAGGATGACAAATTGTTACAAGAAGCTCGTAAAAGTCTGCATGATTGGATGCATCGAGAGGAAATCTTCATGGCTCAAAATGCGAAGGTAAAATGGATAAAGGAAGAGGACGCGAATACCAAATTTTTTCATGGTATGGCCAAGAATCATAGACGGAAAGCGTGGGTAGGCCAAATGGAAATGCAAGATGGACAGGTGCTTTAATCCTTGATTGAGGTGCATGATGGAGAAGTAGAGTTTTTTCATAAACTGTTGAAATTGGAAGGAAAAAAAAATGTAAAAGAAGAAATATGTTTTCTAGTGCAACTGACTGTTACGGAAGAGGATAATGTTTTTCTAGCTTGGATGCCGAGCATGGAGGAAATTTTAGCAGCTATGATGTCCATTCCTAAAGATAGTAGCCCAGGACCTGATGGATTTGGGTCCAGTTTCTTCATCTCTTGTTGGGATATAGTTGGTAAGGATATTCTTAATGCGGCTAAGGAGTTTTTTTCAGGGGTTCCGTTGCGTTCATATTTTTTAGTTCTTATTCCTAAAACAAACAAACTGGATAGTTTTGTTAAATTTTGGCCTATTAGTCTATGTTCAGTAATTTATAAGTGTTTTTCAAAAATTATAGTTGCAAGAATGAGGCCGTTATTATCTAGCATTATTTCAGAAGAACAAGATGTGTTTGTTAAGGGGCATAATATTTTTGAGAATGCATTGTTGGCTCAAGAAGTGTTGCGTAATCTAAATAGGAAGGTGAGGGGAAGAAATATAATGCTGAAATTAGATATGATGAAGGCATATGATAGGTTGGAATGGAATTTTCTATGGGGGGCTTTTTGCTGCTTATGGTTTTTCAAATCAGTTTGTGGATATTCTAAAAAATTGTGTACAGAATTGTAGCTTTTCGATGATGCTGAATGGAACATATTGGGGTTATTTTCAATCATCCAGGGGTATTCGGCAGGGAGATCCTCTTTCGCCATATTTGTTTATTTTAGCAGAGGAAGTATTCACAAGGTTGGTTAAGCAAGCAGTCAAACACCAGAAAATCAAGCCTCTCTTAATTCCTAGAATGAAAACACAGGTATCTCATTTACTTTATGCGGATGATGTCGTCTTGGGGATAAAAAATCGATAAAAAGGCTGATAGAAGTGATATGTGGTCGAGACAAAAGGTAAATACAGATAAGTCGGCTATTTATTTTTCCTCTCACATTTCGTATGCGTGGAAAAAAAGTTTACAAAGGATTACTGGTTATGGACTTGGGAAGTTTCCCTGTACATACCTGGGTATTCCTATAGGCTCATTTGTGATTGGCGAGCATTGTTTTGAGAATATTGTTAATAAGGTTCGGGCAAAGCTTGATGGGTGGAAAAGTATTCTATTATCAGCAGGGGCGTATTGTGATGATCCGACATGTACTTTCTACCTTACCTATTCACCTTATGTCAGTAATGGATGTGCCAACAATGGTTATTAGAAAACTTAATTCTATCTTTGCTAGTTTTCTTTGGGGTGGCATAGAAGAGCATTGTAAAAAACATTGGGTGTCTTGGAAAAAAATCACTAAACCAACACAAGAGGGAGGATTAGGTATTCGGGACTTACATGAGGTGCAAAAGGCAATCCGATGGAAATTAGCATGGAATGTTCTTTATGGTAACTCTTATGGGCGAAGTTCATGAGGGAAAAGTATTTTAAAAAACATCATCCGATTCAAGAAGTGGCTATGTGGAACTCTTCTCCCTTATGGAAATCGATTGAATCATGTTTTAGGGCTGTAATGGAATACTCAAGGTGGCAAATAAATGAGGCAAAAATTCCTTTTTGGTGGGAGAATTGGTCTAGTTTGGGTATTCTGAGTAGGCAGGTACGAGTTATAGATCAACCAAAATTAATATTGCGGGAGATGATTTTAGGAATAGAGGCATGAATAACGGCTCACAGAGATGATAGGTAGAGAGAAGGTTCGATATATTTGTTTGAATGTGAAGTTGGGTAGGATGGAGTTGGAAGATAAGGTATTTTGGAAGTCTTCAAACAATTCGAATGTTACTGTTAAAGATGGGTGGGAGTTGTGCTGAACAAAAAATAAGCAAGTTAATTGGGCAAATGTTGTTTGGGATCCTGGTATTCCTCTCAGGGTTTCTTTTCTATGCTGGAAAGGATTACAAGGGGCTTTGAGTGTAGATACCAATATTCAACGATTGGGTACTTCTTTATGTTCGACATGCGTATGTTGTGAGAAGCCGAGGATTGAAACGATGGATCACGTTTTGGGAGAGGGGGTTTTTGCAATGCAGTTGTGGAAAAAGGTTTCGAATATGTTGGGAGTTGATTTTGAACAGCAACAAAGTTGGAGAGAAAGGTTGTGGAATTGGATTTCCAAAGGAAGAAGGTCGTCGCAGTTAGAACATTTAAGAGGCATCACCCCGGTTTTTATTATATGGATTCTATGGATTCGATGGTGTAGAGCACGCATGGAGGACAGAAAAATGTTAGTCCAAGCATGTTGGGAGCAGATTCTGTTTTGGTTCAAGAATATATCTATTAAAATGAAAAGAAGGAAAAGATTAAATATTGCACATATTGATATCCTTCAGAGGTGCCAGATTCCTATTGTAGAGGTGCATAGACATATCCATAGGATTTAAGTTACGGATACGTCGTAGCAGCTGAGTTTTATTTTTTTATGTCCAGTGTTTATGTATACGTTTAAGTTTTTTACATTTTTACGTTTACGTTGAATTGCATTATTGCTGCTTTTTACGTTTGCGCTGCATTTATGATTACGTTAATTGTTTTTACGTTTCACTTTTACGTCGTAGCAGCTGAGATTTTTTTTTTATGTTTAGCGTTTACGTTTACGTTAATTCGCTTTACGTTACGTTTACGTTAAATGTTGTTTCCATGTTGGTCAGTTGCGATTTTTATGTCATGATTGATTCACATTTATGGATTTATGTACTTGATGGATTTACGTTGATTTACTTTGTATTGCGGTTTTTGTTCTGGTTTTTTATTAGACTTGTTAGAATTTTGCTTTTGGATTTGGTTTTTTTGACACTTGGTTTCTAGGTTAGTTTATAGCGATTTACCTTGTAAGCCCCAAGTGTTATGATGTTACCATGGTTTTCCTCCGCCATAAGTGAGGGTTTATTAATAAGCTGGGGAAGGGGCTGCTATGTGTTTAGCTACTGGCTTTTTTTTTTTATTAAAAAAAAAAAAAAACAAATAGTACCAATGCTCCTTAAGGTGAGGTACTAGGCTTGATAAACCCCTTTGTCAACAGCTCCTGCAGTTGGCTTTTCAATTCTTTCAACTTGGTTGGGGCCATTCTATAGGGTGTCTTATGCACTAGAACTGTCCTTGGTTCCAATTCAATCGAGAACTCAACTTGCCTAGAAGGGTACCATCTTGGTAATTCACTAAACACTTATGGGAATTCACTTACTATGGGTATACTCTCTATCTTCTTGGGTTCTTTCTCCTACTAGGGGTGGACGGTGGGGGATCGCCCCCCCAGCCCCATGAAAGGATGGTGGGCCCCACCCGCAGGGAAGCAACNATTCTTTCATATATATATATATATATATATATATATATTTATACACACACACACACACACATATATAAATGTGACGCCCCCAACCACCACTTGGGATTGGACGATGATTGAAGTGTTGGGACATGTAACTTAAGGCTACATACTCTCGTACATGACAATTAAGATGTATGCTCCTAGAATGTTTCTAGCAGTAAGCAATATATCGTAGCGGAAATTCATATGAATGTAAGTAAAATTGAGAGCAATTTCAAAAGTATCATGGTACCATTTAAAACTATAGAATCCCAAAACAACGAATGTGTTCAAATCCCCCAAAATACAAAAGGGTTTTAAATCCATATCCCTCCGATTATCATTTTCTTTCTAAGGTTTCTCTTTCTTGGGCCTTCTTTGTTTCGTCCTTGTTGATAATTTTCTTCAAATCCTCGAAAAGCTTCAATACTTCACTTATGAAGCGGTTAGCCACTTCGAGTTGATCTTCTACAAATAGCTCCGCCGAGCGCTCAGGGCTCTTCGAGGCCTCCTTCGCAGGTGGGAGATCCACTCTCTTGAGTTTCCCCATGGTCTGTATCTACACTTATCACAACTTCTACCATTTCTGGTTGGAAATGGTAGTGAAAACTACCACGATGAAATTTCAAGAAATCTCAATAACCAAACAAACAACATACAAACAGACAACATTAACATATAAAGGCAAACCATGAGATGAATGCATGGACATGTACTTAACCCAAAGCTTAAGTCATTCAATTTTGACTTTTCAGAAACATATGACAAAGATATTTTGACATTTCGATAAAACATCTTTTTCGTTTTCACATTGAACAATTTATTACACATCTTTTACTTATTACCATTTTCACTTCTTGTAACATATGATTGAATACCTCACAGCTCCCCTATCCACAGTGGGCTCCCCGCTAGTTATCACATCACCTAACCAACCCACTTGACTGAGATGACTACGTCAGAGTCATTTTCTTATGTGGCAGTTCGCTATTTTTGCCTTCATCGCATATAACACGTGACACCCACTAACTTTAAGTGCTTCCCCGCTTCAGAACCCTTTAGAAGGATCCATTCGAGGTTCGCCAACTGTACTTCATCGACCCAAGAGCTACCACTCCAATTTATACACTCCAGTGTGGATAGAAGAGTTCCACCAGGACATTCTCCCATCCTAGCATTTGGGGTCATGATAAAACAAAACAAACTTTTTCATTTGAAAATAGTACAAAACCTAAAATGCTTGTGACATGAACATGTAACACTTTTTCCTTTCATTGACCATATGAACATGTAGATGCCAAGAACTATGCAATCATATGACAATATCATGCGACACATTTGACTTTCATGTCACGGCTTGAAAATTTTAGAACATGTGGTTTACTTGATACAAAAACATAGGCAATATCATTCGATACATACCAAGGCACGAAATAATTTCAGAAACCCAATAACTATGCATGACCGAATTATTAAAAGCACATAATCATGACAATCTTAGTGTAAAATAGATTACAAAGCATGATACACAAGGACCAGTTTCTCAATCTCTACGTCTAAGCATGGTCGAATCATCAAGAGCACACAATCATGGCAACCATCATGTGAAAACCGATAACAAAGCATAGTGTAGCAAGAGGTTCCATCAACCATTACTAGTTCACATGTTAACAACAACAATGCAAAGTTTACAAGGCATATATGAACATTATCCGAGGGTAGGTTGAGAGTCTACTTACAAAACTCCAAAGTAAGATAACACAATCAAGCAAGTTGTAAACACGTTTGTTTAATCAATTAGATATAATGAAAAAATAAACCCTAATCCGACATGTGTGTGTGTGGATGTGCTAGGGCTTTCTGTTTCTTATCCATGGAGGCACTCCAAGCATTCAGCCTAGAGGCCCTTGGTCTAACAGTGGTCGTGTTTCCTTCAACCATGGATAGGTCTTGGGTGTGTGAGTGTGTGCATGGCATGGGTGTGATGTTCATGCCGTGCACTATGGTTGAGATTCTTAGAAAGCAAGCAAGAGATCATGACTTGTTCTATCTAGTAGTGGCTAAAGGCTTTGTTTTCCTTCAAAGCATAAATGTAACACCAGAGCCCAGCAATAAGTCATTCTCAAAAAAAATTCTTTTTTTAAAAGTGGGCTCTACCCGATAACCCCAGAACCCATACCAGTTTTTTTTTTTATTAAACTGAGAAACCCAACGGTTGTTGTTTTTAGAAACTCCCCACTTTTCTCACGTCTCTTTCCGTTAGTCTTAAGCATCCACATCTCTTTCCTCGCATCCTTTCTAGGGTTTTCCTTACTCCCTATATATTTACACGTTAACCTCAGATTTTCGCACAGCCATCAATCCCATGTATATATATCGAACATCCTCAACCCTAGACTCAGTTGCCGCCACACCACCTCTAGGTACTTTCAGTCCCAAGCTCCTCTCAGGTTTTCCTTGTTGCCGTAAGCAATGGTAGTTCCTCCGCAAGCTACTAGCTTTGGTTGTAGCCATGCTCCATCAAGAACCTACACCTCGCAGTCGCAACAACAAACTGTTGCATTGGAAACATTCATCATTTGGACAACCTAAGCAACCTCGAGCAGCACACATGCACGGCCAACAGCAAATCAACACCTCCACATAGTTGCCGCCCGGTTCATCCACCTCACGAAAACCTCTGTCCAGACCCCACCACCATGCCCAGCCACACAAAAACCGCTGCCCAACGCCTCCTGTAGCCTCCATTGCAAGCCACGAAACTCCTCTATTTTAGACAACCGAAACAGAGCAGTCATGGCTCATCCAACTCACCGCCCGTAAGCCACCACCCCACCTGTTGCCGCAGCTACAAGCGACGCCGACGCCCCAGCCACCCATGATTGGATGCTGCCTTGTTCGACGCCCAGCCCCAGAACTTCGCACGCCTCACTGCATCACGGTGATTTTTCGTTCTCTCTCTCTCTCGCTCACCACTACCTCTCTTTCGCTCGTGCGCAGCCCAGCTTGCCGGAGTCTCTGCCGCACTCCCGCTCTTCTGTCGCACAACCTAAGTCCCTCCAGCCAGCCCCGTTGCGCCTCACCCCTCCATGTGTGCCTCGATTTCCCTTGGGTAAGCTGCTGCCGCCACATACTAGGTGTTAATCCCGTATGTGTGTTCGTCTAGCTTATTATACGTACGTAATATATATGATATATATGGATTCTTTTAACCTAGGTTGGGTACTTACCAGTTTTAACCTAATATATATATATATATATATATATGGAAAGTTCTCAGATTTATGTTATCGGGTGAGAGGTTTTTTTTTTGGTTTGGGTTATGTTTAAATGGGTTATGTTTTTAATAAATGGTCTTGGTTTAATTTTATTTAAGAAAATACATGATTTTTATAATGATAATAATAAAGATTTGTAATATGGTATATTATTTTTTTTAATATATTTCTAGAAGTACAATATAGTGCAAGACTTTTATTTTGAATTCTTTAAAGAGAGACTAATTAAGTCTATTTTAATTAAATGGTATTTTTGATTTGTCTACCTTAATAGATTTTTTATATAATTATGTTACCCAATTTTATAAATTGATCTCATTAGTAAATAAGTTAGATTTTGTGTTTTGTTCGTACTGATTTTAGAAAGTATGATTTATAATGTGAGGTTATGAAATTTTAGGTTTTGAGGAATTAAATAGGTTATTTTAGAAGCTTAGGATTAAATATCGAAATACGTGATTAATTGGAAATTTATGAGAATTACTTGATTATTTTATATGTGACAATTGTTAATTGTTTGACATTTTTTAGGAAAATTCTAAAAAGGTTAAGAAGTCCAGGTAAACGGGGTTCCTATGCTAGACTTTGCATTAAAATAAAATTAGCTGGGGTTGATTTTTAGAAAATATACATATTCGGTTATGAAAATAAATTTGAACTAACTCAGTTATTTGTTTTACATTACTCATGAGATTCTGTTTAAGAATAAAGTATTTTCTGTCATGACTAGTGTAGACATGAGCTTATTTTTGACATTCTGTTTCTGAATTTTGAAAAAAAGAGCAAATATGAAATTTTGTGCATAAATTTTGTTGTGATATGATTTTGTTCTGTTCTGAAGATTTTCTGTACTCTGATATGATCTGATGTGATTTCTGAAAATCCTTTGGCATAACATTATGTTCCATTCTGACCTTACCATGGGTGTAAAACTGTGGCCTCTATTCGGGTTGGTACCAACTTTTCCGTTTCTAGTGCACCCGCTTTGGAAACAAAGTGATTTTCTGCGTGGTCTTTCTTATGTGCACACTTGGGGCTCTAAGAATGAATAAGGGGAAGATTCACATTCTGGTTCTACTCGGTTAGCTACCGGGGTTTGCACAACCCTACCACAGGGGTTAAACATGGTATTTGTGCTAATGTGATAAGATAAGATGTGATATTTCAGTTTATGCTATGCGAAAGAGATTTTGATTATAAATATTTTTGAACTTTCACTCTAATACTTTGATAACATGTTCTGACGCTGCATTTTGAAAATAATATTCTGATTCTGCAATCTGAAATAAAATATTTGTTCTGCATTATGAACTCTATAAATGCTCATGTTTACACACTAATATATGTCCTCTGTTTACTGAGTTGTTGATAACTCACCCCTTATCTCCATATATTTTTTAGATGATTTTGAATAGTACAGCTAAGGATTATGATTATGGAGCATCGGTGAGATGATTATTTAAGCATAGTGGATTACTCATAGAAGATTTCTGAGAATTGGCGGATTTTAATAAGAGATTTTGGAGTATTCTGATGACTTTATATTTTGGAGTCTGTAAATATATTGATGAATTGTGAGTTTTAAGTTATAGGGAGTAACTCTTCGATCCCTGCGAGACTGGGGCGTTACAATACAACCCTAGTTTCAGTCTCCTTATTTGGAAAACCTAGTTTTCCTCCAAGAAACCTCTAAATGTAAGGCCAAACGTTCTTGTGGTGATGGGGTTTTCCTCAAAATAGAGCCCTAGTTGCCCCATTATCCTCGTGTTAGTGTGTGAGTGTGGGTAATGGGAGTTTAGGGCCTTTACCATGTGGCTCCTTCTTGAAGAGGTGGCTCCTAGCTCCTTTCCTTACTCGTGGCTAAAGGGAAATAGGATTGGTATGGTGTTTGTGGCATTTTGCTTGAAGAGAAAGTGAGACACGTGTGTTTGGGAGGTGAGAAAATGAAGAGAAACTAGCTTGGTCGTGTGAGAGGAAAATAAAAGAAATGCAAGGTATGAAAATCANTTGGTATGGTGTTTGTGGCATTTTGCTTGAAGAGAAAGTGAGACACGTGTGTTTGGGAGGTGAGAAAATGAAGAGAAACTAGCTTGGTCGTGTGAGAGGAAAATAAGAAGAAATGCAAGGTATGAAAATCGAAAATGGCATCAAAAGACCTTTTAGCTATTGGTCCCCATTCTCTTTTGTATGTCCCTTTGTTTTTCTCACACAATTCCCTCATTGGGAACATAGGAACCTTATGCATGGGCGCCATGTGGCATGCCTTTTATCATTTGGCCGAACCCCTTATTTCCCCCTTATTATCATTACTTTCTTTGGAAAATCGAAGGACTCTACAAGCTTGCATGACAAGTGGCGTGTTCATGCTCAAAAATGGAAACCCTAGAGTCTCTTTGGTGTCACTCCTATGCGTCTAGGTTCAATTAACCTTCTGGATATACAAGTCTTTTTACACAAATACTAAACAAATATCTCTAGGGTTGGGCGTGTGCATGCTTGTCATGTGGCAAGTGGCGTGTGTGGGTGTGTGTGTGGTAGCACCCGTCTCTCTTTCTCAAATCCCACAAAAGTTTTCTTCTAGAATCTTGAGGTTGCATGTGTGTGGCTTCCCTATGCAACCTTTCTCCTCCCTTATCATTACCTTCTTCTAGAAACTCTCAATGTGTGACAAGTGGTGTGGGAAAGGGTGGTGGTTATTGGTGGCCGAGACTCCTAGGAACTACTATTTGTTGTGTTCTAGGCACCCCTCATGATTAGATGCTTCTAGAAATTCCCATGCCCCCCTTCATGTGTGACAAGTTTTGAAAAGGGTGGTGGATTTTCATGGTTGGCATTCACTTCTCTTGGCCGAAATCCTAAGGCCTCTTGGGATTTCATGCCTCTGATTTGTAGTAGCCTCAGGTTCCTTTTCCTTTTCCAAATCATTGCACAACATTTTTGGGAATTATCAAGATCTTGTGGGAGACGTGTGGGGGTGTTTCGGGTAACCAAAACCCTAATCCTCTCACTCCCTTTACCCCATTTCACGTCTAGGTGCATTTTGTCTAGTGGGTGGGATGTGCATGTGTGACACATGGCAAGTGGTTGGTGAGAAGGGCGTGTGCCCTATGTGTGCTACCGCTTCCACACTCCTCTCTTCTTTTGGTTTCTTCTAGAAGCCCTCCTGCGTGGTTGCCATGTGGCAACGAGATGCTTACCAAGAAAGACTTTTCCCTACATTTCAAATGATGGGACTCCTAGGGAAAAAGCAAAATAACCTCTTCCTCTTCCCAAGTTGGCGCCACATGTGCTAACCCTAGTTAGGTTTTGCCTATTCCTCAATTGCCCTTCCCTGGGCTGAATACCACATAGACTTTTGGGCCTCAAGTGGGTTTGGATGCCTAGCCAATAGGCCCAAGTGATCTCTTCAAGACTCTAACTAGTCAAACATTGGGCTAGAAATTCTAACTAAACTAAAATTAAAATAAAAAATATAAGTGCATAATTTGGCACGAAAAAAATATTGGGTTGTCACAATAAATACATTTGTTACCAAAATGACGTCGTTTTGGTAACGAGTTTATTTTTTAGTTCCATGACAATGTTTTGGGGGCTAAGTTAAACCTAATTATGCTCCCCCCGTTTGTGCAATCTCTCGTCCCATTCTCTCTCTCTCTCCCCTTCCTCTCCTGTGGACTACAATAATGCACTCTTAGAACCTCTCTCCCTCACTCCCTCTTGCAGTCGGCGCTACCCGCGTCCTTGTTTCCTCCTCCTCCTCTCCTATGAGATTCTTCATCTCGCAACCGTTGGTTAGCTCCATGTTTTTACTAGTTTAGTTTATTTTTTATGTTTCCGATTTGTTGTGTATTAGGTTCATGTGTTTGGTTGTGGATTTGGTGTATTTGGTTGTGGATTTGCTGTTTTCTTTGAATTTTTTTCCTACTTGTGACAGTCATGGATGGACGCACGGGGGGGGGGGGGGGGGGGGGGGGGGGGGGGGGGGGGGGGGGGGTGGGTGTATACGGACCAGTGGTCCGCCCCCACACTTCGAAACATGGACAAGGGCTCTACCCCCAAAATGTGGTGGCGGATTCCAGGGGGCAACCCCCTTCTTCTGCCTATGTCGAGGCGGGGTGCGAGAAGCTGGCAACCCCCTCCTGTTGCTTACCAAAAAGCACCAAAGGTGAGTATTGATTGCATTTGTTAGCTTTTTGTTTTTTTATTACATGCCATTTTGTTTATAATTTTTTCATTATTTTATCTTTTCAGTTTAACATTTTCCCAATGTAATGTAGACCGGTAGGTTCTATACACTACAAGAGAACCTCAAGAGGCAAAAAAGTATCACGATAGCTTTTTATTTCTTGCAACATCTTTATTTCTTGCCATTAACTTTTCATTATATGCAGTTTTGCTTCAAAACTTTACTAAAACTACTTTTTAAGTCCTATTTAAACCATTTTCTCACAAATAACTTTCTTTATATGTTTTGTCTATTTTTATACTTATTTATGTTTAAATATAATTTAACACCTATAAAACCATAGGGACAAAGTTCTCCCTACTATAGATTTAAATTTATATTATTTCACCTAAATTTTTGTACACTTTGAATTCCCTAAATTCTCATAATTCATCTTAAGTTAAATTTCATTATGATACTAAATTTAACCATACATTACATTACACTTTACAATTTTACAAAAAGTCCATTAAAACCCTAAACTTTAATCCCTAACCAAACTCTAAACTTTTACTCGTAACTGTAAACTCTAACTCTCATGGTGTCTTCAATTTTCATCCAAATCAAATTTCATCTACACAGTACTTAACATCAAATCCTATAGTTTATTCACTTAATTAAATGATTTATTAACTAAATATTTCATATCCTAATTTTGTTGTCATGTTGGCCGAAACCCTAAACTCTCTCTTGCCCAATTTTTAACTTCAAACCATAATCAAATCAACTTCACACACTTCAAGTAATACCAATTCATCATCAATTAGGTGGCTTATCAAAGAAACGCTTCAACCCTAACATTTGTGTGACGCCCCCAAACCCCCACTTTGGATGTAACGGAGACTTGGAGCGTTGGGGCATGCAACACATGGTTACATACCCCGTTCATGATAATTAATATGTAATGCATCCACGTATGCAACTAGTAGTATGCAATAATTGCAACGGAATAAGGATGACTAAAATAAAACTCATGTCAAAATGAACTAAATATCCCAATTGAATTAATAACTCTCATAAGTTCAAACTTAAAGATAACACATCCTTAATACAAGTACTTAAAACCAAGTCTCAACAATTAGATCAACTCTTTCATATGCTCTAAGGTATGAAGAGTTAGTGCTATGAACATTAGAATCAAATCTAATCTTTGCTCCAGGTCTGGTTTTTCCTCAAACGTATCCATTGGTTATCCTGANAATATGTAATGCATCCACGTATGCAACTAGTAGTATGCAATAATTGCAACGGAATAAGGATGACTAAAATAAAACTCATGTCAAAATGAACTAAATATCCCAATTGCATTAATAACTCTCATAAGTTCAAACTTAAAGATAACACATCCTTAATACAAGTACTTAAAACCAAGTCTCAACAATTAGATCAACTCTTTCATATGCTCTAAGGTATGAAGAGTTAGTGCTATGAACATTAGAATCAAATCTAATCTTTGCTCCAGGTCTGGTTTTTCCTCAAACGTATCCATTGGTTATCCTGATCGGTCTCCTCTGATTGGAGTCTAAGGTAAAATTAGACTCCGACTCCGATGGGAGTCAGACTTCAACTCCAATTGGAGTTTAGGGTTGCCGATTGGAACTTGGAACTTCAATTGGAGTTGGAGTTGGCTCAAGGCTCAATCTCTATTTGGAGCCTTGGGCTCCCCATTTCCGAAAAACCTATTTCAAAAATTAAAAAAAAAAAGACTAAAAATCACCAACATTCCTAGTGGGCTTGCCATTTTAAAAAAACACTGTAAAAAATAATTAAAAGACATCAATACAATGACTAAATTACATACATTACAAAATCAAAGAGAAAACAATGCATAATCACAAACATAATGTAAATAAAAAAAATTCTCTAAACCATCGAATGACCAACACAATCACAAGCTCACAACCTGTCAACCACCACAACTACAATCACAATCACCACCAAACAACCACCCATCCATCACAATCACAACCAACCAACTTCACCAAAGTCCTAAACCAATTTACAACAAACTACAAATTAGTGATTACAATAATTATTAGCACCATCAAGCTAGCATTTCCAAGCATCCTATATTGTTTTGGAAATTTAAAAAACTTAGACATTACACTACTTAGCCAAATTAAACATACTAACAGTTAAGTACCTCAAATGAAAGTTAATGATATGCCAGACAGTCCAAACTTCATCCCACAGTGCATCCATCTCAATCATTTACAATCATATTGGAGTTCACAACTAGGCCTACAAAATCATAAAATTTCTAAGTTAAATAATTAAAACATTAAAAATTTATAATTAATCATGTAAAAACATAAAGTTACCTGATTCAAAAGCCTATATAGCTCTCGGCATCATCAACAGTATCTAGGCCAATGGGCGTTGAACTTAGCCATTTCTATGTGCAAATGAGGGCCTCCACGGTGATTGGAGCCAATGAACTCCAATAAGCATCCAACATGCGACCTTTGATGCTAAACGCCGATTCAGAGGCAACCGTAGTGATAAGAAGGCTAGCACATCTTAGGCTACTCTAGAAAGAACTGAAAACTTGGTGGAATGAACCTTTCACCAAGTTAATCTAAGAAATGTAACACTAGGTGCTTTGACATTTTCCATAAAATAACGTTCAACCTCAGACTTACACTGCATAATATTCTTCGATGCTTAGATTTGATTATACCTTCGCATCAAAATAGATGAACTACTTCCACGTGTATTATCTATAAGGAAGATGTTGAGCCAATCGGTCGTGAGTAGTTACCACCTTGGCTTGAAGACTGACCATTATTGTTGTAATAGCTATATAAGTCATCAATATCACTCTTCAACACTCTAATAAACTTATCAAACTTCTCATCACCGAGGACGTTCCTAGTCCAAAATTTTACAATAACCAACTTATATCAGGGGTCAAGAATTGCAGCGACAAATAATAATCTATTTGTCTTCTCATCATCCCCTAATATTTATTATATTTGGATTTCATGATCATAACCATAACATTCAACAATTCGATAGTGTCATCACAACTTCGTTGCAAGTGGTCATAAAGTCTCGAGAACTTCTCGAAGTACATGTTCACAGTACAATATTTGGAAAGAGATATGCGAACAGTTATGTCATAAAATAACTTTCAAAATTGAACAAAGTACCTCACATTAGCCCAATCAACAATCTCTAGCACATTGAGCCCCTTTCTCCCCCTTACTGCTTCCAGCAAAGCATACCTCAAGCTCCCATCCTTGACCTCCATTCGCTTGAACATTTTGTGGTACTTTTGCACTACATTCAACATTCTATATGTAGATTCCATCGAGTGGGAACATCCAAGCTCAACATACTAGAAGATAGAATCTCAAGTTGTTCGGTTATAGCCTTAAACTTGCCAAGCCTTTGGAGGGAAGCTTTTAAATATCTCGAAAGGTAGCAAACTATGGTAATTGAATTATGAACATCCATCAATCCCTCAGCAACTATGAGGTTGATGGTATGAGCACAACATCGAACATGGATAAACTCATTCTCACAAATTGTATCCTCTTTTACCATCATATTCCGCCTAAACCATTCTATTGTAGTGGCATCAGCACTGTTACTGTCAATTGTGATACAAAGTAGTTTTCTAATTCCCCAATCCTTTATATAGTTATCCATCTCCTTTCCAATAGATGAACCCTTGTGATCTTCAATTTGTTTGAAGCCAATAATCTGTTTATGCAATGTCCACTCACTATCAATGAAGTGGGATATAATACGTATTTAGTCGAGATTCTATATGGATATATGGACATCCATGAATCAGGGGTGAATGAAATTCTCTGGCCAGTGGTAATAAGCATCTCCATCATCTGGGCCTTCTCCTTGGATACATCTTCAAACAATCTCACATCATCTATACCGTGAAAGCATGGGAAATCAATGCTTAAGAAACTGCACAAATTTATGCAAGCCTTTCCCCTCAATATCTTCTCACTGTATTGAGGGATTGACAATTTCTTACTCTGCATACCATCAGTGGCTATAGAAGTTTCGTAACATAGCTTCATCTGATCATTGGCCACCAACCGCTTGTGTATTTTATACCTCTGGCAACCCTTAAGATGTGCTATTAATATAGAAGTGCCTTGCTTCTTCGAATAACAACCACAAAGTTGCTACAATGGTGACATCTTGCTTGCGGGTTCTCACGATCACTAGGGATTTTGGTGAAATGTTCTCATGTCCACAACTTTTTTTACTAGATTGTGGTGGTTGACCAATATCAATATCCAACTCCTCCTCATTAAAAATACCCTCATCTTCTATATCTATAGGTACTTGACTACTTGCACAAGAAGTAGCTGCTCCAGATGTGGGTCTACGAATGGAAGTACTTGTCAGTGTAGGAAATGTGGCATCCCCTTGTGGACAATTACCCTGAGTAGGTGTTTTGAAAATGACACCTTAAATTGCACTGAAACAACTAAGAAATAAACAGCAAAGAGATGTTACAAAAATAATCTAGACATTGGAAACACATTAAGATCATTTTGATAACAGAAAAATTGTTTTGAAGGGAAAAAACATGTGTTTCCAAAAAAAAATATATGTGTTTTAAACCATATGTGTCATGTGAATGGTTTTAAAAAGAAAAAAAATACTAAAACTCACATAGAGTTTAAAAAAAATACAAATCATGCATATTCATTGTGGAAAGACAAAACTTCTTTAATTAAATTAACTTATTGTTTTTGTTTAGCTGAGCAGTTCGCTCGTGATGAGTGTCGAGTGAGCATCAAGAGAATAATTTGTCTGAAATTCCCTTAAGCCAATGTCGAGCAAGAATCAAGTGAACAATCTATATGAAGTTCGCTTAAGTCATAGTCAAGCGAGCATTGAGCGAACAATCTGTATGAAGTTTACTCGAGCCAGAGTAGCAAGCATCAAACTAACATTGTCTAGATGGCATTTTCAAGTTTTCAACAACAAATCCTCCAAATCAAACAACAAAAACAATAAAATTCACAATCAATCCAATTTCATTTTGGAACCTAAATTTGAAAAACCATAAATCAAACAAAAAACACACATTAAATTAGGAGGATAAAACCACCTTATGGTGTCACTACGGCTGACAGGAAGTAGTCTAAGGTGTGAGCTCGCGACAACGCCAGACAACAGCAGGAAGGCGCAGCATGGCTGATTAGCAAAGAAATCCAGAGAAGAGAGAGAAGCTTCACGAAAGTGAGGAGAAAGGGGGTCCTGCATTTTGGACCCCCGATGTGCACAAAACGACGTCGTTCCACTTAAAATGGAACGACGTCATTTAGTTAACTTAGTAGTTCAAAATATCAAATGTAAAATGACATCATTTTACATCTATTTTTTTTTTAAAATAAAATTGTTAGAGTTTGGAGCCCATACGAGTTCCAACTCCGACATTAAATTTCAGAGTCATTTTGACTCCGAATTTGAATTCCAACTACTCTGACTTTATTGGGATTAGAGGTTGAGGGGGCGTCGGCCAAAGTCGGATTTGGCAGAGGATTTGTACAGCCCTAGGTGGAATATGGTGCTAAAATATAATATAAGCTATTTCCATAAAATAGTTATTTATTGTAGAATTTTTAGAGAAATGAATATCTATTTTAATGAATAGTTATTCCAAGAATATCAATGTTAATTCCTCTTTTTTAAAAAAAATTGTGGGTGGCTACCAAAACACCAAGGGTTACCAACCATTTTGTGACCACGGTGGGTGCTCTGGGCCACCCCCAATAGCCATGAGGGTAGCTTAAGGCAACTTTTGGCCATTAACGATTTCAAGGGTGGTTTGGCCACCCCTTGGGCTTTGAGAGAGGATGGATATCCCACACGATGTAATTTTTAAAATTTATTTTTTATTTTTTAAATGGGTTTTTTAAAAAAAGTTACATGGTTTGGATACTTTAATAATTTTATTTCAATTCAAATTTTGCATTCAATCTTTTTCCTCCAAACAAAAGAGTATGAGAAGGCATTTCCATTCCTTAAAAAATAGAAATGTCCATTCTATAAACTAAACGTGTCCTATGTACTTGGTATGGTAAAAAGTTTATTATTAAATATTCATATTGAGAAGGAGGTTATGATATGAAATTCATAAAATATTCTTGTTTGTTAATCAGAAGTGTCGAAAACTATTACTAAGGTGTTCTCGCTTGAAAAATATTTTAGATACAAAGAGATCCTACAAAAATAAACACACAAACTGACACGAGTTGATGTAGTACGTTAGATTATAAAGATATTTTTATTGTAAAGTAGATCTAACGTATCATATGAAACCATATCAATTTGTAGATTTACTTTTATAGAATCTCGTGACTGTAACACTTCTCTTAGCACTTATCAATAAAAGATAGGCAATCCAAAGAGAAGAGGGTGATACATCAATTTTTGATTTGGTATCTTGAAGGATCATTTGCTACACGATAATTATACCTTAAAGCATTCTCATTCGGATGCCTAAACTACCATTATCTCTAAAATTTAGGGAAAAGATTTGGGGGAAGCTAAAAAGCTCCCTCCCATCCCATTCCCCAATTGACCATCCCCTTCATTTCTTGTTGTTGGTCTTGCGTGTTCCTCTCTTCTACTCTTGATTGCCCTCGTTCGTGGAGGCCCTCTCTCGTTCCGTTTGCCACCATTGACGGTGGCTTCTCTTCATTGACATATTATATGTAAGTTATCTCTTCTCTCTCGCATATTCCCTCTTCTTCTCTCCATGGATGGACTCTGTCCTTTCTCACACAAATGGAACACATTGAGCCTCTCTCCCATGGTTGAATCTAATACATTTTTGAGTTTAAATATATTGTATTTGTCACTTTGGCCACTGAAATTCGAGAACCTTTGATTTAAATTATTGCTCTAGGGTTTGAGTATTCATGTGGATCTGTGACCCATATTCATGGCAACTTTCAAGCATGTATATGCCATGGTTTTCATATGTGTTACCTTTTTTGACTTCTTGGTTGTATGTATCAATCGATCTGCTTGGCCATTGAAATTAGAGAACCCTACATTTTATTTAGTGATCTAGGGTTTGAATGGATAATGGGTCTATGTATCATTCCTGACACACTCAATGCATGTATTTGCCATGGGTGAATCTGAGACATTGTTCTTATATATTTGAGGAAATTGTTTGTTCTTTGAGCAAATTTGAGCAATTTCGAGTATTTTTTGCATGTTGGCTTTTTGTATGATTCAGGTCACACTGAACTCTGAATCTGCCAGGGTTGAATGTTGGACTTGTGCTCAGTTTGGACTTGTTGTATTTGGGCACTCAATACTATTATTGTGAACATAAATTTGGGCATCTATGTTTGGATTTGGATAATTGGTTTTTGTTCTTCTTTTTACACCACACTTTGATTGGCTTTGTTTGGGTTGCCTTTCTTTAGCTTTAGTTATCATCTAGTTAGTCACTTTGTTCAGAAAATGGAGATATATAAGTTAATGGAGCTTCTTGAGTTTAAAGAATTTTGATTAACTTGTCAAAAAAACTGGGAATGAGTTCATTTGTTACCTGTTCTTTCATCCACCCGATTTTGTTATTATCCATTTATACAGGGAACACTCAAATCTGAATCTGGCATGGTTGAATGTTGTGGAATTGGACAGTTTGGACTTGTTGGTTGTATGTATCTGGGCACTCAAAATGGAAGATTCAAATTAAAAATTTTGTAGCTCTGGTTTTGATTTGGATAATTGGTTTTTTTTTCTTCTTCTTACATCTCACTTTGATTGGGTTTGAATGTGTTGGCTTTGTTTAGCTTCAGTTATCACTTTGATTTACTCACCTTATTCAGAAAATTATTAGAAATAAATAAGTATAAGTAACTGATTGAGTTTAAAGGATGTTGATTAACTTGCCAAAAAAACGTCGAATGAGTTCATTTTGAACTGTACTTTCCTTAACCCAATTTTCATATTATTCAGAATATTCTTTCATGATTTGAATCATTAGTCTCTTTGTGTATCCTTGGACTTGTG
This sequence comes from Juglans hindsii, assembly GCA_003123825.1. NCBI lineage: Eukaryota > Viridiplantae > Streptophyta > Magnoliopsida > Fagales > Juglandaceae > Juglans > Juglans hindsii. The sequence goes on from QEOW01001060.1 coordinate 797,156, forward strand.
CTCTAATGTATATGCCATGGCTGAATCTGAGACATTGCACCAATTGGATTGTGGAAATTGTTTGTTCTTTGGGCAAATTATATCTATGTTATTGTGGTATTTCATTGGTTGTATGCATGTTTGATCTTTATAGGATTCAGGGCAAACTAAAATCCGAATATGCCATTGTTAAATGTTGTGGAATTACACAATTTGGCCTTGTTGGCTGCATGTGTTTGTTGGTTTGAGCAAGTTGATATTACATTGCTATTAATTGATTTGATGGTATCTTTGCTTATTGTTCCCATGGACTAAGCTGCTGTTGGTTTGAATTACCTAGTTTGGACTAAATGAGCTACTTTCTAATTTATGCTTTTATGTTCTTATTCATTTTGCATGCTGTTTAGTATTTGATTTTCCTTCTCTAACCCCTCGGCTGTGAATTGCTCTGTGCTATTGAGACGTTTGCAGTGTTTGGTACTAATGAATAATTATTTCTCGTGGGGGGGGGGGCTGCATGTCTACTGTTAGGCTTTGATGATGGCGTTAGTGGGGTTAATTCATAAGTGTTAGTGGGGCCCCATCGAGATGGTGAGATAATCCTCACTCGGATGGCCATATTGTAGTTTGTGATCGTTTTCACAATAGGCAACTAGGGGTTGGGTAAGGTTTTGCAGCCATTTAATTTTGGACTCCTATCTCACATATGATGTAAATTCTGTATACCATTCTGCGCCACATTTAAAACACACAAGTGTTTAGGGAAGTGGATGAAAATGCTCTGTTTTTCTATTTTGCAAACTAATTTTGTTATTGGAATTGAGTTGTCTTAACCCCTCGGCTGTGATGATGAGAAAATTCGAAAAGGGTGAAGTGGCACTTTGGCACACACCTCCATGGCATCGTAACCCGGATGTCCAATAAATAGTGGCAACTGGTTGTTGCAGCCATGCTAGGGAGGTGCCAAGTGTGATCATATCTTACCATAGGATTCCTGAGCCGGCTACCAAAATCACTTGCAAATATTTGTCTAACATGTGTACCACTTTTCTATGTTTACAACATTTTAGAGATGGATTCACAAGAATATGGAAATATGTTCTTCACCAGCCTCCTGACTCAAGAGCCTGAGATTGACCACATTTATGGTGGTCAAGGTGGACAATCTCCCGTAACTTTGGATGACTCTCCACCCCCACCCAAGTAGAGCCTCCCTCTCAAAAAATCAGCCAGGGACGCAAACTTCACCCCCGAAGAAGACATGTTACTTGTCTCCGCATGGTTGAATAGTAGCGTTGATGCCATCTAGGGAACGACCAAAAACATGCCCGACTTTGAAAAAAAGTTAGTCAATACTTCAATGAGTATAAAGAAAGTACAAATGAGTGGAGTGTTAGGTCCTTAATACATCGGTAGTCTGCCATTTAAAAGGCAACGAACAAATTTTGTGCGAAACTCGCCCAAGTTGAAGGGTTGAATCAAAGTGGCATGACTGAGCAAGACAAGGTATAAGCATCTACTTTTTTTTTATCATTTCTAGCACTTAATTATGATATACGTTTTGTTTCTTTTATCTTTAATGGGTGTTTAATTATTTGATTTTATACTTGAATTGGAAGTTTGACAAAGTGGAGGTCATGTACCAATCGCTTGAGAAAACGTTCTTTCAGTTCAAGCATTGTTGGCAACTGTTGAAGGACCAGCTGAAATGGATTCAACATTGCACAATGGACGGGATGAAGTGAAGGTAGACAATGTCCCCGACATATTTGCGTACCTCATCAGTTGCACTTGATTTACCTATGGATTTAGTTGGTGGTACAGAGGTCGAGAATCTGGTGAATATTGATGTCATCGAATTGGATAGGTCAATGGGAAGAAAAGCTGGGAAAGGAAAATGTAAGACCCAAGGCAGGTCATCAGATGAGCTTCTGGACCTGAGCAAGCTCAAGTATGCTCTCCTAGAGGAGTCACATGCTCAAGAGAAAGAATTTTTTCGACTCGAGGCCTAGAAAATGGCATTTGATCGAGAAAGGAAGGGAAATAAAAGTAGGCAAGAGGACAAGAAACTGAGGTTGGAGGCGAAGAAACTGGAAATCGCCTGGTGGGTGAGAGAGGAGCGAGTAATGTTGCATGATGTGAGTACATTGCCTGGAGTTCAGCGGGTATATTTCCTGCAACTTCAAAGGTAGATATTGGCGAGACGCAATGCATCAGAAAATTGAATTCGATCTTTTCATGTAACTTATTTTTTATCAAGTATTCGGACATTTGTATAACTTGCTTGGCAAAATAGTATAATTTGATTGAGTAGTGCGACTGATGTTGAGGGTTACCTCTTCAGACTTTGGCATGTACGACAAGGTATTTTATAATATGTACGTTAGTAAGTATTTATTGAAAAGATAGAAAAAGGTGGGTGTATTTTGAGTCTAACATGGATAGAGGTTGCTTGATTATAGTAAAAAAGCACAAATGTTTAAACTATTATAGATAACGAAAATATTACAATAACAATTAGCATATTCTTGAAGAAAACATGTTTCTTGGAATGGAAATTGTGGAAACAGAAATACATGGTCACTACTAATGAGAAGATAGCGAATCCAACAACACCTTCTCTTCTATTGTTGGGAATAAATCTGCCATTGATGTTCAATTAAATATGCTTGTAATTGATGATGTGCCGAGCTGTCTCTAATTTCATGATGGCGCTGGATGAAGTTGATAAATTCTCTTGTTGGATTGCACGACATTTCTGGAATATCATCATCAACTTAATCATATTCCATGTTCGGACCCTGACTATCATCATGCTCGTCCTCAATGATCATGTTATGTAAAATAAAAAATGCTTTCATTATATTTGTTTGCTCTTTGACTTTGAAAAATCATTGTTGAAGTATCCCGAATGCACGCTCGACATCTTTTCTTGCAGAATCTTGTGCTGTAGCTAAGTTTTTCTTCTTATTCCCTTAGGGTGATGGAATCGTCTTCACAAAGGTTGACCACTTGGGATAGATGCCATCGGCAAGGTAGTACCCCATTGTAACGACCCTATCCTCTATTTTTTTTAAGGATAAATTACAGATAAATTTTTTTAGGCTCAATAAATGAATTAAAGCCCATATGAGAATTATCAGATGATTTTTTTTAAACCTAGAGTTAAGGCTCCATTATTATTATTATTATTTTTAGTTTTTATTTTATTTTTCCTCCAAGCACATGTGTGTTAGAGTTCAAACACGATTACTATTTTTATTTTCCTCTTCATAATAAAACTCCTAGCTATCTATATATTTCAAACCCGCACGAAATCTAATCCACTTCCATGCACGTATGTTTCTTCTCCTTCTTCACTAGGGTTTTTCACTGGTCTATACATAGAGCTAGGCTCATTGCATCCAACCACCAGCCTCTCATCAACGCCGCTGCCAGCCCACATCCTGTAAGCCACGAACACACATGCTTCCTCCACCACCTTCCCTCTATTCGTCAACACACTGGCCAGTTGCACCCAAGACCTCCTCCGTGATGACCATCGAAAACCACAGCCACAACCCACGTTCAGTCCCGCAGCATAGCTACCCCAATTCACCACCTTACGTTCACCCTCCAACACCCCTAGCTCATGTCGTTTTCCCTCCACCGTGAATACAGAAAACAACTGTGTTTCCTAGCTCAGCCCTCCACCGTGAGCCTCTTCCTCCAAGCCGTTCCTCCCTCTGCCGTGAATTATCGTGGGAAAACAAACCCACATTTCAGCCCTTTAACACAGCACAAGGACCCCGAACGGAAGCCACCTAACGTGCCGATGCCCTCCATAACGTTGCCCTCCACCACCATCGCTCGACCAAGCCAACCACGTCTGGCAATACCCGCCAGCCCAGCCGTTGAGAACCACACGAACAATACTCTGTTTTATTGCACCTAAACAGAGTAGATATCCTCGCCCAAACCGAGAGCCACGTTCTGCCACTGTTGGGCTGCGACGCCACCATCGGCAGCAACAGACGACGCTGAAGATCTAGCCTCCACCACCCAGTGTCGCCCAGCGCCACCGCCCGAAGCCCCATGCACTCTGTGTGGTGCGTAAACCTTTCCCCGTAATCTCTCTAAGATTCAATTTTCTCTCTCTCTCTCTCATAACTCTCTCTCACTCTCAGTTGCATAGCCGCCATTCGTCGGAGTTGACGTCGTGCCCAGCCACCAGACCCACCATCGCGACTGCTTCTTCCTCTCTCGGTGAGCATCAAACCACCCAACCCGAATATGCATGCAACCCATTCACGTGTAAAACCCAACCCGAATATGCATGCAACCCGTAAGATCATTTTTAAGTGGGTTAGTTAAATTACAAAAATGCCCTTTGTATTGTTTTTCCAAAAATACCCATGCCTATTTAGGATTAAAAGATGAGAATATTTTAGTGCTAGGAAGAATCTAGGTTTAGGAATTATAGACTATTTTAGTATTTTAGGTTTTAAATAAAATCACATGTTTAATTAGAAATTTATGCAAATTACGTGTTTATTTTATAGGCGACCGATTACTTGCCGAAAATAGTGGATTAGCACTACAAGGTAAGTAGCATGATCATATCCTTACACGTATGTACGGTAAACTGCTTGTCTTTTTATAAAAGATATTATGCATGTATTCCTTTCATTGGAAGCTCTTTTTTTACATATCTAAATGCATGATTTTATGTGAGAGTTATGCATAAAATTATTTATGAAAAGTCATGATTTTATGCGAGAGTTATGTATAAAATTATTTTATGTGAGAGTTATGCATAAAATTATTTATGAAAAGTCATGAATTTATGTGAGGAAACATGTATCACGATATCTATGAAAGAATGCGATTTCATTTGAAATCTATGATATGATATGACAAGTATGTATGTGATTTCTTTTGAAATCTATGAAATGACAAGTATGCAAGTATGATTATGATAAAATATGTAACGGCCTATGTTATGATATGAAGATAGTACCTATGTTATGGGCATATTGCATTGCCAGGTCGTGCATGCTGGTAGTGCACCCAGTGTGTCTTCCTCATGTATGGATTCCACAACCCACAGCCACGGGCGAAATCGGAATCTATTTAGATTCGCTAACCCTAACTCACGAGGGTCAACACTGGGTAACGGCCTATGATAAATGAAAATATAAGTCCATGTTCATGTTCATGTTAATTACATGTATATTTGTGAGTATGCACGTTTTTCAAGAAACCTTATGTTTATTATGTTTACTGTATGATGTGTTGCTTATTGAGTATTCGACTCATTTTAGTTTGTTTTTATGTTTTTAAACTACCCCAAGTGATGACATTTATGAGGTTGAAACTGCAGAACAGGACTTGACCCCGGGAGGCGAGACATAGGCCTAGACAGATTATGCTATGATTATTTCTATGGTCTATAGTTTAAATAAATCATTTTGATAAGCACATGAGACTTCCGTATTTGTTTTAACTAATTGCTTCCGCAGACTTTATTTTGAATTTTCAGTATTTATTGAAGTTTGTTATTTATGGAAATCTTTCGCATCTGACGCTTTGTTAAAAAGAAAAGCTTTAAATGTTTAAGTTTAGTAGTAGCACACTGTCTTCTCAAAAATTCTAAAATGTCTTTTTGGGAAGCGGGGTGTTACACCTATAGTGTAGTCGTTGCCATTAATTGTGTAATTGACTAGAGAAGCATGCCCTAGGGCGTGAAAATAAAAGATCTCTCTAGCACATCGTTATGTGAACTAGGCATACCAAAAAATGCATGCCATATCCAAAGATCATATGAAGCAACTACTTCTAAAATAATAGTTGGTTCACGGATGTGGCCGAAGTACCTACCTTTTCAGGCAACGAGATAATTTTTCCACTTCCAATTCATGTAATCAATACTTCCCAGCATTCCTGAGAATCCCTGTTGTTCACCAATAACAAGCAATCGAGCAATATCATTGGCATTTGGAGACCACAAATATTCATCTGAAAAAATAGGTACGATTGTCTTGCAGAACTTTTTTAGGCTCTCCATTGCTGTGATTTCTCCAATACGTATGTATTCATCCCTAAAATCTCTAATAACCCCATACGCCAGCATTCTAAATGTTGCGGTTATCTTTTGCTTAGAAGATAAACCTAGTCTTTCGGCATTATCTCTTCTCTGGACAAAGTAGGGCTCGTAAGTCTCTACCTAATTTTGAATACAGAGAAGTAGGGGACGACTCATCCGAAATCTCCTTTAAAATAGATTCGAGGGATATACTAGATTTTCTGCAAAATAGTTGCGAAAAATGCGCTGGTGCCCTTGAATATGATCATGCCGAATAAACTTACGATGTTGATTGTAACGCCCCGCTCCTGGAGGTCCGGAGGGCCAGAGGTCACTATTGTATCCCGTGACAGGGCCAAAGGTCACTATTGTATCCAATGATAGGGCTAGAGGTCTCTATTGTATCCCGTGGCAGGGCTAGAGATCACTATTATATCCCATGACAAGGCCACTTATCAGAGCAAAACAAAATCAGAATCACCATATCAAAATCAAAATCAGAGTCAGAACAGAATCAGAATCAAAGTTAGAACAAAATAAAAAAGTCATGCCAAAGGTTTTTTAGATGCCACATTATATCAAAACAGAGTACTGAAATTCAGATCATTTCACATTTTCATAAACAAATTTAGAACATCTTCATGTCACATGCAAAATTTATCAAATTTTCATATTCACTCATTTTTCTCAGTTCAATAACAGAATGCCAAAGATAAGCTCATGTCGACACCAGTCATATCAGAAAAATACCTTATTCTTATACAGAATTTCATGAGTAATGCAGAACAAATAACTGAGGTCATTTCAAATTTCTTTTCATACAAAAACATGCATATTTTCCAAAAATAAACCTCAGTCCATTTTATTTTTATACAAAGTCTAGTATAGGAATCCTGCATACCTGGACTTTTTAGCTTAATGGAATTTCACCACATCAATACTGAACAAAAATTTATCGTCACCTAGAAAATAGACACGTACTCCCATAAATCTCCAATCAAACACGTATATCAATGCTTAAATCTGAAATACTACATAACCTATTTTTCCTTAAAAGAAACAAGATACAATTCTTACAACCCTAAAATATAACTACTTCCCAAATTACCTCGATATCAATTAATCACTTAATTTCTCTGACTACAATATTAAATCCTAACTTATTTACTATTGAAAACAAACTATAAAGTTTAATACTAGATAATATAATTATATCCGGATAATTTGAATAAACAACAAATTTATTTAATAAAAATAAACTAGATCATATAAGTGCTTAAAATAAAATTATACAGTTACCGCTTACTTCTGAAAGTATGTTTGTAAAAATATTTACTTAATAACAATTTAAAATCACTGGAATAAATTCCATAAATAAAACATAAAAGTTTCAACACCATTATGAAATAAACTAGAACCCACTTGAAAAAGATATTAAACCTAATCCCCTGAACAAAACCCCATTCCAAAAGGAAACCAATACGTAAACAACCAATGATTTAAGATAAAACTAGCCCAGATAATTTTTACAAAGCAATGTACGTTTCTGGGGAAAGAATAAAACTAGAAAAGTGCTTGATGTTAGAAGGAAAAATATTTTTACCGAGAGAGAATGAGAGGGTGGTGTAACACTTTACGTGGAGGGGACCTTCTGTGGTGATCCTCGGTGTGCGAGGCTGCACTAGGTGGATGGGACGTGGCTAGCCGGTGGCTTATAGTGGCTCTCCAGATCTTTGGTAGACTCTTGTACGAGATGCGGCTCTAAATAGGGTGGTCGAAACAAGCTTTGGCCCTCACATGTTGTTGCTCTGTTTTTTACTAGGAAAAACAGAGGTTGCAGCAACGTCTTCATGCAATCTCGGCAGCGTTGGTTGGTGGTGCAGGGTAGTGCTGCGGTGGCTGAGCAGTGGGCTGTGGTGGAAGAGATTGTATGGAGGATCGTGGCAGGGAGCTCTTGTTCGAGGCAGTGGCTGGCGGCAAGGGTCTTTTTGCTTTACAGTGACTTGCGAGTTTCCGTGCGTGGAGTTACAATGGCTACTTGAAGGTGGTGCGGCAATAGTTTCCATGGTGAAGATGGGCTACGGTTGATAGCTGGACGTGGACTCATCAGGTGTTGTCGTGTGGGTCTTCGTGGGGCTTGGTTGCGTAGGTAGTTTTGGGGGCGGGGGGGCTGAGGTTTTGTACGATGGAGGATGAGGGAAGGAGACGACAACCCTATTCTTGGGTTTTCTTCATGCACGAAGGGTTACGTACGTATATATAGGCGAACGAAGAACAAAATCAAACCCTAGAGGGATGAGGGAGACGTGTATGTGCGTGTGAGTGGAAAAAAAAGGGACATGAAACCGTGTAGTATATAGAGTCTGAAATAAGGTAACACGGGCTTGGGCTTTTTCTTAAGTGATGGGTCTCAATTCAATTTCTAAAAATAAACCAACTTGCCCTGGAAAATTCTCGGCTCAATTATCACCTTGGCCCTTTAGAAAAATAACCTAATTATCAAACCCAATAAAATCATAAACCGCCAAAAGAAGGATTTTAGGCCCGTAGTCAAAACAAAAAAAAAATACTTAAAAAAATTAACTAGGCTCTTCAAACATATAAATACAAAAAAAAAAACTTTTATAAAATGGCTTATTGCTGTACATGGGTGTAACATCCTTCCCCCTTTAAAAAAAATTCCGGCCTAAAAATTTGCTACACCTAAAACAAAGTCCAAATATCTAATCCTTCACAGTTATTTGTGCACATTGTATTGCACTTTGAAAGATCATATCTAAACTATAAACCTCAACAATACAATTAAAAACCTAAAACAATTCCGAACTCTCCACATAATCACTGAACCTTATACAAATAGCGAAGAAGACTCTCAAATTATCACATCACCAAAACCACGCTTCCGTTGCACACTCTAACAACTTAAAGTCCTAAAAACATTGTATCTCAATCACATACATCGGAAAATAACTAACCTCCACATGATTTAATCAGTCCATACATTTTTAACTCACAAGATTTAAATTCACAAAATCTCCCAACATGTATGTAGCCTCTAATACATCAATATCAAAAGTCTAAACCTCCAGTTCCTAATCAAAACTCGTTCCACAAAGTCAACCATCCAAAAATCTGTGTCCCTCCACAGCATTACTAAACAAAAACCTCAAAAAAATAAAAAAAATCTCCACAAAGACTCAAATTATTCATAACTTGACGTACCAAAATAACCGCTAGAGATAAAACTACTAAATATCCAAAATACTTGTACCCTGAGCACTCATTCATCTAGATCATTAGACTTTTCCAATACTTCCGACTCTTGATCTCCAGCTGAACCATAAAAATATCTAAAAAATATTATGGAGATAAGGGGTGAGTTATCAACAACTCAGTAAGCAGAAAACATATGCTAGTATGTAAATTTGAGCATTTTCACAGAGTTCAGAATGCGGAAACAAAACATTTCAATTTCAAATTGCAAATCTCAAAAATACATATTATCAGAAAATCAGAGCGACACTTTAAACATTTCATATTCAGAAACCAACTTTTCATTTTCAAAGACTCATTTGGCACAACATGACTGAATATCTTCATCTTGTCATATCATATCAGAGTATCATATAAGAACGGAAGCCATGTTTAACCCCCGTGGTAGGGTTGCACTCAGAGTAGGGACCATGATTATATCCCGTGATAGGGTCAGAGGTCATTATTATATCCCGTGACAGGGCAAGAGGTCACTATTGTATCCCGTGACAGGGCTAGAGGTCACTATTGTATCCAGTGATAGGGCCAGAGGTCACTATTATATCCCGTGATAGGGCCATATATCAAAGCAAAACAGATTCAGAATCATCATATTATAATCAGAATCAAAGTCAAAACAGAATCAGAATTAGAGTCAGAATAGACTCAGAAAGTCATGTCAATGGTTTTTCATATACCACATTATATCAAAACAGAGTACTGAAATTCATATCATTTCACATTTTCCAAAACAGATTCAGAACATCTTCACGTCACATGCAAAATTTATCAAATTTTCATATTCACTCGTTTTTCTCAACTCAATAACAGAATGGCAAAGATAAACTCATGTCTACACCAGTCATGCCAGAAAAATACCTTATTCTTATACATAATTTCATGAGTAACACAGAACAAATAACTGAGGTCATTTCAAATTTCTTTTCATACAAAAACATGCCTATTTTCCAAAAATCAACCTCAGTCCCTTTTATTTTTATGCAAAGGCTAGTATAGGAACCCCGCTTACTTAGACTTTTTAGGTTAACGAAATTTCTCCACTGTAATACTGAAAAAAAAATCAATCGTCACCTATAAAATAGTTATGTACTCCCATAAATCTCCAATCAAACATGTATATCAATGCTTAAACCTGGAATACTACATAACCTAATTTTCCTTAAAAGAAACAATCTACAATTCTTACAACCCTAAAATATAATCACTTCCCAAATTACCTCTATATCAATTAATCACTTAATTTCTCCGACTACAATATTAAATCCTAACTTATTTACTATTGAAAACAAACTATAAAGTTGAATACTAGATAATATAATTATATCCGAATAATTTAAATTAAACAACAAATTTTTTTAATAAAAATAAACTAGATCATATAAGTGTTTAAAATAAAATTACACAGTTACCCCTTACTTCTGAAAATAAGTTTGTAAAAATATTTACTTAATAACAATTTAAAATCACTGGAATAAAGTCCGTAAATAAAATATAAAAGTTTCAAGACCATTATGAAATAAACTAGAACCCACTTGAAAAAGATATTAAACCTAATCCCATGAACAAAACCCCATTCCAAAAGGAAACCAGTACGTAAACAACCCAGATAATTTTTACACAGCAACGTACGTTTCTGGAGAAAGAATAAAACCAGAGAAGTACTTGACATCAGAAGGAAAAATATTTTTACCAAGGGAGAAGGAGATTGTGGCGTAACACTTTACGTGTAAGGGACCTTCTATGGTGATCTTCGGCGTGCGAGGTCACACTGGGTGGACAGGACGTGGCTAGCCGGTGGCTTACAGTGGCTCTCCAGATCTTTGGTAGACTCTTGTGCAAGATGCAGCTCTGAACAGGGTGGTTGAAACAATCTTTGGCCCTCCCACGTTGTTGCTCTATTTTTCATTAGGAAAAACAGAGGTTGCAACGACGTCTTCATGCAGTCTCGGCAGCGTTGGTTGGTCGTGTAGGGTAGTACTGGGTTGGCTGTGCAGTGGGCTATGGTGCAAGAGATTGCATGGAGGATCAGGTAGGGAGCTCTCATTCGAGGCAGTGGCTGGCGGCAAGGGTCCTCTCGTTTTACAGTGACTTGTGAGTTTCAGTGGGTGGAGTTGCAGTGGCTACTTGAAGGTGGTGCGGGGGCAATTTCCATGGTAAAGATGGGCTACGATTGATTGCTGGACGTAGACTCATCAGGTGCTGTGGCGTGGGTCTTCGTGGGGCTGGGTTGCCTAGGTAATTTGGTGGAGCTGAGGTTCTGTACGATGGAGGATGAGGGAAGGAGACGAAAACCCTATTCTTGGATTTTCTTCATACATGAAGGGTTAGGTACGTATATATAGGCGAACGAAGAACAAAATCAAACCCTAGAGGGATGAGGGAGACGTTTATGTGCGTGAGTGGAAAAAAAATGAAAGTGAAACCATGTAGTATGTGGAGTCTAAAATAAGGTAACACGGGCTTAGGCTTTTTCTTGAGTGATAGGTCTCGACTCAATTTCTAAAAATAAACCAACTTGTCCTAGAAAATTCTCAGCTCAATTCTCACCTTGGCCCTTTAGAAAAATAATGATTTTAGGCCCGTAGTCAAAACAAAAAAAAAAAAATACTTAAAAAAATTAACTAGGCACTTCATACATATAAATCTAAAAACAAAACTTTTATAAAACGGCTTGATGCTGGACCCGGGTGTTACACTAGCGATTGCCACTATGCCTTGATGACTCTCCATTGGCCTCGGCATTAAGAACAACATCCAACTCATCTTCAGATGACCAATATGTGAGCAATTTGAGAAATAAGGAACGACGAGCCATTTGATGAAGGGAGTTAGAGATGAGACTTGGGTTTCTGAGAATGCGAATGCAAGTCTCAGACGTATTTATAGAAGGAACCGTTATCGTTACATATAGGAAAAAAAGGTTACTATTAGAGAAAAGACAAAAGAAGTTACCATTGGAGAAATGACAAAGCATGTTACCGAGATATTGCACTATTGGCGACAATATATGCATTGCTATCCCAACCCAGATGTGGTATCTTATGAGTAGCATCCCCCATGAATTCTCCAAGAATTCTCCAAGATGATTCATGAAGTGGATGGTAACTGATCTGCATGGTCGCTATGGCGGATGGTGCCTTGCATGCCTTAGCAAGGACGTTTGCGGAGATTGTATCAACGCGGCCTCAACCTATTCCAGAGGTGGAGGTCCCCATGCGTGAAGCTAAGCTGATTGAGGGAGATCTGTGCTTTGTTTTCAACAAGAAAGAAATCACAAGAACGGCAGCTCCATTTCGGTTTTCCGTGGTTTTGACGTTTCAGCGGCGTCGTCCATCTCTAGATGTGATTTGGGGATATATTAAAAACCGATGGGGTGTTTCATCAATGCCGGTTGTTGGTGCTATGAGAAGGGCTCGAAATGTGCTTATGCGGTTGGTGGATGAAGATGATTTTGTTACTGCTATGTCTAGGGAAGTGATGGATATTGCAAATGTCCCTTACAAAATTTTTCACTAGACGCCTGCTTTTAATGAATATGAGGAATCCTCTTTAGCTCCGGTGTGGATCTTTCTACCAGGCTTAAAACCTCACTTCTTTCATGAATCTACATTAAAGATTTTTCCAGGTCCGTATGGTAGATATCTTAAAAGAGATAATGCCACGGCTTGTGTTTCAAGGCCAGAGGGAGCAAGAATGTGTGTGGAGATGGATATTTCAAAGGAGTATAGGCATTACTTTTGGATTGGTATACCGAATCAAGTGGGAAGTCATTTTCAAGAAGTGATCTTTGAGACTCTTCCAGCATACTGTTCTACGTGCCGTCAACAAGGGTACTCGAATATTACGTGTAGAAGAGAGAAGTTACATGCAGGTAATCCAAAAGGGAGTGTGGCTCAGATGCGTGAGGAGCTGAAGAGAAAGGAAAAGAAAGCGTTGGTATGGAAAGTGGTGAACAAAAAAGACGTTGTAGTGCAAGAAACAGAACCAGAACCAAAGAATGCAGATCCATTGGTTTATTATGTTATGCAAGATGGGGTAATGATGCGATCTTTAGCTCCGGACAATCAAGTGGATCAACTGGAAGGTACTATTCCTCAAAGTAAGGAGGGGGAAGTAATCCCAAGTGATAGTGGACAAAGAGTGGATGAAGTCCAAGATCGGGATATTACGTTTGAGGATGAAAAGATCCCAGCAGAAGCAGATTTGATTTTGGAGGAAGTTGTGGATGCAGAATTAGAGAGGATTTCGGATCTTGTGGTAGATGGTGATATTGGACTGGAGGGAAAGGAACTATTCCAAGTGCCATTCAGGGAGGAAGAAATGGTTGCATGTAGCAGTGAGCAAGTATCAGCTGCATGTAGTAGGGAGCAAGAAATGGAGGCAGGTAGCAATGGGCCATATCATATGCATGTGTGTACAGAGGATGTTCAGACTTTGGGAAATAACGAGATACTTACTGGGATTCTTAATGGGGCAGAGAGTAATTGTGTCTCTTTTGTAGCAGAAACGGAGGGGAGCTTGGGAAAGAATATGGATGGTGTTGTTAATGGAGAAAATGTAGACAATGCCGAAAGAACAGCAGTGGAGACAGAGTATGAATCAGATTTACCAATTATAAAGTTAAAGAAGAAGAAGAAGGTTGTTGTTGCGCCTCTAGGTATGCTTACTCGATCTTCTAAACAGTTATGAAATGCTGGACAATATTTTAATTTGGAATGTGAGGGGGGTGGGTACTTCTTTTTTACAATTACAGAAACTTATTTCTGAAATTAAGCCAGAAATATTGGCCATATTGGAACCGTTTGTGGCAGATTGTCGTCTTAAGAAGTGGGCTAGGAAGTTGAAATTTGATAATTTTATGACTAATTTTCAACAACAAGGTAAGATTTGGGTTTTATGGCAGAAGGATATTGATATGCACATTATTTCCTGCTCTAAACAATAGATTTCAGGTTTGTTTAAAATAGGTGAGAGGGAGATGTTAATTTCCTTTATATATGCGAGTTGTTTCCAAGTTGGTCGTTTACAGCTTTGGAGAGATTTGGAATCAGTTCAACGGCATGATATTCCTTGGGTGGTTGGGGGTGACTTTAATGTTATTCGATATGATCATGAAAAAGTTGGGGGTTTGCTAAAATCTCAGGGTGTTAAAGATGATTTTAATAATAGTATAATGAATTGTGGGCTTTTGGAGATTCAAGAGGAGGGATCAAGATTTTCATGGTGTAATGGCCAAGAAGGAAGAGGTCGAATATGGCCTAAGTTAGATTGGTTATTGTTAACCAAGAATTTATTCTGAGATATCCTGCGGCGAAGGTTTTGATTTTAGCTAGAAATACTTCGGATCATTGTCCGCTACATGTTAGAGTGTCAAATGATAGACAATTTTATGGACCAAAGCCTTTTTTCTTCCAACGTATGTGGATTACTCATATGGAATTTAGAGAGGTAATTATTAAGAGTTGGATGGAACCTACAAAGTTTGAGGGGTTTTTGAATTTGGCTGCCAAATTGAAGCGTTTGAAGCATATTTTAAAGGAGTGGAATCGAAATGTGTTTGGCAATATTTTTCAGCAAATTACTAAGTGGGAAGATCGGATAATTTGTTTGGAGGAGAAGGTGTTACAGTTGGGTGATATAGATGATGATAAATTGTTACAAGCGGCTCGTAAAAGTTTGCATGACTGGATGCATAGGGAGGAAATTTTTATGGCTCAAAAGGCGAAGGTAAAATGGATAAAGGATGGAGACGCGAATACTAAATTTTTTCATGGTATGGCTAGGAATCATAGACGGAAAGCTTGGGTAGGCCGAATGGAAATGCAAGATGGGCAAGTCTTTCAAACCCCGATTGAGGTGCATGATGGAGCAGTAGAGTTTTTTCAGAACCTGTTGAAATCGGAAGGTAAAAAAAATGTACAAGAAGAAATATGTTTGTTGGTACAACCGATTGTCACGGAAGAGGATAATGAATTGTTGGTGAGGATGCCAGACATGGAGGAAATTTTAGTAGCTATAAAGTCTATTCCAGAAGATAGTAGTCTGGGGCTGGATGGATTTGGGTCTAGTTTCTTCATCTCTTGTTGGGATATAGTTGGTAAGGATGTTCTTAATGCGGCTAAGGGGTTTTTTTCAGGGGTTCGGTTGAGTCCTTTTTATACTTCAACTTTTTAGTCCTTATTCCTAAAACAAACAAACCAGATAGTTTTGCTAAATTTCGGCCTATTAGTCTATGTTCGGTAATTTACAAGTGTTTTTCAAAAATTATAGTTGCAAGAATGAGGCCGTTTTTATCTAGCATTATTTCAGAAGAACAATGTGCGTTTGTTAAGGAGTGTAGTATTTTTTAGAATGCTTTGTTGGCTCAAGAAGTATTGCGCAATCTAAATAGGAAGGTGAGGGGAGGAAATATACTGCTTAAATTGGATATGATGAAGGCTTATGATAGGATGGAATGGAATTTTATTTGGGAGGCTTTAGTTGCTTATGGTTTCTCAGATCAATTTGTGGATATTCTAAAAAATTGTGTTCAGAATTGTAGTTTTTCGGTGATGCTGAATGGAACATATAGGGGTTATTTTCAATCATCCAGGGGTATTCGGCAGGGGATCCTCTTTCCCCATATTTGTTTATTTTAGCAGAGGAGTATTCACTAGATTGGTTAAGCAAGTAGTTGAACATCCGAAAATCAAGCCTATTTTAATTCCTAGAATGAAAATACAGGTATCTCATTTACTTTATGCGGATGATGTCATTTTTTTCTTAAATGGGGATAAAAAATCGATAAAAGGGCTGATGCAATTTATAGATACTTATTCTAGATGGTCGGGGCAGAAGCTAAATACGGATAAGTCAGCCATTTATTTTTCCTCACACATTTCATATGAAAGGAAGAAAAGTTTACAAAGGATTACTGGTTATGGATTTGGGAAGTTTCCCTGTACATATCTGGGCATTCCTATAGGCTCATCTGTGATAGGTGGCCGTTGTTTTGAAAGTATTGTTAATAAGGTTCGGGCAAAGCTTGATGGATGGAAACGTATTCTATTATCTGCAGGGGGGCGTATTGTGATGATCTGACACGTACTTTCCTCTTTACTTATTCATCTTATATCAGTAATGGATGTGCCAAAAATGGTCATTAGAAAACTTAATTCTATTTTCGCTGGTCTTTTTTTGGGGAGGCACGAATGAACATCATAAAAAACATTAAATGTCTTGGAAAAAAATTACTAAACCAGTACAAGAGGGAGGACTAGGTATTCGGGACTTACAGGAGGTGCAGAAGGCAATTCGTTGGAAATTAGCTTGGAATGTTCTTTATGGTAGCTCTTTATGGGCAAAGTTCATGAGGGAAAAGTATTGTAAAAAACATCATCCGATTCAAGAAGTGGTTAAATGGAATTCCTCACCTTTATGGAAGTCGATTGCATCATGTTTTAGGGCTGTAATGGAATATTCAAGGTGGCAAATAAATGAGGCAAAAATTCCGTTTTGGTGGGAAAATTGGTATGGGTTGGGTATTTTGGGTAGGCAGGTACGAGGTATAGAACAACCAAATTTAATATTGCGGGAGATGATTATAGGTACGGAGTGGCATGAAGATCGTCTCACAGAGATTTTAGGTAGAGAGAAGGCTAGGTATATTTGTTTGAATGTGAAGTTGGGTAGGATGGAGTTGGAAGATAAGGTATGTTGGAAATCCTTAGACAATTTGAACGTTACTGTTAAAGATGGGTGGGAGTTGTGCAAAATAAAAAATGAGCAAGTTAGGTGGGCACATGCTGTTTGGGATCCTGGTATTCCTCTTAGGATTTCTTTTGTATGTTGGAAAGGGATACAAGGGGCTTTGAGTGTAGATACCAATATTCAACGATTGGGTATTTCTTTATGTTCGTCATGTGTGTGTTGTGAGAAGCCGAGGATTGAAATAATGGAACACATTTTGGGAGAGGGGGATTTTGCAATGCAGTTGTGGAAGAAGGTTTCGGATATGCTGGGAGTTGATTTTGAACAGCAGCAAAGTTGGAGAGAAAGGTTGTTGATTTGGATTTCCAAAGGAAAAAGGTCTTCGCAATTAGAACATTTAAGAGACATTACCCCAGTTTTTATTATATGGATTCATTGGATTCGGCGGTGTAAAGCACGCATGGAGGATAAAAAAAATGTCAGTTCAAGCGTGTTGGGAACAGATTCTGTTTTGGTTTAGGAATATATCAATTAAAATGAGAAGAAAGAAAAGATTAAATATTGTACATATTGATATCCTTCAGAGATGCCAAATTCCTATTGTAGAGGTGTTTAGACATTCATAGGGGTTAATTTTTTTTGGGTATAGCAGCTGATTTTATCCTTTGTGTCCAGCGTTATTATTTCCGTTGTTTTGTTTATATGGAACATATTTTCACGTTTTACGTTTTACTTTTATGTTTGACGCTGAGGTGTATGTTTACGTTTGACGTTGAGGTGCATAGTTTATTAATGTTCTACGTTGCGACACCAAATTGCGGTTTATCATTGTTCAGGTATTTAGAATTTTTTTAGGCTTGTTAGTTTAATTGTTAATTTAGAGTTGGTAATTTTTTTGGCACTTGGTTCTGGGTTAGTTTATAGCGATTTATCATGTAAGCCCCCAAGTGTAATGATGTAACTACGGTTTTCTTCCGCCATAAGTGAGGGTTTATTAATAAACTTGGAACGGGGCTGCTATGTGTGTAGCTACCGGCTCTTTGAAAAAAAAAAAAGGCAATAATTCAAAATGTTACCATTGGAGAAAAGGACAAAAATTTTATCGTCAATATGCAGATAGGTATTACCGTTAGAGAAATTGAAAAAATATTACCGTTATATGAAAAAGAAAAAATGTTACGATTAGACAAATGCAAAAGTTATTATTACTCAAGTATAAACAGAATAAACCATATTAAAAAATATCATCGTGTTGGAAAATGCACTTATTAAAAAAATTATTATTTTTAATACCTATCTTGGATTGAAAAATAATACTATATCCCAAAAAAAAAAAAATCATATAAGACATTATAAAATTATTAGAACATGGTATCTTTCTTTTTTATATAGGAAATAGACATCATTTCATTCCATAAAGAAGTTACATCTGTGACTCAAAATTACAAGCCAAACTAAATTCCTGCTGTAAGCTCCCCGTACACAAATATCTTTGCGATGGCATTGACTGAACTTCAAAAACTCTAAAAAAAGAGAGTATTAATCTCTGTATAAAACAGAGGTAGAACCAACCCGTAACCAAACTCCATCCTCCAAAAGAGAAGTAAAAACTACACCCATCCTCCTAACCGGAGGAGAGAGGAACAAACATTGCTATGGACATAAGTCCAATAACCTATTTCACTTTATTTTTCTAAAAAAACCAACAAACAAATACCACCAAAAACATACCGACATAAAGTCGGAAACCACCAAACAACACCAACTAAACAAAATCGAGAAACACAAAAGAGAAGGCAGATGGAGGAGCATGCAAGACAAGCGCCACACTGGGAAGGAGCCGATTGGTCGGTCGAGATGTTGCCGGAGTCACTAGGCCCTAAGCTGCCGTGCATGGCGTCGACGGAAGATGAATCATGGTAGTTGAGAGACCCACGCGTTTCCTTTTAAGCCGCGCGTCTGCGCAACGCGCCGCTCCAAATGGCACCCAATCCAGTCGATGGCAAGATCGGCAGGTGAGGCTTCTCCAGGTGGTGTGCGTGTCGGTGGTTGGTCACCAGAGAAGCTCGAGCTGGCTACCCTCCCTTATTCGGCCGAAATCTGCAAAAACCAAAAAAACCAAAACAAAAACCACCGGATACGAAGGGTCGGTGAGGAGAGGGAGGAGAGGAAGAGGAAGAAGGAGCCAACGCTCCCCTTCCCCCAACTGGATCCGAACGAGAGGGTTTTTAGAGAGAGATGGTCTGAGTTTTTAGAGAGAGAGAATAGGGGCGGCTTGGTATTAAGCCTTTTTTGCTTCCCCAAAGACCTGGAAATTGATAAATCACAATAAATTCGGAAGTTTTGATCATTAAAATCTCATTAGAACGTGATATTTGAAAAGAAGAGAATAAGACAAAAGAGTTAGTGGTTAAGAATGAAAATGGAAATGAAAGAAAAAAGTACTAAAGAAATAATAAAAGAATATTATTTAAATAGAATAGAGAAATGATAGAGAATGAGATGTAGGAGGTTTTTTGAAGATGAGTAAAATTTAGGATAAAATTATAGAGAGTGTCCTTTTTAGCTACTAGTTAGGAAAAATTTTAGGAAACCGGATGTGAATGATCTTAAGCATAAAACTATCTATTTGTTTACGCAGAGCAATCCCAACGACTACTTTAAATTCCAATATAAAATAGTTAACTAAATCATTTTTATATGCTTTTAGTTGATAAATTTCACAATAGACCATACATTGACCAATGAATATACAATTCCCAAGAATAAAACCAAAGAAACTTCATAGACTTAAAAGAAACTAATAGCAGAATATATAAGAAAAGTAGAAAACATATTGTTGTAGTTTGTATTTTCAACAATAAATATATATATATATATATATATATATAATGCTATATTCCACAAAATGCTTTAATCCATCTCAAAATACATTCCAATGGATTATGTCAAGCCACCATGGTGATCCATGAGGAAAGAGAAGCAAAGAATAAATCATTTTTAAATAGCTAAATGTGGTAAATTGTTGCAGCAAAAATGTAAAATTGAAATATTTTTTTTACATAATCCGATTATTTTTTTGGTAGGTTAGCCATTTTACATATAGAACATGGGCTAAAGTCGCTTGTGGTTTAATGGATTATTGAAATTCTTTTTTTTCTTTTAGAAACTATTCAGAGGCAATTAATAAACAACTTTTGCACAATGAATAAATAAAAAATTAAATTTTTAAAACGTTTTTTACTTTTATTTTAATGTGCTTGATTTTTTTTTAAATATTTTATCATGTGGTTATAAAAGAGTTAAGATATGACTGTTTTTGTATCACTGCAACTGCAACTGACAATTGAATTATGAA
The DNA here is from genome assembly GCA_003123825.1 of Juglans hindsii. Classification (NCBI taxonomy): domain Eukaryota; kingdom Viridiplantae; phylum Streptophyta; class Magnoliopsida; order Fagales; family Juglandaceae; genus Juglans; species Juglans hindsii. The sequence goes on from QEOW01001060.1 coordinate 817,519, forward strand.
GAATATATATCTATTTTTTTTATAACGAAGAATATTTATTATAGTACAAAATATGGGCGCCTAAGTCATCTTATTATAGTACAGAATATATTTGTTTACAGCTTGAATAGGGCTGTAAACAAACCAAGTTTGACCGAGTATGGGGTGTGCGATCTCAGCTAGTTTACTACTCGAGTCAAGCTTGGCCTCGACTCGTTTGTTAGCCGGTCCTATCAGAACGTCCGAGCTCGGCCCAAGCTCGACTCGAGCTCTGCTCATTAATGCAAAATTTTAAAATTAAAATTAAAAATATAAAATTAAAATAAATGCATTAGAAAAATAACAAATTAAATACAAATTTACATCATGAAGCCTTCAAGAGTATTATGACTTTGGTATATTAAATGACATTTTGCATCCTAATGGAACAAGTGAATCAAAAAATACATTAAACTTTAAATCAAAAAATGGGCTGTAAAATCAGTGAAGTTCTCAATCTTCATCAATGGAGACAAAAATCTTGACATTGTTGCCCTGCATACACTAATACACTAAAAAAATTAAGCTTGTTTTTAATCCCTTGCTTAAGTACTATTAACTTAGTAATACTGTCAAGAGATGTTAGACAGGAAATGCAAAACTTAATTTGCCTAAAAAATCAATGTCATATCTCTAACACAGTTATACAATACAATTATATAAGCAATCTCAGAAATAGATATGTGCATCAGGGATTTAGACAAGTTACCAACTGCAGTTACTAATTGCAGTTACCAAAGAAGTTACCAAAACAACGAGTATGCAATAGGCAATAGGCATGACTCATATAAGCCAAACAACAAAATGTGAGGCAGACAACTGCAATAGGCATAGACTAATACAACAGGTAGTTAGTAGCCACAAGAACATTCGAATCTGCCAACCAGCAGGCAGCAGTATGCAATAGGCATACACTAATACCACAGGTAGTTACCAAAGAAGTTACAAGTTCAGTAACAATTTCACAACAAGTTACCAAAGTTCAACAAAATCAACCAGATACCTGCAGTTACCAAAACAACAAGTTACCAAAGTTCAACAAAATCAGCCAAACAATTACAGTTACCAAAACAAGTTCATAATAAGTTACCAAAGTTCAACAAAATCAGCCAGAAAACTGCAGTTACCAAACTTCAACAAAATCATAATGACAGGAAGTTACCAAACTTTTACAAAATCTGAAATCACCATGACAGAAGTTAGCAAGTTCCCAAACTTGAACAAAATCACCATGACAACCTGCACACACTGATACAGTAAAAAACATTAATATCATTTTTATTCCCTTACATCATTACTCAAATACTTTTAATTTAGTAATATTGTCAAGGGATGCTTGCAATGCAAAATTTAATTTGCCATTTAAAAAAAATTAGGAAATCTGGATGGTGAGGAGAACTTAGAAATTACCTGAACTTTCATTACTCATATCATCCCAAACAAAATCAGATATAATAACCAAACTATCCAAATATTACAGAGTAAACTGCCTAAATATGAAATAGCAAATCATATAGATTAAACAATACAGACCAGATAAAACAACCAAACTATCCAAATGCTCCATAGATTAAACATGATAAAATGTGAAAATATTAGTTTAACTTGAATTTGAGTCTGTATGGGCCTATGGCTATGGCAAGAGAATTTGAGTTTCTGATGGAACATCCTTCTATTGACAAGAAAAAAACAGTAGTTAGTATTTTTGTAAATAATAGTAAGTATAAAATAGTAAAATAGCAATTTAAAATTAAAGTAAATGTAACACTTACAGAATTAGTTGATGATCTTTTAAGCCCATATAATTCTCTAACCCAATCAGACTCACATAACAACATGTAACACCCCGGTCCCAAAGGTCCGGAGAGTTAACTCTTAATACTTAATATCAATTCCAATACCACAATTATAAAATCCAGAAAAAATCCATAAAATATTAATTCATTTGTTCAACCCAAATATTCATGTTCCTTCATAAGGACAATAAAGAAATTATCAATAAAATAAATTAAAAACTCCCCAAAGACTCGAAAATATCCTTAACTCACCATATCAAAATAATCGAAAATAAACATTTTACTAACTATGACTCTCAAATAAGTACTTGTACCCTCGGGCACTTATATCTCTACGACCATCAAACCTCTCTAACACTGCCTATTCTTGCTCTCCAGCAGAACCATCAATATTATTTGAAAAATGTTTGGAGATAAGGGGTGAGTTATCAATAACTCAGTAGCCAGAGAACATATACTAGTATGCAAACATGAGCATTTATAGAGTTTAGAATGTAGAATAAAACACTTTAAATTTTCAGAATGCAGAGTCAGAACATGCTATCATAAATATTAGAGCGAAAGTTCAAAGATATTCTTATTCAAAATTCCTTTGGCATAGCATAAGCAGAATCATCACATCTTATCTTATCATATCAGAATAGAGATCATGTTTAACCTCATGGTAAGGTTTGTGCAAACCATGACAACTAACTGAGTAGAAACAGAATGTGAATCTTTCCCTTATGGGTAGTGATAGGGTTACTAATATTCACTTTCTTAATCATTAAGTAAAATTAAAAATTAAAAAAAAAATAAATACAAAAAGAGTAGTAGATTGGTAGTAATAGGGTAGTAACCCTATCATTATTGTTCCCTTATTATTGTCGGAGCCTCGAGTGTGCACACAAGAAATATCACGCAGAAAACCACTTTGGCTTCCAAAATGGGTGCACTAGAAACAGAAAAATTGGTACCAATTCGAACAGAGGCCATAGTTTTACACCTGTGGTAAGGTCAGAATGGAACAGAAACAAAAACAAAATGTCATATCAAAACAGAGTATTGAAATCCAAATCATTTCACATTCTCCAAAACAGATTTAGAAATTTTCACGTCACATGCAAAAATTATTAAATTTTGATATTTGCTCATTTTTCTCAATTCAATAATAAAATGTAAAAAATAAGCTCATGTCTACACCAGTCATACAAAAAAATACTTTATTCTTATACAGAATTTCATGAGGAATGCAGAAAAAATAACTGAGGTCGTTTCAGACTTTCTTTTCATATCAAAATATGCATATTTTCTAAAAATCAACCTCAGTCCATTTTATTTTTATGCAAAGTCTAGCATAGGAACCCTACTTACCTGAACTTCTTAGCTTAATGGAATTTCTCCACAACAGTAGTGAACGAAAAATCAGCTATCACCTAAAAAATTGTCATGTAACTCCCATAAATTTCAATTGAACGCGTATTTTGATTCTTAAACCTGAAATACTAAAATAACCTATTTTTCCTAAATGTCTAAACTTCTCTTATTCCCAAAAATATCGTCACTTCCCAATTTATTCTATATTTTCACGTACTATAAATACTAGCAGAAATGGCGTTTGATAAAAAATAAACTTAATTAACTTTTAAAACGTTCAAAATAAAATCAAACACTCAATACTTACTACTAAAATTCAATTATAAAATTTTAATACTAAGTAATGTAATTTAAAAATCGTTAATCATTTTCTGTAATAATACTTCTACTTAAAACAAAGCCTTCACAGAGAAAAATTAAAATGAGCCCAACGTATAATCGGGGGTGTTTTTGGAAATTTATCATAGATGTGTATGTGTTCAGTACTGGGAAGTTGACTTTACAAATAAAATTCTGGGATTTCAGTTAAAACCGTGTGAACCTATGTTTATGCTCACTTAGATAGGGTGCAACTCGCGGCGGAGATCGGTGGATCTAGTTGGTGAGATGAAGGTGCCGATGAGCTGAAGTCTGGGCACTGCGAGAGATGAGTGATGAGACGAAGAGTGAGAAACCAGAGAGAGGAAGACACGGTGAGGGGGATACCATGCGAGATATTCACTGAGGCAACAAGAGACGGTGACAGGGTGGTTGGGACGGCAGCAAATCATGGAGTGGTTGGGGCGTCGGCATCGTTGGACTTCCCTTGTCGTGGCTAATGGCACCGAACGGGTTGAGTGCTACTCTATTTTGAGATGCAAAAGCAGGGGTCCTTCAGTTGGGTTGAGGGTGGTGTTTTCCAACGTGGATTAACGATTGGCTATGGCGGTGAGGTTTGGATAGAGGTTCACGTGGGGTGGACGAACTGGGCGACAACAACTTGGAGGTGCAGTGGATCACGAAAAAAGATTCACACTTTGTTTTGGGTGAAAGAAAATAGAAGGGTTGTTTCCATCATGCAGAGGAGATCGCGATCGAGCCAGTGGCTGGCGGCAAGGGTCCTCTCGCGTTACAATGACTTGCTAGCTTTCGCACGTGGAGCTTGAACATGGGGCTTTGGTTTTCTTTTTGGGGACGTAGAGGGAGGTTGCGGCTTGAGGTTTACTTTTCATGCAGGGGATGAGCATATTATATAAAGGTGATTGAGAACTAAAAGAAAACCCTAGAGGAAAAGAGATGTGCATGCAGTGAAGAACGGACGTGAGTCATGATCAAAACTGTGCATGTAGAGGAGTCTAGCATTGGGTCTCATGGCTTGAGCCTTTTAGCCCATTCCAAGTATTTGGGCCACGTCTTATCCTTAAAAGGAAAAAAAAAATACCTGCTCCAAAAAATTCCTTGGCCCATACCAACGTTCCAAAATATTTAATGGTTTAAACTAACATGGCAAGTCCAATAAAAATTCGATATCTGCCAAAATAAAATCTTAAGCCCGTATTCTCTTCCAAAAGAATTTACTCATAATCTCAAATGTGCTTTTCATACCTATAAATCCAATAATTTTAGTAAAGCGGGCTTGGCTGGACCCGAGTGTTGCACAACATCTGGACAGTTTCAGTTGACAAAAAGCTCAATAAGGATCAATGACTCTGCCTCCTGTGGTGAATGTTGATACTGAGCTAACTGTGGTAATTGGTGTAGCCAATATATCTCAGGCCAATTCGGACAAAGTTTAAAACTTAAGACTATTTGCTTTCCACCATTCCAAGACATCGAAACTTGCAAGTAGTTGACAAACATTTTCAACTTTCCCTCACTCTTCAACAGTTGAAACCCATTCAAAACTACTATATCTATCACCATATCTAGGAAAAACTTCTTTGAATTGAATTGAAGCATCCAACATTAAATATGTGCTGTTCCATCTTGTAGGCACATCTAAAATCAGTTTTTTTTAGGGAAATTGCAATTGCTTTGCAATTTCACTAAATTGTTTTAGCCTACTCTCTGATGCTACCAGATATTTTATACCATCTCTCACACAATCAAGGATCTCCCTAATCTCCCCAAGTCCATACTGCACAAGTAAATTAGTTATATGCACACAACAACATAAATGAAACAATTTTCCTCCTACAAACAATGTTTTCTTCAATCTAAAATCATCATTCTATATCCTAATGGCAACATCATTAGAACTTGCATTGTCAACAGTAATTGAACTAATTTTATTCTCAATTCCCCAACCTTGGAAACACTTTTCTAAAGTTTCAGTAATAAGAAGGCCAGTATGTGGAGGTGGCACATTACAAAAGTTCAACACACGCCTCTAAAGATGCCAATCAATATCTATAAAATGATATGTCACTACCGTATAAGTTTTTCACAAGAAGTCCACATGTCAATTGTGATATGAACTTTGTTAACATGTTTAAGCAAAGCCTTTAACTTTGTCTTTTCAGTCTCATAAGTTATCATGCATTCCTTCTTTATAGCAGCCTGAGACATTTTTTCCCAATATGGAGTGTTTGCACTTATGAACTTATTAAATGTCACATGCTCCATTAAAGAAAATGGATATTCATGATAAAGTATCATATGAGAGGCAAGCTCTCGGACCCTACTACGATCATAGGTAAAGTTTGAGGCAATGAAGCCACCATCTGCCTTCTTAGACTCACTGCTAAGACTTTCTAATTTTTCTTAGACCCCATGTATGCCAAATAAGTTAGCAAGTGCCTACGTAGTGTAGTTGTAGAACTTGATCAAGATGCTTTAAACAAAGTTTTATACCACTTGCATTGAGGTTGTTTAGCCTCATCTCGTTCAATTTCAACAAAATCATTCCACACAATAGAAGTCATCTTTCCTTTTTTTCTTTAATAGGCTACCATTTGAACTTCTGTTGGGCCTTCAGTAGAGACATTAATAGGGGTCTTAGTATTTGCAGTGTCTCCATCATCATCAGATATGGGCTTTACTAAGCCAATCCCACTAGAGTTTTCATTTTCATACTCCTCCACGGGATCAACCAAATTCATACGATCATCCATTTGCTAGGGTCTAATATTTTCTAAACACAAAACCAGAAACATAAAATAAGCATATAAACAATGACCATACAAATTATATTAATCAACTAAAAGGAAAACAACCTTATATTGATGGCTTAAGGTGCCCTCAAGAAGCAAGGACACTAAAATTTGTTAAAGTAAAAAACATTTGACTCCAACAGCTTTGTTATATAGCCTTGCCTTGATGGCTCAATGTACCTCCAAAAGGCAAAGCTGATAAAGTTGATATAATCAACTAAAAGATGTTATAGTCAAACAATTTTTACTCGAACAGTTTTAGTAGACTCTTGCCTTGGTAGCTCGATGTGCCTCCAAAAGCAAGGCACCTCAACAACATAAACACAAAACAAATTGGATAAAGAAAGAACCCCATTTCATAAACACACAACACCATTTCACATTTGAAGAAAGAAAATGTAACACAAAACAAATTGAATAAGATTTATCAGATTATTCAACCAAAACATGTTAAAGATGACATAATTAAATAGTTGAAGCAAGAACTAGATATAATAATTTATAATCAACCAAAACAGGTTCAAGAACGCATATTTAAATACTTGAAGCAATAACATAAATACAAAATAGATTGTAAAAGATTAATCATCCAAGACATGTTAAAGATGGCATAATTAAATAGTTGAAGCAAAAACCAAATATGATAATTTATAATCAACCAAAACAGGTTCAAGAAAGCATATTTAAATACTTAAAGCAATAACATAAACACAAAAAAAATTCTAAAAGATTAATCAACCAAGACATGTTAAAGATGACATAATTAAATAGTTGAAGCAAGAACCAGATAGGATAATTTATAACCAACCAAAATAGGTTCAAGAAATCATATTTAAATACTTGAAGCAATAACATAAACACAGAACAAATTGTAAAAGATTAATCAACCAAGACATGTTAAACAATCTGTAATTAAATACTTGAAGCAAGAACTAGATATGATAATTTATAATCAACCAAAACAGGTTCATAAGGGCATATTTAAATACTTGAAGCGAGAATATAAACACATAATAGATTGGATAAGACTAATCAACCAAAACATGTTCAAGATTCTATAATTAAATAGTTGAAACAAGAACTTGATAGGATAATTTATAACCAACGAAAACAGGTTGAAGAAAACATATTTAAATACTTGAAGTAAGAACATAAACACAAAACCGATTGCAAAAGATTAATCAACCAAAACATGTTAAACATTCTATAATTAAATACTTGAAGCAAGAACCAGATATGATAATTTATAATCAACCAAAATAGGTTCATGAGGGCATATTTAAATACTTGAAGCAAGAATATAAATACAGAACAGAGTGGATAAGATTAATCACCCAAAACATGTTAAAGATTCTGTAATTAAATAGTTGAAGCAAAAACCAGATATGATAATTTATAAGCAACCAAATCATGTACATGAGGGCATATTTAAATAATTGACGCAAGAATATAAACACAGGACAAAATGGATAAGATTAATCAACCAAGACAAGTTGAATAAAACATCTTTCAATAATTAAGGCCAAAATCACCATAGGATCAGATTAATCAACCAAAACATGAACAATAAAACATCATTAAATAGTTCAAGCAAGAACATAAAGCATCATTAAATAGCAAATAACCTGAGACAACTCACAGCGGACTGGAAATTTTACTTCAAGCACAGATCTGTTTAGCCAAGCTCTTCAGAAGGTTTTTTTCCACAATTTTCAAATATGAAATAAAAAGCTCGAAACAGGTATTTGTAAAATTGTAAACAATAGCAAAATCAATATAGGACGAAGTTAATAGCCTAAGGCCCTAACAGGGCATATTCTGCAATTACAAAATAAAAAAAATAAATAAAGCATAAACTTTTCAATCAAAGTGATGGACATTGGACAGTCACAAAACTACAAAAGCATGCTTAGACGACTGGTGATGTATGGCAGAACAATGTCACACCACTGACCACTTAGAAGTTCGGCGTACTGTGTACTTAGATGATTAGATATGGATCTACAATGTAACAAGTAACAACTAACAATGCTACAATGTATAAGAAGTTAGGATAGAACCATAATGAATTCTCGAAAATACTCAAATAAAACTATAACTAGATAAGATCTATCAAATCTGCCATAGATGGACAAATCGACGAACCAGATAACCATGAACCATAGAATCAGGGATTCAGTTGGTTGGGAGTCATAAATGCATGCATTCTTCCATTTGTCTAGGACCGGCTCCCTGAAAATACGACAGCCGGTTGCGCCTGCTAGAGTTTCTCGCAGTTGCAACCGGTATCACTCGAGGCCCCTCAACAATCCCTAGCTCCAAGCATTCGAGAATCAAGGATTGAACCCTTCATCCATCATTCCGTGCAATGAGGGAAGCGAAGGAGTGAGTCGAAGTGTGAGTCTAGGGTTTCTTAATGGGTCTGCCGAATGAGAGAAGTGAGTCTGAGAGTCGAGACTTAGGAGTTGAGAGTGAAATGGCACAAAAGTGATAGTAAAGAGTCTAAAGACTTAAGTTTATAACCCTAGGGTAATGAAATCAACAGCTTCTATAATATACTTAGGTTGATCCAACGGCCTGAGGCCCCCACATGACCAATTTGCTAGGTTTAAGTACAAAATTAAATACTATAAGTCTATTAATTAATATAATATAATAATAATACTATTATAGTTATATTAATTAGTATAATATAATAATACTATTATACTAATACCCTATATTAACTACAAAATGAGTATATTGATACTTAAATATTAATACCCTGCTGTCTTATATTTGCATAAAATTGGCCCATAGTATTTATGCTTATAGTTATAACTTATAATGCATATGTATTATGTAACAATTAGTACTAAACTGCTACTACTAGTCACTAGACTCACTACACAAATTACAATACTCAATAAACACTAGTCTAGTATTCTAGTAGTAAGAGCTTATTAATTAATAATAATAGATATTAACACTAAACATGTATATTACTATAGTTTATATAATCTTATGATTACAATATTACTAGAGTTTAGTGATTATTGATTAATCATATATAAAGTAATAAGATTAATAACTAGTGATAAGTGAGGGCACAAATAAGAAGTACTATCGATAACCATCTAAACATTTTTCAAATTTTTCCTTTAGAGAGCAAGCCGACAACGCTCCGTAAGTCTGGGACTTTCCTTTTTCTAGCTTTTCATCGTTTCTTGGGTGACGCATCGCCATGGTGGCGTCTACGGGACCTTGGTGACTGTGCCGCCAATGGGGTCTTCAGATGGTGGAGCCATGCAAAAGATGTACGTTAAGGCTGCGTCTCGTTTGCCTGAGTCCTCCTCTGTCAAGCTTCAGATGCGATATCCTGTGGATATTCAAGGTGAGCAAGGCTTCATTTTTTTAGAATAAGAAATGTCAAAAGCGGCAGAAGATTTTTGTTTTGCTTTAGTCCTCAAGTTCATTCGATCCAGACCCCGCATTGATGCTATTCGTCTATCTATGGTGAAAACTTGGGGGCTGCAAGACATCCCCAACAACAAATTTTATGGATGATCACCATGTTCTTATTCAAATGTCTAATGAACTTGATTTTATTCATGGTTGGGCTCGAGAAGGATAGGTAATGGAAAGTTGCACGTTTCGGTTATTCCGGTGGACTAAAGATTTTGATCTTCATAAGCAACCTACCTTCAAATCTTTGCATCAAGGTTCGACCATTTTTTGGGGACTGATAATGTGACTTTACACAGATCTAGGGCGACGGGGGCTAGTATTTGTGTGGAGATTGATCTACTGGAGGAGCTTGTCCAAGGTTTCCCAATTGTTGTGGCATGAAAGAAATCTTGGCAGGAGGCGAGGTATGGAAATCTGGTTTTTACGGTCATAAATGTTTTCGATAAGGTCACTCTTTGTGGTGTGTAGAATGGGTGGGATGGCTCTGAAAAGGAGTGAGGAACATGGGCGCCAAGATAGAGGAGGGACTCGTAAGGAGATTTGGCGTGAGAAGACAAAAGAAGGCCATATGGAGGCTGAAATAGTGAAGACTGGGGATGGGCTATTGGAAATTTCTTCAGGTGCAATAGAAACAAACGAGAATGTGGTGGTCAAAAATAAGGACCCAAGCAGTGCTATATTGCAAGAAGTTCTGAAGGTTCCTATAGGAGAGGAGGCAGGGGATGTGTCTAAAGGAAAATAAGCTGTTGTTCCTCTTGAGGATGGTGAGATAGAGCAAGTTGGGGTTTCTAGTATGCAAGGGATTATTGGTAGTTCGCATGACAATAGTAGGCTTGCGGTCTTGCCTCTGGAACCTGATTGCCTCCTTCAGGAGAAGATTGATGCATTCACTCTCAGGGAGGATCGGTTTTTAGAGGGTTAATCTGAGGAGGGTGGTTACTTCGGTGGAAAAATTGTTTCGGAAATGCTTGAATTGGAAAGTCGAAGGCTTGAGATGTCCCAGGAAAGTCGTCATCTATCGGATAGGGAGGATGATGATGTTGTGCAAGATTTGTTTAAAGAAAAGGGGTATGAGTTAGACAAGGGGGTTCGAACCTCTCAGAAAAAATAGAAGCATGTGGATCAACAGGTGCGTCAATCTCAGCGGGGTTTTATCCCGCCCTGCTAAACTTAATTTATGAATCACACCATGATGGTATAGAACATGGAAGAATAGATTGAGGTGTTTGGTTAAGAAACATAATGTTCATATTGTTGCAATTTTAGAACCATTTCAAAGTGAAGAGCGGTTACCTCGTGTAGCTTCTCTTATGGGTTTTACTAATTTCTATGCTAATGAAGTGGTGGGGGGGAAGATATGGCTCATGTGGAGTGATGCCCTTTCTTTTAACAAGAGTTCTATGTCTGACCAAAGTTTGTCTGGATGGTTTTCTTCATCCTCTCATAAAGTGTTTGTGACTTATATTTATGCTAAATGTCAACTCCAAGATAGAAGGTTACTATGGCAGGGATTAGAAGTTTTGTAGGAAAATGAGTTCCCGTGGCTTGTGGTTGGGGATTTTAATATTATTAGAGAAGATGGGGAGCATATAGCTGGTAACCGAAGACCATTGGCTTTTATGGAAGAATTCAATAGGTGTCTGGATGCTTGTGGACTAGCAGATATGCCACACTTGGGTGGTCGCATGTCGTGGTGCAATGGTCATGCAGGTGCCTCGAGGAGTTGGGTACGGCTTGATCGTGCAGTTTTAAACAATGTTTTCCTGTAAAATTTTATTGCCTAGAGTATTTAAATAGTAAAAGTTATGATCATTGTCCTATGCTTGTTGCTTTTCAGAATTATTTCAACACTATGGCCCTAAATCTTTTCGGTTTCAAAGCATGTGGTGCACACACGAGTCCTTTAAACCCTTTGTGGCAAAAGTCTAGACTGAAGGGGACACTGGATTTGGTTTAAGGCTGTTAGCAGCTAAACTTAAGCGCACAAAGCTGGTTCTTAGGGGCTGGAATTTATAGGTGTTTGGGAGTGTGGATGTTAACATTAAAAATTTGGAAGAAAGGGTGGTTCTTCTTGAATCTCAACTTCAGGCGGGGTATAATGTTGATCTTGAAACTGAATTTTTGGTGTCCAAAGTAGAGTTACAAGTTTGGGAGAATAGAGAAGAACTGAGATTGGCTCAACAGGCGAGGAAAAAATGGCTTCTTGAAGGCAATCAAAGTTCGAAATTTTTTCACGCTTGTGCTAATCATAGGCGCAAGAACACGGTCATTTCATCCATGAAGTTAGCGGATGGAGTGGTTTTGCAATCGTTGGAGGACATAGATGACGTTGCAGTTAATTATTTTAAATCTTTTTTGACAAGTTCGAGAGCTGGGTTACATCCGAATCTTAGCCCCTTAATTTCCAAGGTGGTTTCCAAAGAGGAGAATCTTTTGCTATGTCGTGATCCCACGGAAGAGGAGGTGAAGAGTGCGCTCTTATCCATTCCAACTCAAATCAACCCCGATCAAAATGGTTTGGGCTCTACTTTTTATATTTCTTGTTAGGACATTGTTAAAAAGGAGTTGATGGAAGCAGTGGTGGATTTCTTTTGGGGTCACCCTCTCCCAAGATTTTATTTAGCATCATATATTGCTCTTATTCCTAAAATGTTGGATCCTTAAGGCTTTGACAAGTTATCAACTTCCTTAGGGGTGAGATGTTTCTCTTCAAAAATCCACTGGTTCCTTCTATACCAGCATGCCCAAGCTATCATGAAAAGTCTTTCCAGTGCCTCATTGCTGCAAGAGTCCTGTAACCTGCAAATCCATTCCCTTAAGTCTCCTTGAGGATCTTCTGTAATAAGTTGAGGAAATTGTTTACACCACATAGTTAGGAGCATTTTACATTGAAAAAAGTGCATGTGTTGTAGTTTCTGCTACTGTGGAGCACAATTGACATGTTTCATCTTCGACTACCTTCCTTTGTTTCAAGTTACATCTCGTGGGAAGGGCCTCCATGCAAGTCCTCCAAGCGAAGACTTTCACCTTGGGGGGAACCTTCATTCTCCAAATTTGCTTCCATAGTATCCTGTTGGTTCTACTTAAAGAGCTTTCACCCTCCATTGTTACTGTAGAAAGATTTCTGAAACATTTGTATGCACGTCTCACACTAAAGCAGCCACTCCTTTCCTTATCCCATATTAACTTGCCCTCATGATTAGCTGCACTTAGGATTATTTCTAGGACAGCATCTGCAGGTTCAGGAGGTAGCATTCTTCTTACTTGTTGCACATCCCACCAGCCAGTAGAAGGGTCAATAAGCTCCTCAACTTTCTGGTCATTAGCTCTACTTGTATCTCTCGTATGTTACAAGTTCTTGAAACCAGGAATCCAGTAATCTTCCTATATTCTTATTGTCCTCCCATTCCCAATTCTCCATCTACAGGCCTGAAGGGTTTAGGGCCTTTGTGTCTTGGGGAAATGCCTTCTGTGTTAAGGACAATTGGAGCATGGTCTGAATGGGCTGCTATGGTGTGTATCACCTTAGCAAAAGGGAAGGCTCGAGACCATGCATGGTTAGCTAGGACCCTGTCCAGCCTCTCTAAAATTGCATGGGCCCCTTCCCTATTGTTCCACTAGGTGAAATGGGAACCTTCAAATCCCAGGTCTTTCAAAGCACAATCATCTATCACTTTTCGAAAGTTTTCCATTTGAGCTTCTGATCTGTCATTACCTCCCTTCTTTTCATTTCTACTAGTCATCTCATTGAAGTCCCCAATTACCAACCATTTTTCACAAGCCCCCAGGTTCAAAAATCTTAGAAGGTCCCAAGATTCACCCCTTCTACTAACTTCAGGCAACCCATAGAACCCAGTTAGTTGCCAGCTGTCATGACCTCTGGTATCCTTAACTTCAACATCAATATGGTTCTTTGAGAAACTTCTAATGGTTAGGTCAACCTCAAGTCCCCACATTAGGCTAAGTCCACCACTTCTCCCCTCATAATCCACTGTTAAACAGTTAGGAAACCCAGTTTGATACTTAATCTTTTCCATCGCCCTACTAGTTAATTTAGTTTCTTGTAAAAACAAAATGTTGGGAGCTTCCTTCTTGATCAAGTCACGAAGGGCACGAATTCCACGTGGGTTCCCAAGCCCACGTGAATTCCAACTTAGCAGTTTCATGGTGCTCGGCGGGGCTGATCAATAGCCTCCACCGATCTTGTATTTGTGTTGTTGGTCAAGTCCATAATCTTTCGCAACTTGGCTTTAGGTAAAGGCCCTGACTCAGTTTCCTTCTTCCTTACTGCCTTCCTTTTCAGGGAACAGTTGGGAATCCCAGGGCTATTTTCCTTTCCCGCCCTTTTGTTTATTCTTTTCCACTTACCCCTCGTCGATTGTTCCTTGTTACAACTAGACAATGGTAGGGAACCCTCGTTCTTGGTCAAAGCTGTTTTTGGAGGGGCCAGATCTTCCAAGCTCCTGTTTGAGTCTACTTCTGTCAGAAAGGTGGTTGGGTTACCCTTGAAAGCCTCCTCTATTTTTTACTTCTCCTTCTGCAGGTTGCCCATACCCTCATCTAGTATAGCTATGGTATGATGTAAGGCCCTTTCCCCTCTCATTAAACCAGCATGGAGGTCTGTATTTGTAGCCTTATTGGAGTTGACTTCCTGAGCCATACTGCCTTGAAACGTGCTCCCACCTGCACTGCTCTGGATAGTAGGGTTTGGAATTACTCTTATTTGTTCCGAATTTGCAGTATTACCTTTGGAACTTGAGCAAGGTGGTAGAACAAGATACTTTTGGCCTTGCTCAGCCTGGTGGTTGCGATTGTTGGCAGAAGAAACCCCGGCTCGCAACCATGGACCAAATGGATAATCCTCTTCTTTCTGTGTTACACAAGTTTCCTTCCTCTCTTCACAATCTTTATAACTGTGTCCCAATATACCACAAATAGAACAAAAAGTAGGTAGTCTTTCATATGTAAAACGAACCCAGCAAACACCATGGGATGGGATGTTAATACATTTGCCTCGTAGCAAAGGTTTTGTGACATCCAAACTGACCCTAAGTCTGATGAATTCACCCCAACCAACTGCATCTTTATCGATGTTGATCTCCTCTACTGAACCAATGTTGTTGCCAATTTTTCTTACCACCTTTTCATTCATGGCACCAAGGGGAAGGTCATAGAGTCTTACCCAGAAAGAAGCCAAGTCTATCTTTACTTTGTTTGCCTAGATGCCTCCTACAAAGTGTTTTACCAAAACCAGATGCCTATCAAAGGACCAAGGCCCTTCGCGTTGCACCCTAGCCTTCTCCCTCTGGTCTTCGAACTCCACCAGAAGCAGTTTAGAGCCCAGCTCCTTAAACCGGATTCTCTTAACTGGTATCCATAGTTTTCTCAAGGTTTGCTTAAAGGCCTCACGATTGAAATGTTTCCTCATGAGTAGAGACACCAGAAGACAGTGCTCTCCCCTTTGGTTTGTTTCTTCAAGTAGGTCCTCTTCCACAATATCTCCTCCTTTCTTGTTCTGTCAAAGACATCCGTTTACATAGATCTTCTAGGGATTCTTCCATTATGGAAAGTTTGAAACCTGTACTAAGACAGGGGAAAAGCCTCCATGATCGTTGGGTTCTCGAGAGGAATGGCGGCGCACTTACGCAGTATAGTTTTATAGGACTTTGGTTTTTCTACTCATTCTGTACAGTGGTGAAGGGAATGTATAAGTTCTCCCTAGTTTTCGTTAATGATGAATGGCACTACAAAGGTTTTTTCCAACCTTCAAGGGGCTTGAGACAGGGTGATCCCTTATCTCCCTATCTTTTCATTATAACGGAAGAGGTGCTTTCTAGGCTGCTAAAGAAGAGGTTTGAGGATGGTCAGATTAGGTCTTTTTATCATCCTCGTGGGGAGCCTTTGGTTTCCCATTTGCTTTACACCGATGACTTGCTGATTTTTTCAAATTGCAATAAAAGGTCGATGAGAATGTTGTTGAAAACTTTGGAGACCTATGAGCAGTGGTCGGGCCAGCTTATAAATAAGGCAAAATCGGCTCTCTTTCTCTTAAAAAAATTATTTGGTCGTAGAGCAAGCCTCATTCGGATGACAGGTTTCATGGAAGGATCTTTTCCTATGACATATTTAGGAGTTTCTCTAGTCTCAGGGAGACTTACAACACGTATGCTAGAGCCACTCGTTAGCAAATTCCAAAATAAAGTGGCGGGTTGAAAGGTAAAATTGCTATCGCAAGGAGGCCATTTAATCTTATTTCAACATGTACTATCGAGCATGGCCACGCATTTACTTGCTGTTTTGAAGGTGCCAAGAGTCACTATTGCCAAGATTAATTCTATTCTCTCTTCTTTCTTTTGGGGTGAATCTAATGCACAATCAAAGAAGAATTCATATGCATGGTCCAATTTGTCTAAGCTTGTCAAGGAGGGGTGTCTTGGCCAGATGTGTTATCTAATATGAAAGTTTGTATTAAGGGAAGGGCTTCTTTCTGGTTTGATAGATGGATGTTAACTAGTCCGCTTTGTGAATTAGTTTCCATGCTGGTGAACCCAACTCTTAAAGTCCAAGATTGCTTTCGAGATGGAAATTGGGATGTTGAGCTTCTTCATGAGTTAGTTGGTTCTTCAAAAGCTTTGGAAATTATTAATGGGATAGGAGGAGTTCGCGGGGCTTCAGATTTGGTGGTGTGGAAGCCTAACCGTAATGGTTCTTTTACCACCTCTTCGCCTTGGGATGCCATCAGGGTGCGCAGGGTTGAGGTTCTGTGGATGGATTGGATATGGAAAAAACACCTTCCCAGAAATGTTTATGTTTGTTTTTGGAAAGCCAGGTTTAATTGTTTACCAGTGGATGGTAGGATTTGTTCTATAGGTATCCCTTTAACATCTAAATGTGATGGTTGTTTCAACAGTTCAATGGAAACCTTGGATCACATTTTTAGCATGGGTGAATTGGCGAGGGAGGTTTGGAAGAGAGCTACTTTGGCTTTTGGAGTTCAATGGCTGGGGGCAAGCTTTTGGTGGTCAAAGGTCATTACTTGGTTTACTTATGCTCGAAAGTCATCACAAAGGGGTGTCTTAATTGGTTTGTTGAAGCACATTTCATCAAATAGTGTGAAGGTGTCTTCTTTGACTCCAGCGGATAGGAGAGTTTTTGAGACTATGGAGATTTCAGTCTGCCCCGTCAAGGCGTCGACTTCATGTGCTTAAATGGAATCGTCCAGTGATGAGCTGGGTGAAGCTTAATGTGGATGGGAGTTGTAGAGGCAATCCCAGCAATAGTGGTGGGAGTGGAGTGATTCAAGATGCTGAGGGAAATTTGCTTGCTGGTTTTTCAGAAGCTTATGGTTTTGGCACTAATATGAAAGCAGAGATGCGAGCTTTAGCTAGTGGAGTGCGACTATGTTCTTCTTTGGGGTACTCGTAGCTTGAGATTGAGAGTGATTCTGTTGTACTAGTTAACTGGGTGAGAAGTAGTTCTTGCAGTGGATGGTATATGTGGGACTTTTGGCAAGACTTGTAGTCGGCGTTGTCTATCATTACTTTCTAAGGGAGAATCCAGTGTTTTGTTGAGCTTTGTTGATGTTGATTAGATCCCATGGCAGCTGAAAGGATTGCTTAAATTGGAGAAGCTTGGTCTGCCTTACATTAGAGGCTAACTGTTTATTTTTATGCCTCTTAGAGGTCTTTAGTTTCAGGATTGTTGTTGCTCTTTGTTTTACACGTTTCTGGAGTCTGGTTTGTATTGTGACTCTTCTAGAGGTTTGCTCATTATGCAGGTTTAAACAATAGATCCAAAAGTTTGGCTAGGATTAGGTGAGTAAGTTGATAAGTTTGTATAGGATTAGTGACTAAAATGATAGAGTTTATCTTATCATTAAGTTGGTAATTTTGGATGGATGTAAATTATTTATTGACTTTATCTATAACAATATTAAGTTTATCTAAGAGGTATTAGACGTTGTTTAGATAAGTCATAAGTGGGAAAATCGTGTCCCAAGGAATCTGCACTTTTATCCAGAGAAA
Source organism: Juglans hindsii (assembly GCA_003123825.1). Lineage (NCBI taxonomy): Eukaryota > Viridiplantae > Streptophyta > Magnoliopsida > Fagales > Juglandaceae > Juglans > Juglans hindsii. The sequence continues at coordinate 835,291 of QEOW01001060.1, forward strand.
AGGCTGATCTGAAATCTGTTACTGCAATGAAGAGTTATCATGGGTGTCAACATTCCATCAAAAGACATTTTCACGATAGATTGGTTTTAGGAATTACCCACCAAATTATAAGTAGGAAAATCGAGTTTCAATGAGTCTGAAATTATTCAGTTGAATGAAATATATATCTGATAAGAAGACTTAGCGCCAGGTGTCAGCAGAATCATTTCCCAGTAGAGTTCTCCTTTAGCAGATTCCTACTACACCTTAAAGTCTGAACAGACTGAGCTCGTCAGCAGAATCCTACCACAGATCAAACCCCTATTAGATTTGTTCTGTCAACAGAATCCTACTGCAATTGGACTTGATTTTCATATTGTTTATTTAAGGGATACTATTGCTTAGGATCTGTAGAGAGTCAGATCTACATATTTTCTAGAGCACTTTTCAGTGCATTCTTTAGTGAGAAAATTCCCTAGAGAATTTTTATATTATTTATCTCAAAGAGTGTGATCGTGCTCCATGTTGGAGAATTGATTGGTCGAGTTTCAGCCACTAGAGTTCCAGGAGAAAAGCCAATGTTTGAAGATCGTCAGAGGTTTTGGCTGCTACTGCCGTAGAAGACAAATGGGTCATTTGTCTGGTCAAGTAAGAGTGTCAATTGACAAAGGTTTTGTAATTGAGCTTTACTTGTAATTGATTTTCAAATAATAAAATTGACTTTTATGGATTTGGCTGCCCTGTAGGGTTTTACCTTTAAAGAGTTCTTTAAAGGGTTTCCTTTCAATACCAATATTGGTGTTATGCATATTATTGCTGAATTATTAAATAATTGCATGATTATCGATTAACCAATTTGTTGAATGACTTGGTACTTGGGTAATTTCAATTAGCATCAAAGCGTGGTTCACTCAATCTGAGTGAGATCCGTTGCCCTAGAAGATCATGGCGTCACTATCATCACCACTAAATTTTGATGGTGATAACTACACCTACTGGAAGGTAAGAATGAGAGCGTTTCTAAAATCGCTAGATGAGAAAGTTTGGCTAACCGTGGAGTCAGGATGGATAAGGCCGACAGCATCTGTAGAAGAATGGACCAAAGAACATTCGAGCAGTTGTAATTGGAACAATAAAGGTCTAAATGTCATTTTTATGGCAATCTCTCCTGATGAATTCAAGAGATTTTCCATGTGTGAGACATCCAAGGATGCTTGGGATATTTTGGAAACTACACATGAAGAGACCAAAATGGTGAAAAATTCTAAATTACAAATATTGACCTCAAAGTTTGAGGAAATAAAGATGCAGGAAGATGAGACTTTCAATGAATTTTATGCTAAATTAAATGACATTGTTAATTCTGGTACAATCTCGGAGAGAAGGTAGAGGAAGCACGAGATGTGAAAAAAATTCTAAGATTCCTATCTGAAAGGTTTTGACCAAGGTGACAGCTATAGAAGAAAGGAATGAGTTAGACACAATTTGGGTAAAAGAACTGGTAGGTTCTTTACAAACTTATGAATCTACTCTTCCACAACAGAAGAAAGGTAAGTCCATTGCACTCAAAACTACTAAAGAATAAAATCAGTAGGATGATGAAGATCTGTGTAATGATGACTTAGCCCTTCTGGCCAGAAAATTAAAAAAAAAACTCATATGTAATAAAAAGAATTCTGGTAAATGAAAAAAAGGTAAGAATTTCACTAAAAAGAATGAATCTGAAAAGTGGAATAAAGAAAAAATCGAGTTTAAAAATAGAGTCCAATGTCATGAATGCTCTGGTTTTGGTCACATAAAAATTGAGTGTCCAAATTTTAAAAGAAAAGCAAAACCTTTGAATACTACTGCAAGTGATTATTCTGACTTTGAAAGTTCATTCAGATACATCCTCTGATAATGAAACTGTCTTTATTGCTTTTTCTGCTTCTGTTACTGATCATGATGACCCAGGCAAACTATATGCTAACGACAGCATGGTTGTTTGTGATATTGACTCTGATGTTGCCACTGAAGTTGCTGATCATAATTTAAGTGTGCATGAAGCATATGAGGATTTATGTGAAGAATTTGTGAAAATCCAAAAGGTAAATAAGAAGCTACACAGATACCTAACCACCATAGAGAGTGAGAAAAACAATTTGGTCGAAGCACTAAAAGTGACAAAGCTATGCGCACAGAAAGATGTGCTTGAAAAGAAGTTAGCAGCTTGTCAAGAAGTCAAAGAAGACTCCAACTCAAAAACTCAATGAACTACTAAAAGTTCAAAGAGATAGTTCCGATCGCACAAGGTTGGGATATAATACTTTCAAATATTCACATCATAAAGCATCCGCTGCCTCTACATCCAAAGGTATCCCCTTTGTAAAAGGAAGTAATGTAGAAAATATCTCAAAGAAACTTGTGAATAAAGCCAAGGTAATAATGACTTCTTCAGGTAAGTCCAAAGGTAAGTTTATTCCTACTTGTCATCATTGTGGTATTCTTGGCCAAATAAGACCATATTGCTTTAACTTGAATAAAGTGAAGAAAAATGGAGGTGAAAGAAATTTAAAAAGGAAGGGAAAGACTCTAGAAAATCAAGTTAATGAGATGAGTCGATAAATCACCTTAATAAGTTTAAAGCTTGGTAAACTAGCAGAATTTTATCTTCACAATAAAGAAAAGATCATACAAAGTGNAGTGAAGAAAAATGGAGGTGAAAGAAATTTAAAAAGGAAGGGAAAGACTCTAGAAAATCAAGTTAATGAGATGAGTCGATAAATCACCTTAATAAGTTTAAAGCTTAGTAAACTAGCAGAATTTTATCTTCACAATAAAGAAAAGATCATACAAAGTAGTGTTGATGAAAAGAATAGGGCAAAATTTAAGTGGGTGGTCAAAGAAGATGTCGTGTCACACTAATTGATAGGACCACTTGCATGTTCTTGCATTCGTTGCATTTCATTTTATTAGTCTAGGACATGCATTTTATTCTTCTGTTTTTAATTGTTTCTGTTTTCAGTTTTTTAAATAAGAAAAATAATATAAAAAATTTCTGGTTTGTTTCTAATTTTTTTTTTGGGAGTGCATGCTTTATATGTCAAAGTTTTGAGCACGTGTTCTCACAAAATAGATTTTTGAACTTATATATATCTCTACTTTGAGCAGTTCACTTTGTGCATACTCACCCTATGGGTCATCTTAACAAAGTTAATTTATAAAGCACTATGAGGAACTTATATGTATGCACCTTATAATTAAGTTCCATATTTATTATTGAGATGCTCACCATAGAGGGAGTCCATGTCTTCAATTGACTAATACTAGTTGAACCTAGTACAATAATAAAGAGATCTTCCCTTGCCACATACAAATAGTTGATCCTTATAGAAAAAATCATTGTTATATCAATGCAGAAAAAAACAAACACCATACTCGGATCTATCCCTTAAGTCCTTATAAAAAGAATCGTGGCTCAAATCATTGTCGAAAAAAATGAGCAACAAAAATGGACATGAAAGGAATTGTGCAAACTAGTGTTTGGAGGAGATATTCATGTATTTAGACTCTAGTATACAGTTTGACTTTTGAGGTAAGTGACAAACTCTTGGGAGCATCTATAAGAAGAAAATACTCATGAATAATATTATCAAAAATATATTGAAAAGAAAAAGAAATAAAGAGTTATTTTTCTATATAAGTTTGCTCACTCACATACTCACATAAACTTTGACATTGATGATCTTATGAGGTGTGAACATCCATGGTGATTGTTGCAAATAAGAAGGTGTACTCTATTGAATTTTTTTTGTGAGTGACACTTTGTTTAAACTAAGATGCATCTAAGCATGTTACTTGCCCCATTGCTTATATATATAAAAATAAAATTTTTTGTTAAATTTTGTTTATTATTTATTTATTTTGGTTTATATAAAATAAATTTGAAAATATAAAATAAATTAAGGTATGGGTCAATGTTGGGAGCTCTTTTTGCATTTGCTGCATAAGTCCCAGTGATGGGTCTCTGTTTTGCTTCTAAGTCCCAGGGGGACTCTATCGAGTAACCCATGCACGACAATAGTCACTTAAGTGTTTTAGCCCCACACAAGTACATGCCCAGGACTTACCCCTAGGATTATTTCCTTTTCACTTGCGGAAACTCACCCAGATACACGGCACTCTCCATTCTCCAGGCCTACTCATATCCCACTTCACACTTTGTGGTTTTGTGCTTCTTCTGATTAAGACACAAAACAAATACTTATAATCTACATTTATTTATCACGGTAAGGTTTCTCTCTTAATCAAATCCTTCTCCTTCTCAAAGTCTAGGGTTTGGCACATATTTATGGAGATTGGGTTGTTGATTTTAGTTATATGAAGTTGGGTCTTGGATTTTGGTTGGGTTGATTAGACATTTACACATATGATTACATGGATCTATATTATGCATGTGTTGAGGATGATTTTTGGTGGGTTATGGGATTCTTCATATCAGTTTTAAACTAATGCCCACCAAGTGTTTGTTTTTATGTCTCAACCAAGCTACTTCATTCATTTTTTCATGATTTTACTTGCATACATGCTCATATATCAAGTGCATTTAATCCATGAAAATTTTAGACATATGGGGAGTTGTTCATCATGTCTTTCTTAGTGTCTTCATCTCGGCACACATAAGTGGTATTTATTATCTTATGAGTCTTGTCAGATTAGTGACAAAAATGGGAAGATTTAAATGTGTTGTTGAGGGGGAGTTGAACGTGCTGAGGGAGAGTTGAATGAGTCAGTGAAGTAAGTGTATTGCTAAAAACAAGGGGAGAGATTGAGGGGGAGCAACAGAATATTGAGGGGGAGAACTATATACTTGAGGGGGAGCAACAAAATATTGAGGGGGAGAACTAAGTACTGAACGTGGTTATTGATGATGACTAGAACACTATTTTAGTAGGTTTAGATTACGTCTAACCTTTGATTTTGTTGAGACTACTTTTAAAGAGTGTTCTATGTCATTTCTTCTCATCACTGTATTAAGATTTTCTTCATGAGATCTTGGTCTGCTGGTTGTGTTTGTCTCAAGTACACTTTACATTCATCAAGTTGGTTTTTTCACCAATACGTCAAAGGGGGAGCTTGTAGATGCAAGACATTCCTTAAGTTGACTTTGTCACCAATCCGCCAAAGGGGAGATTGTAGATGTAAAGGTTTGGCTAGGATTAGGTGAGTAAGTTGTTAAGTTTCTATAGGGTTAGGTGACTAAAATGATAGAGTTTATCCTATCATTAAGTTGGTAATTTTGGATGAATGTAAATTATTTATTGACTTTATCTATAACAATATTAAGTTTATCTAAGAGGTATTAGAGGTTGTTTAGATAAGTCATAAGTGGGAAAATCGAGTCCCAAAGAATCTACACTTATCCAGAGAAGAGTCTGATCTGAAATCTATTACTACAATGAAGAGTTATCGCGGGTGTTAGCATTCCGTCAAGAGACATCTTCACAACAGATTGGTTTTAGGAATTAGCCACCAAATTATATGTAGGAAAATCAAGTTTCAATGAGTCTGAAATTATCCAGTTGAATGAAATATATATTTGATAAGAAGACTCAGCGCCAGGTGTCAGCAGAATCATTTCCCAGTAGAGTTCTCCTGTCAACAGATTCCTACTACACCTGAAAATCCTAACAAACTGAGTCCGTCAGCAGAATCCTACTACATATCAAACCCCTATTAGATTTGTTCTGTCAGCAGAATCCTACTGCAATTGGAATTGATTTTCAGATTGTTTATTTAAGGGATCCTATTGGTTAGGATCTGTAGAGGTTCAGATCTACATATTTTCTAGAGTACTTTTCAGTGCAGTTTTTAGTGAGAAAATTCCTTAGAGAATTTTCATATTGTTTCTCTCAAAGTGTGTGATTGTGCTCCATGTTGGAAAATTGATTGGTCGAGTTTCAGCCACTAGAGTTTCAGGAGAAAAGCCAATGTTTGACGATCGTCAGAGATTCTAGCTACTACAGCGGTAGAAGACAAATGGGTCATTTGTCTGGTCAAGTAAGAATGTCGATTGACAATGGTTTTGTAATTGAGATTTACTTGTAATTGATTTTCAAATAATAAAATTGACTTTTATGGGTTTGACTGCCCCGTAGGTTTGTACCTTTAAAGAGTTCTTTAAAGGGTTTCTCTTCGAAACTAATCTTGGTGATATGCAATTTATTTTATGTTATTGCTTAATTATTAAATAATTACATGATTGACAACTAACCAATTTGTTGAGGGAATTGGTAGATATTTTCGCTACGTTACAATATAGGGGTACTTGGGTAATTTCATAAACGATTGACTGGCCGTAATGAGGTAGCTATCTCTGCTCGAGATTATAAGTTCTACTCTCCAAGACACAAGTATAGGCTTGTTGCAACAAACTCAATTTCTAACATCACTGGTTTACCTGTAAGTTTCATTTTACATGTCATATTAAGGGGTCATCACTAGGAAAGTATATGGTTGCTTTTTTTTTTGGATTGCATGTAAAGGTGATTAAAGAAAAACAAAACAGAAAGAAAAAAATAAAGAAAGAATAAGAAGTAGCAATTCAACATTCCCACCGGTACAACTGATCTTGGAGCTTCCTCTTTTCAAAGTCTAAAGATTTTCCAGATCTTTTTCTATCTTTGGAGCTTGCCCAAGTCACAGAATCGTGTACATACATTGACGATGAATGTATGTGCACATACATTAAGGACTTCCTTGTTTGGATGCATCTCCAGGTTGTTTTCCAATAGATATTATGCCTTTAGTATTCAATGAGGATTAGTTGGATAACATGGGACATTAGGTGTAACACCCCCCTCCCGTAGGATAGAGATATTACTAACATTTATAATATAATGCCCGCTGAAGAGATTCGAAGTCATGAAAAATACCTCATTTACCAAAAAAGAAAACGTCAACTAAATTTATTTTTTTGATAAGTAATAAATTATTTCATTGATAAAGAAAATAGGTATAGCCTAGATACACTAGAAGTATACATGTGAATACACATATTTAAGAACTAGAAACAGTTACAAGGAAATCATGGAAGCTGAGGCCATTCAAATCTAGAACAATGGCCCACAAAAATAAAGTCTTCCAAGGAGCGCTCATGATCCTAAAAAAGCCTCTCATTTCTTTCACACCAAAAAATACAGTGGCGTTTTCGACAAGGCAGACGTCTCCACAAATGTTCCCAGCCCCTTGCAGTGGCGTTTTCAGTAGTGTTCATAGTGGCCCTCACAATGGCGTTCAAGTCCTTAGTGACGCTCACAGCGGCATTCCAGCTCGTGAACTCCCTCTGGATTGGATGGTGAGGATGGCCCCGTCGACTGTAGTCTACAGTAACCCTTTCACTATAATTAATGGCCCTCCAACAACCGAAACTCCTTCATTCAATCTGGATGTTAACTCTCCTACACCAAAGTTCACTCCATCAATCACTCAAGAGAGATAGGGTTCTCAATCAATCCCCCCACAGGACCTCTGCAGTAACCTCACAGGGACAGATTCGAAGAATATTATCTTTTCCCCATCTATAAATACTGAAGAATGGGTCTCTAGTTAGTTGAAGACAAATGTGGAAGTCTTTATGCAAACTAAACTGACTGGTTTCTCATTGGTGCGAAGCAATAATTCACACTAGATTTCGACTAGTCTTTCTCTACAGGGCCCACGAGAGACGACAGAGAGCTTGAGAAGCCCATTGGAAGACTCAAGGCCCAACATACGATTTGTTGGGTCTTTGCTACAAATTGGTTCTCAAGCAGGTGGTCAAGACAACTCATCTTCATAAATCCCTATCAAAAGGGTGGCACCTCTCTTACCAAGGTTCTAATCCACCAAGAACAAAAGTGCAGAAGATACTTGAGGTTGATAACCCACAGACAGGCAGCATTTTCATAAATTCTGGAGATGAGGAAAAAGAAGCAGCTGGTTTGTTACTTTCAATTAAATCAAAAGGAGCATCATCTGGTAAGGTTAAAAAAACAAAGGAAGTTGCAAGATCAAAGCCATATACCAAAGCTTCATCCAAGGCATTACTACCCGGAAAATCCAAGAAAGCTAACGAGGCGAGCTCTGCCATGCCTCCAGCTCTTCCATGGAGTCCCTGGTCTGGAATTGCAAGGGTCTAGCCCACCCAAAAGCAATTAGAAGTGTAAGGGCTTTTATAAATAAGTTTAATTAGGATATTATCTTTTTGTCAAAAACTATGGTGTCTAATGATAGCACATCTACTATTGTAAATAGGCTGGGTTTCCACCATTTTGTACACGTCCCTGCCTCGGGGAAAAAAAGAGGCCTTTTGTTATTATGGCGACCGGGTATAGATATTGAACCGGTTCATATTAATGCTAATGCTATTTCTATTTTGGTTTATTCTGTTCCTTTCAATAATCCTTGGTTAGTAACTTTTGTTTATGCCCCAGCACAATGGTAACAAAAAGCTAAATTCTGGACTCATTTGGATTCAACTCATGTATCCTTTAATGGTCCATGGCTTTGCATAGGTGATTTCAACGACTTATTAGGCCAACAAGATAAATATGGTGGCAGACCAGAAACGCCCTCATCCATAGGCAGCCTACAAACTTTAATGGATTCTCATGGCCTCATCGATATTGGATTCTCGGGACCTATTTTCACATGGACAAATAATCGAATGGGAAAGGCAATGATTAGAGAACGATTGGACCGTGGTATAGCCAATGCAAATTGGCACCTACTTTTTCCATATGCCACTTTGAAACACATTGTTTCTTCAACCTCTAATCATAGTCCCCTCTTGCTTAATGCTATAAAGATAATGAAGAATCTCTCTCCTTTTAAATTTGAGGAATTATCGACTCAAGAGCCACTCAGGAATGTTATAATTCAAGAGGTATGGAATCATCAATTCTACGGGAACCCAGCTTTTATTTTGTGCAATAAAATCAAGGAAACAAAAAAGGCACTCAAGCACTGGAATAAAATCCACTTCGGGAAGATCCAGACCAACATCCAGCATCCCGAGTCAGAGATTAGCAATCTCCAGAGTAATCCGCCGAACCAGTGGAGCTTACAGAGGGAAAAGTTACTCCACTACAAGCTTCAAGAACAACTCAAAAATGAAGAAACTCTTTGGTGACAAAAATCAAGAATCAACTGGCTCACCACAACAGACATAAACACAAAGTTTTATCATCTGTCAATGACTATCCGTCGAAGAAGAAATGAGATCGACTCAATCAAGCTATGCCCAGGTATTTGGACAATGGATCAAGATATCATTGAATCTACTTTCATAGATGATTTTAAATACATTTATACCTCTACAAATCCTATCTTCCTGGAGCATCTAGAAAACCTTTTCGAAAGATAGATTTCAGAGGATGAAAATAAATTCCTAATAGCTATGCCTTCGGAATTGAAAATTCTTGGTGCACTCAAACAAATCCCAAATCATAAAGCACTAGGACCAGATGGGATGATAGTTCTTTTCTACAAACATTATTGGCATATTATCAAAAAAGATGTGGTCACGGCGGTTCAAAATTTCTTTAGAAGCAGGAAACTTCTGAAACAAATAAACGACACCCACATAGCCCTCATCCCAAAAATAGTAAACCCCATTTCCCCTCAACATCTCCAGCCAATAAGTCTGACAAATTTTATTTATAAAATCATCACAAAACTTTTGGCAAATCTGCTGAAAAAATCCCTTCTATCCATAATTTCACCTTTCCAAACAACCTTTGTTCCTGGTCGCAATATCAAGGAAAATTCTATAATAGCCCATGAGATGTTCTGTCACTTAAAGCATCACAAGGAAAAGAAAGGTCCGATAGCTTTAAAGCTATACATGGAAAAGGCTTTCGACTTTATTGAATGGAAGTTTCTTTATGCTATTATGAGAGCTTTGAGTTTCAACTCTACTTGGATAAATCTCATTAAAGAATGCATTTCTACGGCTTCATTCTCTATCCTTATCAATGGATCCCCAAAAGGTCTCTTCAAGGCACAAAGGGGTCTTCAGCAAGGCGACCCCATCTTGCCCTTTCTGTTCATCCTATTTACAGAGGTACTTTCAAGGCTATTGGCCAGATCAGAAGTATTGAAAAAATTAGAAGGTATTAAAATCAGCAGAGACAGTCCCCCAATAGCTCACCTTCTTTTTGCAGGTGATTTAATTATCTTTGCAAAATCAAAAGGAAAGTCGATTCAGGCAATCAACATTACTCTAGATAAATATCAAGCTTGGTCTGGCCAGCGCATCAATCAAAGCAAATCCTCTATCTACATTACTCAAAATACCAGTCAAGCAACGAGAAGAGTAATAATCTCAGAGAATTTGGCATACAAAGAGTCGACCTCAAAAATAAAATATTTGGGCATGCTGACAACATTTGGTCGATCCAAGAAAGAGGACTACAAAGATTTGATGGGAAAAATTAATAAAAGGCTGGATGATTGGAAATAAAAAATGCTTTCTGAAGCTAGTAGAACTATGCTCATCAGATCAGTAGCAAGCGCCATCCCAACATATCAAATGTCAACGAATATGCTAACAAAATCAATCTGCAAGAAGCAGAACACTAGTTTCAAAAATTTTTGGTGGGGAAAAGCAAATAACCAAAAGCACAAGCTTTGCCTAAAATCATGGAAATCTATTTGCCAACTGAAAAAGATGGTGGACTGGGATTAAGACTGATGAAAAATATGAATGTGGTCTTGCTAGCGAAGACAAGATGGGAAATGAAACAACCAAGCAACAATATCTGGCACAAGCTTCTATCCAAGAAATATTTGAAATCAAGCGTCTTCAAATTAGCAACCAAAAAGGTAACTGACTCGAGTCTCTGGAAAGGAATTCTAAAGACAAGACCTCTACTGGAATAAGGTACATGTTTCAAAATTGCAAATGGTTTGTCTGTGAGATCTTGGCTAGATCCCTGGATTCCGACTCGAGAAAACGTTAAACCTTTCCCCCTCATCCATACAACTGATCTCTCGACTACCCTCAAGGTCTCAGACCTGATTATTCAGAATGATAAATCTTGGAATCTCTCATTGTTAACATCCTTGTTCCAACAAGAAAGCATAAAGGAAATTCTGAAAATTCCCTTACCCAACTCCGATCAAGCCACAGATTGTGCTATTTGGACTAAAACCCAAAATGGGAGTTTCTCTGTTAAAAGTGCCAACCATCTTGCATCAACTATCGCCAACTACTCCAGAGAAGCAATCCCAGATATTTCTTGTGGAAAATTTTGGAAACTCAGGTTCCATGAACGACACAAGCTCCTCTTATGGAAGATACTTTGGGATATTTTACCAACAAGAAAGCGCCTTAAAAGGTTCATTCCGAGCATTCCATCCATAAACTATCCGCTCTGTGATGAAAAAGAAGACTCTCCTGCACCTATTCATCGAATGCCCCATAACCAGAATTCTCTGGAGTTGTAGCAAATGGCCTTTAAATCTATCTTCCCTGGTGGTAAATTCAATGAAGGATTGGTTCCAGTTTATTTATACCCCCAGAAAAAACTCGATCTTACTTCCCAGGAAGAACACCCTTTCAAAGTTTTTGCTAGTCTGATTCTAGACTTTATCTGGAGGCTTCGAAATGACCAAGTCCATAATCACAAGGACCTCTTTCTCCACAATCTTTCACAACAGTTGAATCTCTCTTATCAAGAAAATCTTCATGCATGGAAAGAAAAGCTTGAATCCAAAGTGGAGAAGGAATGGCAAAAACCTCTCACAAATCAAATATACATTTCTTTTGACGCAGCAATCAGGAATTCTTTCTCCTTGGCTTCAGTTGTAAGCAGAAAATCAACTGGAGAAGTCATTGAAATCTGGACTGAGACAAATTTTACTACTACCCTGGTAATTGCAGAGGCACTTGCGGCAAAGTTAGCTCTTAAAATGGCAGAACATCTCAACCATCCTTTTATCTCTCTAGTTGGAGACTCTCAGTTGGTGATTTCTTCTATTTATAAATAAGAACAGATCTGGCAAATAACACCAATTTCGGAAGATATTGCAAACTCTTTGAAATCCCACATAGGCTGGAGCTTTCACAAGATTGATCGATCCCAAAATCGATTTGCGCACTCGGTTGCGCAATGGGCAGCTACAAACTCTTTATTTGGTAGCATTCCATTAAATATTATTCCTTCTACTATTTTGCATATCGACAGTCGAAAAGACCCTCCTTAGTAGATTGTAATAGTTTTATTTTATTTATAATATGCAAGCTTGCTTAGAAAAATAAAGTACACCAAAAAATACATATGGGAGTCATCTTCCACACGGCCGCGATCTGTGGTGTTCCATTGATCCCTCTCCAGCTTGCTAATAGTTCCACCACCCTTGTATTTAGATTAAAAAAGATCTTCTTTAAAGCTATTGATTAGTTAAATTTACACAAGATTTATATGTATCCTTGCCTTATTTGAGATGTTCTAGATTTCTTAGATAAACTCTTGGTGAATTTTTTAACATTTCAACAATCTCTTTAATAAAACGGTTTAGAATGTTTCATATATGAAATTTATTGAAATATAAAAATAATAAGAATCTTATAAACTCATCATCGTTTTTGTTATATGCTAGCCATTTACTTTTAAAATAAATATTTTAAATCTTAATAACTTCACAGTGCATTTATCAAGAAATAATAACTAATAGAAAATACATTTAAATGAATCCAATCATATTTCAACATGTTATTTGAAAATTCCTAGAAATTAAGTGCGAGCCAAATTAATTGAAGCCATTCAAACGGCTCAAACTAGGAACTAGGAACGACATGCATCGAAGGATTTTCATGAATTGATGTCAGAGAAAAGGAAAAAAAAAATAACATTTGCAAATTGAAAATATAATTAAGGATTTGTTTTGCTTCTTGAGTTTTCAATTTTATTGCTTCGCTTCTTAGGTTTAAAAATATTATTGATTAGTATAACGTAAAAACAAAATATGAGAATGCAAGAGACAAGACAAATAAAACATAAACCACAAAGGTAGAAAAACAAATGGAATACAAATATTCCAATCATCCAAAACAGTTATAAGTAAAACCTTAAAAGTTAAAAAAAATAAAAGAAAATAAGAAAAAATAGGAAAACACAAAAACTATAAGAGATAAATAAATAAAACCAATCCCAAGCATACTTGGGTGGCCTATCTACTAACCATGTTAGATCGAAATTTGCAAACCAAAGAGTTTGTTTGGACACTTGAAGTGTTTCAAAATTTTATAAATAATAGTAAAATGATTTGAGTGAAAATATTTTATTGGGTTTTGAAAAATGAGAGGTAAGAATTTTAATAAAGATATTATAAAATCAAAACATTGTTTCAATATAATTTTTTAATGTAGTTTTAGAGCTGAGCAATAGGAAACTGCACCCCGTTACCCCGTCCCAGCCCATTTGTCGGATTCTGGCGGTAGGGTAATCCACCTACAACCTAGCACCTAGAGGGTTGGGCCCAGGCCCGCCCATTTTTTCCCCACCCTGCCCCGCTCCACTTTTCATATGTGTGTGTGTGTGTGTATTCATAAAACAATATCTATACTTATATTAAAACGACGTCGTTTAATAATTCCCTGAAACCCCCCTTCAAGTCGAGACCCACTCAGCACCCACTTTGACTCTCTCGAATCTCTCTACCCTCTCTCTCTCTCTCACTTTCGCACCCTCACGTCGTTGTCGTTGCCTTCGCAATCGCTGCCTGTAGCTTTCTATGTCTCTAGCATCTCTCTCATGTTCTCTTACTTTCTGTAAGTATCCTACTATCCTAAGCATTTTTTTGAGTTTTTCAATCGGTTGGACTATGAAGGATGGGTATGATCAATGGATTTGGAAGATGAGATGTCTTATGTGTGCTATGGAGATTGGATTTTGATTTGTGTGTATTGGATTGTGAATTTATGATTATAATTTGTGTATGTAAATTTAGGTTTTAGATTCGAAGCCTAAATTAGTTTAGGGGTTCAGTTTGAACCCTAGATGACTTTAGGGTTTCTAATTGAAAACATAACCTAATATGATTTGGGGTTTCAAAACTAAAACTCCAAATTGTTGTGATGTTCATGACTGTATGATTTTAATTGTTGTGTGATTTTTGCATCACGTTAGGTATTTGTGAGCAACAGGAAAGGATAGTGAGTCAAATTCAAATACTAGCGCTAATGCTAGCCCCCTACCCCTACACCCATTGGGGGAGGGGGGAGGGGGAAGTTGGAAGGGTATATACAATGTAATACCCAGGGCTCAAGCCCACAACCCAGGCCCAAGAAGGGCCTAGCCCAGAAGACCCACACGATTTCGTTTTCGGGTAAGACTCCTTCTATTTTCAGTTTCTTCTTCCCCGAACCCATGTTCCATCCTGACGTTTTTTTTCCCCACTGAAAGCTTCTCCTCCCTTCAATTGCTCCCCCGTTTCTTCTTCCATGAATCCCACTTTTTTTACCCACGCCCCTTCAGTTTAATTTTCTTTCCTTCACCCTCAAATTATCTTCTCAACCGACGCTCTCTCTCTCTCCTTCCCCCCTCTTTTTTTTATTTTTTTCCTTTTAGTCTCTCTCTCAATTTTATTTTCACCTCTTCCCCCATCTACGCTCCTCAACTGCCAGACACAAGAACCACCCTGCTCCGCATGATAGAAGTCGTCAGGGCCACTGACTCAAGCCTTTGCCTTGCACCACCATAGACACATGCCACCCTAGCACTGCCTAACACCAACTCGCAAGGCTCCACCCACAGCATTGCCCCTGCACGCACCAATAGCCCTTTCTCCACACTAGCAGTTGTCCCACATGCAGCAGGTCACGAAAACACCCTGCGACAACACCACGCTGGTTGGAATAGACCAATTGTAAGCCAAAGCCCTATTGCACACCACTGCCAGTGCACCACCCACTATAAACCAAACCAAAAAATCCCTATTTTACTACACTTGAAATAGAGCATTCCGGCAATGCCACGACCAAGAAGCCGGCAAGCCACGGTGCCTTTGCACGACCCTGAACAACCATACTCAATCTTGTGCCACCTTGAGCAACCAACACAGGGTACCTCCACATTTCTCGATTGTTCCCTTGGTAAAACTCCCTCTCTTAAGTCTCGGTCTCTCCCTCACGTTATCTCTCTCTCTCTCTCTCTCTCTCTCTCTCTCTCTCTAGAGATTCTCCACCACTAATGTGGGAAGTGAAGTGCGCCACCGCGATTTTTGGCTCAAGCAATTGTCCCCACACACGGCATCATTCCTTTCTCGGTAACCTCTACTACCAACACTTTTTATTTTGTTTTGACTCTCGCCTATGTTGCTCTCAATTAAAGAGAGGCTTATAAAACTTATTTTTTACAAAGAGTAGGCTTTGAAGTTTTAATTATCTTGCCCACCAGAGTGTGTTAGCCAATTTCTTTTACTAGTTGTTCACATGGGCTTTTGGTTTTAGGCTAGATGTAATAGTGGACTTGTGTTTGAGTTGGGTTTTATGTTAAGAAATTATTAAGTTAGGAATATATTTTAAGTTGGGCTTTGTTTTATATTACATATATATATATATATATATATATATATATATATATATATATATTAAGTGGGCTAATTTTTTCTGATGGGTTAGATTTTAAGTTGGATTGATTTTAGTTAAGGCAAAACACCACAATAATATTTTGTATTAGGCTAGGCTCAAAAGAGAATTTAAGTGTAAATGCCTTAAACAAGCGATGTTGGAAAGTCACTTTGTGGTTTAGTAGTAATTAGGTTAGAAGAATTGGAACTATGGAAATAGTTGTCATGGAGTCGTTTAATTGTGTCGTTTATTTTAGATGTGTTAGTTTATTTGTGTTAATAATAGTTTGTATTAATTATGTTTAGGTGACGATCAATTTTACCTGACATTGTTGTGAAGATTTTTAGAAAAATTGAAGAGTCTGGGTTCCTATACTAGACTTTGCATAAAAAGAAAATGAACTAAAGGTGATTTATGATAGTGTGCATGATATGTTTTGAAAAGAAATGTGAAAACCACCTCAGATATGTGTTCTACATTACTCATGAAATCTGTATAAAAGAGAAAATATTTTTCGACATGACTGGTGTAGATATAAGCAATATTTTGACATGCTATCTTTGAAATGTGCAAAAGAGAGAATATGGACTTTGGAAATTTTGTACATATTATATGAAGATGTTCTAAATCCGTTTTTTATTTTGTGAAAATGATATGCATATGTCAGCACTCTTTTTATATGATATGCATCTAAAAAACCTTTGGCATGAGTTTCTAATTCTGTATCTGATTATGTTTCTAGTTCTGATGCAATGGTTCTGATTCTGTTATATGGTTGGTAACAATATCTCTGATATGAGTGCACCCACTTTGGAAATAAAGTGCTTTTTCTACGTGTTGTTTCCTGTGTGCACACTCGAACTCCGAAAATGAATAAGGGAAAGATTCACATTGTGATACTACCTGGTTTGGCACCGAGGATAGCACAACCCTACCACGGGAGTTAAACACGGTATATGTTACAATATGGTGATATGATATGAAATTATACGATACGATATGATAAGATAAAGATGTTCAGTCATGTTATGCCAAAGGGTCTTTGAATATGAATAGTTTATTTTTTAATATGAACGATTTGAATTGCAACTTTCATTTTCTGATAACACCTTTTTAGATTTGTAATCTGAACTCTCTGAAAAGGCTCATGTTTACGTAATAGTATATGTTCTCGGCTTACTAAGTTGTTGATAACTTACCCCTTATCTCTATAATATTTTCAGATGTTTTGGATGTTCCAACTGATTTTCAAATCAACTACTTGGTATTATGGAAGGTTGATGTTTATTTTGAGATTTTGTGGTGTTTAGATTAATCATCTTGGAGTAGTTGATTTGAAATAGTGAGTCTTATGCGTCATTGAAAATTTGGAGTCTATGATTGTATGGTTAAGATATGATTTTAAGTGACAAGAAGTAACTTTCCGACCCACCCAGGATTGGGACGTTACATACAAAGTACGATCCGGAGGAGTGTAGGAGACACTTAGCTTGAATGGTCATAGTAGGCAAGCCTTTTAGTTTGTGGAGGGTGAAGGGTTCCAATCATATTCTAAATACTTGGAACCTATGTTTAACTTTCATTCTCGCCACACGGTGGCGAAGGAAATTAATAAACTATATAGAGTACATAGAGAGTTATTTAGAAACCAATTGAGGTGTAATGCCCGTGTCCTTGTGGTGAGACTTTTAGAAAATGATTTTTAGAAAAAGAGACGGGAATTACTGATCCTTTTAAAACTTTTTCACTTTCCTTCCTAGGATATGAAAGAGTTCTAAATTTAAAATAAAACCTACTCTATGGATTAAAAGAGAGTTGCAGCAGAAATCATAAGATTAAATAAAGAGGTTTTTACAAAATATCCTTTGTTACACAAAACTCGCCTAGGCTGCAGTCACTCTTCCCTTGGATCATGTTTGTCATAAGTATTACTTCATACAGTCAAAATATACTAACATAGGTTTTTAGTCATGCATTCACATTCATCTACATACTTTACATAAAAACATACATTTCATTGAAAACATTACAAGGTGGGGTTTTTCTTTAAAAAGGTTTTCATTTCAAAAAACATTTCCCACTCCTTGCACTTTCATTCATAAAGAAACTAGACATAGATACATACATTCATTCATTCCTTTCACTTTCCTCTGGCCACTACACACTGTTATGCCCCATATGTTGAGGTTAGCGGTCTTTTAGACCTGATTTTGCCCGTGGCCGCGAGTTGGGAATCCCTTAGTCAGGGGATAGCACTGGGTGCACTACCAGTACTACTTACCCGGCATTGTAATCTGTCCAGTCCTTTGGTACCCATTCATTCAGTCATGGCCGTTACATATTTTTATACATTAAAACATTCAACCATTTCCTTTCATTCATTCAATCATTTCCTTTTCATTCCTTTCATCAGTCCATTCATTTCATAAATATCATTTAAAAGCATAAGCATGAATTGTAAACATTTGCTCATGGCATCCTTAAACATTAGTTTATGGTATCGTTTAAAATCCAATTCATAGCCTCATTTAAAATCCTCTTCATAGTGTCATTTTAAAAATACACTTTCATTGTGTCATTTCAAATATCATTTAAAGCAATGAGCATAAACCTTTTTCTTTTCATAAAAATAAAGGCAATAGCTACTATGTATACCTTTAAACATTCATACATAGCATATTTTCATAAAACATCATTTATTTCATAAAGCATCGTAAAAAATAAAACATTTCATTTTCATTCATTTCATATCATTTAGAAAACTCTAAAAAGTATGAACATAATACTTACCTGGACTCCATGCTATTTCCATTACATGCAGTCCATTCATGTGCATGTTAGATGGCAACCTACATACATACATGACCTCACGTTATTCCTTTCCTCAAGTGCATAACTTAAACTTAGAAAATACATAAACTACACTCGACTTCGTACTTCCTTCATCCAGACATACTCTTTCATTCCATTCCATCTTCTATACTTTCATTTATCATGTTTCCTCTTTCTCAGGATTGTAACTTGCGACCCATTTGAGGTCACCTTTCCTACACATAGCATTCTACTCCAAGTTCTTATCCTTCAGAGTGAACCTCCTTGATTCACTTTAAAGGCTAAGATACACAGTTGCCTTCATCGTTCTCTCTACATACCGAACCATCCACTTCAATGCATAACTTGGACCAACCAAGTTACACATCTCAACCTTAGCCAATACACACATCCCTTCCTTCCTCCATGTATAACCTAACTGACACTTCCTCGTAATCTTAACCATAATACACAACTTTAAGCTAAACTTGAGGCTTAGATTCGTGTGCTCATGCCTAGGACAGACTATCCATTACCTATGGTAAATCTGTCTGGCACATATGTCCAACAAGTTTACACATGTACCTCACCCCTTTATGACCTAAGACCAACTTATAACTCACTAAAACACCCACTTGTGCATACAGGTTTCATATCCATCGGCATCAACACCCAACTCGAATCCAACCAACGTAACCTTTAACACAACCCGTCCAACCACTTGGCTTATCCCGACACTTCCCTCGATCTACATGACGTATAACCACGTCATAGCTACGCCACATTCCATCACTTTACACTGCACCTCAAACTGTATGGCTCATCCCAACCCTTCAAATGGCATCCTACCACTCCGCAACTATGTAGTCATCACATCATTGTGCACAACACCATCACATCAAAACTCCACACCTAGTCCCGTCACTTCACAGCATATTGCTACATCACCAACTACATCCCACGGCACACCATCCCGTCACTCCACACTACTTACGGCCATAATACAAACCGCACAATTCACCCCAACATTTCAACTATGTACAACGAAAACACAGCTTCACAAACCACAATCTACACCACAACTTCATGCTCCACAGTCAAGCCACAACAATATAAAGCGCCAAACACTCCAACTATGCAACCACATTATCAACAACTCCGTTCACAGTCTACAATTCATAGTGCACCTTCACAATTACCAACACATCGCACCAACCAACATTTTACAATACCAATCCAATATCAACTTCGCACAGTATAATTCTTAATAAAAAGAGATAGGAATTATACCATAACGAGAGGCTAAAAGCATTGCGTTGCTTGCTGCCCAGGATGGTCTTGCTGTGGCGGCTATGCACGTGTAAGGAGGGGTCGGGTTAGGGCTTGGTGGTCACTACCGTAACCTTAAAACAATGGTTGTTTAGGGTGGCTAGGGTTTGGTGTGGGCTCTATGGTGGTGGCAGGAGGTGGAAAGGGGTCGTCCTTGGCTAGATTGGTAGTGTACGGTGATGTGAGGTGTCGTGTGGATACTGGAAGCTGAAAGGGAAATGAGGGAAGAGGCAAGGCCTCGGCTGGCTGGGCAAGGTGGCGCTCATGATGAGTCACGGGGCTAACTCCAGGTGGCTGTGGGTGGTGAGGCATGGTGGTTGACGACGGCTAGGCACCAGCCCTAGGGAGATCCGTGGGTAGAGAAGGAGAGAGAAGCATGGGGGCTGGGGGATCGTCGGATCTAGGGAGAAGAAGGTTGCAACGAGAAGGCACGACGTGGCAGTGGCTGGTAGCAACGCATGGTGGCAAAACCGAGAGAGAAGAAGGAGAGGCTTCGGGCTACCATCTAGTCGCAGGGAGAGAGAGAGTCCCATGGTGGAGGGGAGGGGATCGATGAGGCCATGAGGGGTTGTCGTCGACTGGTGAGGGGCTGGGTCTCAGGGTGGCATGCAGTGTGGCATGGAGAAGGGAGATTTGGGGAGAGAGAAACGGGCTAAGCATGGTTGTGCTGCAGGAGGAGACCTGTGGTGGAGGGGATCGGTGAGGTAGGGAGGTTGCAGGCATCAAGTGGAGCAGATGTGCGATGGCAATGAAGCTAGCCTTGGGGGGGCTGGGCCACGGGGAAGAGGAAAGGGAAGGGGCTACTGGGTGGGTTTAGCTGGAGGGAAGAGAGAGAAAGGGGAGGGGAAAAGAGTTCTTCTAGGGAGTAACCACTGTAGCGGTGCACAATTACACACCCTACGTGGTTTCTGTTTTTTTTTTTTTAAACGAAACGTGCATTTTGATTCTCAGTTGATTTTCTCTTCCCCATTCAAATTTCAAAACCTTTTAGAGCCCCATTCAAATTTCAGAGCCCCGCGAAATACCTCATCCCTCACCAGCGTTGCGTCACCTTCCTCTGCCCAGCGCCTCCAGGCGATGTCGTCTCTCTGTCCAGCGACACCGAGCTATGCTACACCATCTACTCAGAACTGCCACTCCCCGAGAGGCTTGGTTCTTTCTCTCTCCTAAGGCTAGGGTTTCACACTCTCTCTATCTCTCTTTGAGGCTTGGTTCTTATTTTCTATCCCTCGGAGATTCAATGGCGCAGCAGGAGGTCCATAACAGAGGAGCCGCTTAGGGAGCTGTCATCGACGTCTTGGTTTTCACGGTGGTAAAGCCACATGTCACAACCCCGCCCTAACCTAGGACAAGGCCGTGACCTATGACCTGTTCTTTCCTTATCACTATTAGTACTATATTTATTTATTTTTCTACGAAGGTAATAAGGGATATGCGTGAACATGTTATGCATGTACTCTGCACTTCTAATTTAAAAGAAACACCTAATAGACGATCTGTTCAATATTCTAAATAAAGGACTCTCAGAGTCCATCATTCATTCACCAAACATAACTAGTCCTAAATAAGAGGAGACTCAATCCCTACAACACATACAAAAAGGCATTAAACTATTGTATGTGGGGTTACCATCACCCCACCATAGAAGTTACACCCTTACCATCACCCCACCATAGTATTTACATCATGCCCAAAGACATATTGTCTTAAAGTCAAGCCAACAAGACGTCCCAACACGGGACCCATCATAAAAACATAAAAACATAACCATTATCAGCAAAAGCTGAACCGACAGGGAACTCTAAGCATCGGCCCCTCCCTCCTCAACAGTGCCTAGCTCCACGACCTCTTCATCCATACTTGGATGTTTAAAACATAAACACAAAGTGAGTCTAATACTCAGTAAGCAGTACACCATGCCGTTAACCTATTAATCACATAATCTTTTCTTTTGAAAACATGCATACATAAAACATTTGCTAATTCTTGACAATGCTTTCATACATAAACAGTTTAAGGAATAACTATACTTTCATGCAAAAATGGTTTAAGGCATAACTATACTTTCATGCATAAACAGCTTAAGGCATAACTATACTTTCATGCATAAACATTTCTAAGAAATAACTTTACTTTAAGTTGGCATAACTATACTTTCATGCATAAACGACTTAAGGCATAACTATACTTTCATGCATAAACATTTCTAAGAAATAACTTTACTTTAAGTTTCACTTTCTTTGGCTGATACACACGATTACGCCCCGTGTGTTGGGGTTAGCGGTCTTTTGGACCTGAATTCCACCCGCGACCACAGGTTGGGAATCCCTTTCGTGGGGTGCAGCACTGGGTGCACAACCAGTACCACTTACCCAGCATTGCAATCTACCAATTCCTTTGGTACCCTTTCATTCATATGGTCGTTATGTACTTTCATGCTTTCATTCATTTTCTTTCCTTTTTTTGAAATCAAGATTTTCATTATCTTTCTTTAGTCCAAATGCATATGCATTTCTTTGAAAAGAGTGTTTCATGTCATGCTACATACAGGTAAGGCATAGCTATTAAGAGAGAGCATGCATAAAAATCTCATGATGCATTACCTTACATACACACAATTATAATCAAAAGGGTGCTTAACAAGGGCTACCAAGAAAGGCTTATACATAATATTTATACATTTATTCTTTCTCTAGAAGAACATTTGAAGAGGGAGAGAGAGAGAGAGAGAGAGAGAGAGAGGAGAGACATTCTTTCATAAGAGAGCTTTGTGTAAGGAGCATGGTCATAGCTACTTACCTCGATACTTTACAAGTAGGTTCCTTGAATCTTGAAAATAAACTCCTATTCAATGAAATGGGATAAACATAATAATATTCATTTCACATTAAGCTTTACTATCTGACACCCCTACACGCTCACTTAAATTCCAAATTGGAATTGAAGTGTTTTTTTTTTCTTAACCCATTTAGCTACCCACTATACATGGCACTAAGTCAAGACAATAATATCCTCATTCTGACATTTAAAGAACTCATGAAGGTACATAACTTGCTTGCTACCCCTTTTTTAAAGGCCATCGTTTTCTATATGAAGCATAGGTAGTAATCGTAGGTTAGAAATATATAGGTGGTAGGGATTTATTTAAGAATGGAAGGGAACAAGGAAGTGATACAAAATCTGAAACTTTTCATCAAAGAGGGCATTCGACAGCTTCGTAACATTATATGGAAAGTAAATCCAACAAAAGGCAAAGCTCACAAGAGGGTCGATTTTTGTCACTTGTTCGTCAACGGTTTTTCATACTAAAATTTATCTTTGGTTAAACAATAGGGTGAAGTTGAGCAAGGGATGAAATGGGCTGATTTAGGCTTCAAAATAGAACATATTTCAAAACTTTTGCAGTACATGGGCAGCTAGCAAGTCTTAGTACATTCATGGTCTTAAACATCCCTCTCTTAACCAAAATCTCAACTATACAATTAAATAATACAAGAGTTGTAGAAAACTTAAGAAAGCCTCATATATTTTTCTAAAAACATAGTATAATTAAAAAGGTACAACAGTTGGCAACTTAAAATTCCTAAGGTAAGCTTACTAGTTTAATTTAAAATTCTTAGTGGCTTACTTAGGCCATAAACTTGAGGAAAGTATATCTAAAATTATAAACCTCAACTTAATTAATTTAACACATAGAGGCATAATTAAACCATGGCTTAGACTCAAGAAAACCCAAGAAAGGACTACAAAATCTGCCTTGCAAAGCACACGGCTGGAACACAAAACAGAGTATAACACACGGCTTCTTCATACATCTATATGTATATATCAAAGCTCAACCAATCATCACTTGTGACTAACCAAGTTAAATAAGAAAATATACCATTTTCGAATGATAGGAGATACACGGCAAAACAACTTCAACATACTCGGTTTGGCCAAAAAATAAAGCTTTAATGTTTATTAATACATAAACAACAACTAAAAATTAAGATCCAAACTAAAACAACTCAATGGGTCTCCCAAAATCAACTAAAACCGAGTGGGTCAAGTTAGGGTTTTTTACCTTTGGTGAAATCTTTCCCAAAACACGAAAATGGGGAGGAGGAAGGTAGGTTCGGCTTAAGGAAATAGAGGGCACACGAATCCCTTGACTGGAAGTCCAAACCGAAGTATTTACATTCACAAAAAGGAAAACTCCACTTGATTAAACCATGGCTAATATTTCGAAATACACAAGGGAGAAGATTGAGGGTATTCTTACCTTGTTATTTTCCTCTTGAGGAGAAGGAAAAATGGATGCTTGGCTTGAGATTTGAAGAGAAATGGAATGGGAGAGTAGTGGGTTAGTCGCACAGTGAGGGCTAGAAGAGTACTCTTCCTTTCCTTATTCTAGATGTCGGTGGGTGCAAGAGGAAAAGGAGGATTTGTTTTCTTGTCTCTTGGAAGCCGACATGTAGGAGAAGGAAAATAGATCTAATTTGGCTTATGGAGGAAGCTACGGGTTCAAGGAGAGAAAAGTCAAAGGGATTTAATTAAACTTATCCCATAAGCTAGGGAACGAATGGTGGAGATCAAATGTGGGGAGATATTTCCTCTACCTACTCATCCAATGGTAAAAAGAGTTTGGATTATTTCTCGAGTAAATAAAATTAAAGGGCTTGAAAGAAAATATTGTAAGGTCTTAAAAATCATACCCTATAATTATTTAATAACCCATATGAAATAAAAGCACACCCATTTTTAAAATAAAATAATAAGATAATAAGATAATAAAAGTCTTTATTTTAAAATATTTAACTTAAAGAATTAAGAAATGACATAAGAATTTACGTAGTAGGATTCGGATATTACACCACAGCTGCTTGTGGAGGTTCCCAAGGCGACCGACGCCATTCAGTTCTACAATGCTGCGTTAGGCGCTGAGGGGCTCAGTCGTACCATGCACCCCAAGTGCAAAGCTGATCAAGAGCTCCCTCTCATTCTCTCTGCTCAGCGGAAGCTCGGTGGCTCCACCTTTCTCATCTCTAACTTCGCTGATGACTCTGCTGCTCCGTAAGCCTCTCTCTCTCTCTCTCTCTCTCTCTCTCTCATTCTCGTTGCATATATACTTTTTTCAAACATTCTGGTTCGTGCGTGTAGAGTGTCACTTTCCTTCAGATTTGTAGGCCTCACAGGCAGTTTTGTGCATTTTAATGGATCTCATGCAATTTTGTGTTAGCATTTTACGATTTTTACTTCAAAATATACTTGATTTCTCTGTTTTAGATAGTCGTTCGTATTTATGGCTCCTTATTCCATATGTTTTTCACATCTTTTCTCTAGTACCTTTAAATGTATAAACCAAAATTTTTCACTTTTACGTGGTTATAATATGCTTGAGTTTTATAAGATTTTTGAAATTTTATCAGCCTTGGTTATTTTTCCTAAGAATTTATTGTACAGATTTTGAGATTTATCAATCGTAAGATGATTTTTTCCTTCCTATTGGGTTTCATTGATTCTAATTGGGATTTCACTATGATTTCAAGGATTCACTTGGCGACATAGGACAAATACTACTCCATAGTTATCAATAGTTTGATAACTATTGATAAAGTTGTTTATCAATAAACATTTTGAGGCCCTAATTGTTTATTGTTGAAGCATTTTAGAGAATAGCTTAATGTGATTTTACTTGCGTTATTAGATTGATAAAAATAAGAAAATTGGTTTGTGACAATGATCTTGCTGCTTTTTGGCTCCTTATTTTAGAGAAAGAGTAAGAAGAGAAAGTAAAATGAAATAGTTAGGATATGGGTTGAACCTAAGGCTGTCGGCGCAATAGAAGAAGAAGCAACAGTCGTCAAAACCACCTCGTCTGCCTCCTTTTGGCTTTAATGATGAGGATGAAGACAATGTCGAAAGAGAGATTTCTTGGCAAACTAGCAAGAACAAGTCCCTCAAGGATGTGAGTAAAGGTTGTTGCAGGGAAATATGCTTTTCTTTTGGGTTTAATTTCTTCTTCATATCATTTCTTATGGGTCTGACTTGTTTATCAACTATGTAATTTACTAGAGGTTTTTTTTTTTTTTTTTGACTCTCGCCTTTGATAAGTTTTGATCTTCGTTATCTTTTAAATGTTTTTGTCCCTTAGTCATGTGTGTTGTCCGTTTTCGGTTCTCAATGTATGTTTAAGTCTGTTTGCTTTCTTTCTAAATCTTTTAGACCTTTTATTTTGAAGTTTTTGCTCCTGTATGGTCTATCTATGGTCTAGCTTTGGCGTGGTTTCTGCATTAGTGACTGCAATTTCAATAAAAGACATCGCATCATTTAATGTATTATTTACTGAGAAAAGCCTGGATTCTTTAGAGGACATCCCATTTAACTACTCTTGCTCAATATATTTAATTTCAAGGGAATCTCAAATGTTATTATCTTTATTTGGTTGTGTTAATATTGTGAATCACTATTCCTATGCTCTAGTCTTTCTAAAATTGACTACCTAGTCTTTCTTTCATCCTTGTTTTCTTGCATTCAGAAGTATAACACTGGAGCATGGATTGATTTCTCATTCTTTTCTATTCAATACTTAATCAATTAATTGATTGTGACTGTTGTTTCTATTTCTTTTTGTTTCTGAGATCTAAGCTTTAACTCCCTTCTCTTCACTTGCCACCTAATATGATCTTGTGAATAGCTTGTTCAGAGAAATCTTATTTTGGTTTAATTATTTCTGCACAAAGTATGGCTTTATTCTTGTGATCCTTCCCATGGATGATTTTAGCTATTAAGTTCTGTTGGAGTTTATCATTACATAGAAGAACTGGACCATGGATTGATTCTTCATTATTCTTTATGTAATACTAAACCAATCATATGATCATGAAATCTTGTTTGTATTTCTTTTGTTTCTTAGATCTAAGCTTCATTGCCCCTCTATTCACTTGGCGCCTAATATGATCATTTGTGAATAGTTTGTTTAGGGAAATCTCATTTTGATTTAATAAATTTCTACTCCAAGTACGGCTTTATTATTGTGCTTGCGAAGGTGTTTAGTGCATTGTCTTGGAGTTGGTCTTCCAAGTCTCTTCAGGTAACTAAAGAGGCGGTTGAGCTTTGTGGTTCTAGTGAACCATGCAGGCCTGGAGCTCACTGCATCACACTTGATTACTGCGCTTGCGAACTTTTCCTTTTCACTCCCTTTCACTTTCTTATGGTTGTTTCTAAATGAAGTTGAAAAATAACCCCTGATTTACAAGTTATGGCTATACAATGGGCAGCTACAACTCTAACTATGGTGCTGAAATGACAGAGGATTCATTGAAGATGTTACTCTTTTTACAAAGATTTTGATTGAATCTCAAAATATCCATTCATGTTATGTATTTAGATAGCCACAGTATTTGTATAACTAGAATGATCCTGAAGTTATGGGTCAAAATATCCATTCATGTTATGTATTTAGATAGCCACATTATTTGTATAATTGGAATGATCCTGAAGTTATGGGAGTCTGTTCTTGTACTTGATGGCATTTATTTCATGAACATGTGGTTAATTTCAAAAGATGCACTCATGTGATTAATTTCAATGGAATATCAAGGTAATTTGAGCTTCATCCATTGTTGAGTATGATTATGGGCAGATGAGTTTTTTGGTTTCTTGTTGAGTAATGAATTTTTAGTTGTTTTTACTTTTAGGTTAGTAGTGGAGGTGATAATGCTCCTTCATGATGTAGATGGTTTTTGAATGGAAACAGCTTGTGCACATGATTTGATGAAACCCATGTATGTAAATTGTATGCCATTAAATTAACATGTGTAATGAAAACAGCTTGTGCACATGGTTTGATCTCGCCTGTGTATGTAAATTGTACCCGTCCAAGTCTAATGTCATTGGAAGTACCCCAACAAAGAATCAAGAAGTCTAAATACCTGCAAATTGTCATTATATTCATAACCTATCCGAGTTCAAGGACTTGGTTTTCCCGAGTCTAAAACAAAGCACGTTCATGTGCTAAACCAGCCAACATTACTAATAATCACAACAAATTAGTTGACTAGCATAAGTGAATCTTTACAAATTAGAATGAGCCAAACAGGTCTATCCTGAAGCTATACATAAACATTTGGCAGAAACATTAGTTCTTATTGTACTTTAACTCTGGGAATATAAGATAAGCACAACAGCTACCCATTTTCACTTTTGAACTAGCCTCGTGCTTCTTCACTTTTGATCTCCCTATTTTCTTTCCAACAAAGATTCCTAACTTCATGGCTGTAAATAATGCTCATGTTATCAGAAGTGGTCTCACTGCCCAGTTAAAATCCTCCAGGTGTTAATACTTCCTCACCATCCCTGGACATTCTTAAATGTAACCATTTATACTTCAGTTGGATCAGCCTAGAAGGTGGTCCATTCATCACCAAAAGTCAAAATCCCCAGAAACAGATGACTATAATAATGGTAACAACTTTTCGGGTTAACTCGCATGTATATATCGCATGCTTAACATAAAATTCATGGAACTGATCTCGATCCCTCCATGAACCACCTATTTTCTTTCTTATATGACAGATGCATGCATCTTTAATTGGTGTCGACACCCCACAGTTTATAATTCCCATCATATATAAGTTTCAGAACATATTATATATATATATATATATATATATATATATTTATAAGGCCCTCCAGTTTCAGAATATATAAAAACATAACAAAACATATCTGAGTTTAAAGATCATCACCAGCAACCATTAACTTCAAGAAAGCATTTTCTGCAACTCACTAACATTTTCATGCCCTAAGAAAAAATCTGCCCCAAACTTTACCTCTCTCAGTACAAAGAACTTAATAAGACCGAAGTAGAAATGCATTATTCTAGAGTTACCCCTTGTTGCTAAATTGCATTACACCTTCAGACTTTGTGCCTTTAGGGAGTTTTATGTGTTTTGGTACCATGATATTTGTCTAGTTTAAATTGACCTAAGTAGAATTTTCCGCTACGATATACTACATATTGTTAGACCAATAGGTGCATTGCATCTTAACTACCATGTACGAGGGGTATGTAGCCTCGTGTTACATGTCCCAACGCTTCAGTCACTGTTCAATCCCAAGCGGGGGCTGGGGGCGTCACAATGAACATGATGCCCAAGAGAAGGCCCATTTCGAGGCCTAAATTAAGGTTTAGCACAATAGAAGTTTTATGCCCAATGAGAATACACCACTCGGAGTTTAAGCCTAGGATTCCCCTCATTGTTTCAAATAGTAAATACAACCACCTAGCAAATAGTTTTCCTTCCCTTGCAAAACCTCCCACACACCCCTACGGATATTTTTTTAATCATGGCCAGCCCTCCATCATGACCACAAGCTCATATTTCCAAAACCCTTCATCGTCCCATTGAATAGTAACTTTGACACCATGCATGCCAATTCCTTCTAGCTTTTCATTCTATCATTTTTTTCTGAATTTTTCATCTTCTTCACTTGCATTGGATCAATCTTCCACAGCTCTAGAACAGTAGTTAGATTGCAACTCATGTCACGAAGTGGGAAGGCATGCCAATGCCAAGAAACAAACCAATCGGATGCACTAGGTGCAAACCGATGCACTCCAAGAACAAGCCAACAAATCCTTATTCTTTTAACCACCTCATCAACTGATTTTCTGAACTTGATTAACCCACTCTCATGATACCTAGTTCTGGAAGATTCAAGCCTAAGATGAAGCCTAGAATAGCCCCCATGGTCACTTCAAAAACCCAACTATTTCACCTTGCAAAATAGAACTTGTTTTCAGCCAAACTTCACCATTGCTTTCAAAATGTTTCTGCAATAAATCCAACCATCTTCACATGCCTATAGTACCACACCTAGCTCTGGATATGTGTCATCAAATCACCCTAAGAACCCACCCCAGAAATGATCAACACCACTAACACAATGGTGGGAAACCATGTGCAAACTCTAGGCTAAACCCCTCCCCATTCAACCCACTTCCTTTTGCTGCACATCAAACACCAAGTGTCCAACATTCATGCCTCGAATACACTTCTAGAAAATTCACTCAAAAAGTACGGAAATAGAGACCAAGAACATTCCACAAGGATTAGGACTAAAGTTGATCATATCTAGACAAGTTTTAAAGACTAAAACCATCGACCTACACTTGGTTTCCCTTGAGGAATCAATTAATTTTGTCCTAATTTATGAAACCACTCATCTATCACCGTCCTTTGGTCCTTGTCCCTGAGTTAATAGTGTGGTGTGTTAAATTGTACAGATATGGAAATTCAAGCATGCACTCCACCAAAACTTACATCGACCACCTACACTACACTTCAGCTAAACTGTGCACCTCTTCACCTTTTGCTTCCTCACTCAAACTCTATAAATAGCACTCTCCTTCCCTCACTTCCTCCAATGCAAATATCAAGCATTTCCTTAGCTTTCTTGAGATCAAGACATCCATAGTGTTGAGGAGAGTGAAACTGAGTGGTGAGATTAAAGTCCTTGAAGGGTGATAGGGTTGTCTTAAAGACATGAATTAGTGAGTAAATCTACCATATCTATTTTTTGGAAGTTAGAATCACATATTAGGCTTCGTTTTAAGGTATGAGAATGAGATGGATTGAGTTACATGAGTTTAATCTTTGGGAAGCATATTTTGGTTCAAATTTGGTGTTCTTCATGCATAAATTGTTTTGATGTGAAGCTTTAGTCATGACATATCTTGATATGATTTAGTAAGATTAGCTAATGTCTTGTTTAATTAATCAAAGGTTTTTATTGGAGGAAAACAACATGTCATGGTAGGTTTATAAATCTATATCTTGGGTTGATCATCTAGCATGTTTCAACTTTGACTTGTTTGGAGGTTATCTTGTGATATCATGATTAAGTCTCCAAAGCATGTGTTATAAAATTCTAGAAGCCTATTATCACCATGTCAAGAGTTAGAATGCATGATTCTTTTGATGTATAAGGATTCATATGTTAAAGAGAAGTTAGATACATCATGCTAAGTACTAGGTTTTTGTGAATTCATGATGGTTTATTTTTTTCATCACATGGATGTTGATATGATTCCATATTGCTTAAATCTAAGTTATTAACATGTTAATAAGTTCATATCCAATTATTGGTCATAAAGAGTTCTTAAGGATTATAGGCTTAAAATCACACATAATGTAAATCAAGCCATATGCATGCCACGAATTGGATGAAATTCTCATGGTGGATGTTTGATTCATGAAATTCTAAGATCATATATAGAATAAGAATACGGATTAAATGAAGTTTGTGCAAATTGGTGGAATTTGGGGCCAAAATACAAATAGTGAAAGTTTAAGGCCTAAATAGCAATTTCGGATAAACTAGAGGGAAATTTTGCAAATACTAATTTTTGTTTGTTAGATTCTGGACATTTCATACTTCCTAACTCTGGCACGTATTGTATTTCAAAAGTAACATTTTTAGAACTTAGGAAGTTTATAAGTTAGCTTCTAACTTACTCTTGGATAATTTATTTATGATTATTGTATAAATGTCACATTCATGTTATACATGTCATTTTGATCATGAAATATCATATGATACATCATTGAACATTTGACTACTTGTATACATGGCAAGTGTCATATTATTTTTGCACGAACCATGAAAGCACGTTGTTTTTAGCATGGAGCATGAAAATATGTTTCCATCATAAAGTACACTACATGTTACGAAATGAACATGTAATAAAATATTTTGTCAAAAAGCATAACATGAAGATGTTTTAGCATGAACCAATGCTAGGATGAGGGAATAACCTAGTAGAACTCCTCTATCAACTCTGGAATGAATAAAAATCGAATGGTAACCCCTGGGTTGACAACAAGCTATCAACGGTCTTCGAGTAGATTCATTATAAAGAATACCGGAGTGAAATCGTACATAACACCTAATGCTGGTGGGTGCATATGTTATGATGATGGTGATATGTTTAAGAGGTCAATGCATTGAAAAATATATCTGCACAACTCTTATAATGTGGTCTCAACATGAGTTGTGTTATGGTCACCAGTAGGTACTCACAATGTAAATGGGGAACTATGATGATACCTTATGTTATGTGATAATGACTCTAATAACTAAAAGTATGCTTTAAAAAAATATGTCTCTATAAGAAAATGTGCATCAAAGTTTTCTTAAAAATGTTGAGAAATCTGGATGAAAGTCAAATACAGTTTTCTACATGTCATGCATACATCTTATATTTATCATCTATCATGAATATCTTATTTTTGTGAAAATTGGTTATTTAACTTACTGAGATTTCAATGAATCTTATTATGGTAGTCCCAACTTCCATTCTTCTCAAAATTGTAAAAGTTGTAGCAGGACCAAACTTTAACGATCAAGATGGTGATGGACTCCAATCCCTGGATACGTATGATTAAGGATGAGCCCGACCTTGATCGCAAGTTGGAATTGATTATGATG